>JAOPSE010000008.1:3125794-3287349 GCA_029449295.1 Zea luxurians | reverse complement strand
TTGTCTTCCTTATAGTATATTCCTATTTGTGATGAATATCCACAGGTTGAAGTCTCTCACACCTTACACAATATGATCACAATCAAGAACAATACTAAGGGAGTGAGTAGCAACACACACAAGGCACAAGTGAAGAAAAGAGCGCACAGATGAAAACCGACAGAGTCTCAACTCAAACGCGCTCAAATCTCTCTCTAATGAACCAAAGCGTGATCACGGAGTCTCAGAGTAGTTGTATGCTCTTGTGATGCTTGGGTATTGGCTCCATGCGCCTAGGGGTCCCTTTTATAGCTCCAAGGAGCCTAGGAGCCATTGGTTCTTCATTTGGGAAGCAATCAGTCTTCTCTGTCTACAATCTGTTTTCTTATACAGTCGAGGCGACCGTTGCGTGCCTACGGTCGCATGGGACACCAGACAAGGCACGAGGGACCTAAGTCATGACTCATCCGAGGCCACTTGCCCAAGGCCAACTCTGGGCAGGAGACATAGTTCAGATTCGCCCGAGGCCAACCTTGGAGGGAGACGTGGTTCCGATTCACTTGAGGCCAACCTCTGCGGGAGACACGGTTCCGATTCGCTCGAGGCCAACCTCTGCAGGAGACGCGGTTCTGATCCGCCCGAGGCCAACCTCTATGGGAGATGTCGTTCTGATTCGCCCGAGGCCAACCTCTGTGGGAGATGCCGTTCCGATTCACCCGAGCACAGTCACGACTCGCCCGAGCGCACCTCCGACTGCCCAAGCGCAGTCATGATTCGCTCGCGTAGTCACACTCGCCCAAGTGCATCTCTGACTCGCCCCGTAGTCACGATTCACCCGAGCGCATCTCCGACTCGCCCAAGGGCGTCTTAGGTGACTGTCCGGTGAGGCCCAGATTGGCCCAAATTTGGTCAAACTTAGCCAAACTTCTTCACTCATTTTGGCTCGACTTGAAAGGTTCCCTAGCACTTAGATGAACATTGTTAGCATCTAAAATAAATGACTAAGTGCTAGAAACATACCTTTATCTTTTTAATTCATAGAGGTTTGCAATACCCAATTACAAGTCCAAAAGTGCTTTTCTTATTTTCCTTAATCTTTTGGACTTGATTGCTTCAATTTGCTTTCTATACACTTGTGCTCATGCTCATAAGAGGAGTGTTAGTTCATAGTAATTTGTTGAGAAATTTAATCACCAAAATAACTGGAAATGGCCCAAGGGCACATTTCCCTTTCACTAGGTGATTCCTAGTTAGTTGAGTAAGTTTAGAAAAACCCACCAAACCCCTCTGCTCTTGCGCGAGCCGTTGTAATTGTACCGAGTGGGACGAGTCTTACGAGACTATATCAACCGCGTTTGTGATACTACTGCCACCGTGTGTACCAGAGGGAATGAGGCCTATGGCGTTTTGGTCAGAAGCTCGACAGTGAAGACGATAGGGAGCGTACGAGAGGAGCCGGAAGCGGAGCACCACTTGTGCATGGAGAAAGCATGCAGCTCTCTACAGAGTTACTCGTCTGTGGTGCTTGGCCCTCGCATAAACTACCCTTTGCGTAGGTGCACCAACGAGGATTAATCGGGACCTTGCGTGGTTCCAGATATCTCGGTAAAAATACTGGCGTCAATCATGAGAGTTTGCTTTTCTACCTTTATCTTCAACTTCTTCATTTACATTGATTACTTAAGTTGTAATCTTTATTATTCTTAGTTAGAATATTTAGGATTGGAACATAGGTTGCAAAACTCCTTTTGCGATAGAGATAGCAACACTTAGACAAAACCTAGTCTGCACAATCTAGTTTTCTTATTTGCATAGGTTTTGTTCTAGGGATTCATTTATAGCCTAGTTGAGAGCGAGATTTTTTAGAAGTACTAACTCACCCACCCCCCGTCTTAGGTGTCTCAATTCCTTTCAATTGGTATCAAAGCTAGGTTCATTTGGAATGTTTTAGCTTCACCGCTAATAGAGCCGAGGCTTTTTAGAGGAAGGAGATCGATATTCATAGGCCACCACACTTTGATGGCACTAACTTTCCTTATTATAATGCTACAATGGCTTGTTACCTAGAAGCGATTGATCTATGTGTTTGGAGAGTCACTCGCGACAGGATGAAACCACCTAAGAATCTCAAGAAGCTCACCGCGAGTGACGAGAAAGAAATTCGTCTGAATGCTAGAGCTAAAAATCGTTTTGTATGAATCTCTTAGCATAGACATTTTCAATCAATTATTCACTTTGAAAAATTCTTATGAGATTTGGCTTAAATTACATGAGATTCATGACGACACATCAAATGTGCATGAGCAAAAACATCGCCTAATCTTAAGTGAGTATTTTCTTTTGCTATGAAAGAAAATGAGCTTGTTAGATATATATTCTCATTTAAATCTAATTATCAATGATCTCAATTCTATTGGAATTAATAAGCTAGGTGATGCATACATTGTGAGAAAAATCATCTCCTTGCTACCACAAAGAAAATACGAGAGCATCATCACCATTCTTCACAACTTGGAAGATTTGAGCCAAATGACCTCGACACTCATGATCGAGAAGATTGTGGCATTTTAAATATCACACAAGACGGTCAAGAGGAGTCAACTTCTTCAAAGTCATATGCCTTTGCAAAAAGAAGGCTCCAAGCTCAAGCTCCTTAAGTGAAGAAGAGGAAGAAGATAATGATCAAGCCTCTACATCATTCTTTGAGGACAAAGAAACAGTCTGATGCATCAGAAAGGTAATGAGGATGTTTCACAATTAATCTAGGGTTTTTAAGCTGGTGCCCTCGGTTTTGCTGGTGTCCTCATTTTTACCCTTAGTCGGGTTTTTTTGCTTAGTTTTGCCCTTCTGTTCTATAGCACTGGAAGGGCAAAACTAAGAAAAACACGAGTAAGGATAAAAGTGAGGAAACCAACAAAACCGAGGGCACCAACTTAAAAAACCCATTAATCTAATGGGTGTGCCCCTGCAGATCGAGGATCTTCTCTTTAACATTGACAAGAAAAGACAAGAAAGAGATGATGTTTTGTATGTGGGAGAAGCCACTTCCAAGATAATTGTCCAAATTCAGTCGAACCCAAAAGACAGGAGCAAAGGCAAGACGCTTACAAGTGTCAAGACTTGGGATGATTCTTCCAACGAAGATGGAACCTGCAAGGACTCGTAGCCACCCACTCTTCATCATGCTCTTTACGATCTTCACACAACCTAGCTCCGACATGTAAATTTGTGTGTGTTCTGGCTCTAGACAGTGTGCGCGGCGGTACAAGATTTATACTAGTTCGGGCAGAATATCCCTATATCCAATCTTCGGTGGCTTGCGCTACCGGTACCATTGTTATCAATGCTCGTGGTAGGGGTTACAAGCGGACGAGAGAGGGAGGAGAGGCTCCCAAGTCTCTTGTGGTGGAGGAGGTGGAGCTAAGGGCTAAAGAGTGGAGCCCTAACTAAGTCTTGGCTTCGTAGCGAGGCTCCAGCCTCTAGGTCCTCATCGATGCGTCGTCTGTGTCTCGATGTCCGTCTGTTCTCCCCTTCTATGTGTCTCTGTTCTCCCTACGACTGACCTCCTTTTTATAGACCAATGAGGGAGTCGGGCGGTGGTGGCTTCCTCAAGGAGTCACTGGGCGATGGTAAAACCGAGCATTCTGCCCCGGTGAAGCCACGTGCGTCCATGAGCCTCGGGTCGCCTGGTTGTCTTGTATTCTTTATAGCGAACGGTGTTGGCAGCATAGGGCCCGAGCGCCATCATTTGAGCTACGCCAACCCCTGGCCTTCGTAGCCTGAGGCTCGGTCGGCTAGTCTTGTTGTGCCTTACAGTCTGCACACTTAGGTCTAGTTCAGATAGATCATGAGTGCATCGCAGGAGGGCGAGCCATAAATGTGTCACAGTCCAAGAGGTTCGTAGGTTATGAGTGCGCCACAGCCTGAGGAGCTCATAGGCCATGAGTGAGAGGCAGACTGGCGCCTCTGCCTTGGCTCGACGCCAAGCATAGTTAATGCGACCGATCACTTATGGCGGGTCGAACTCGAGCCGAATGAGGGATGTTTCCCTTTGGCTCGCCCGACCCCCTATCTGGTTCTGCCACGTCCGACCCCAAGCTCGGCGTCGCGAGGTTAATCCAAAGGTTGTAAGCGCGAGGTTAATCCAAAGGTTGATGCTTACAGAATAGACATTTCCTTTTTCCTCCATAAGGCCGACGAGCCCCAATCCTAAAAGACTTTTCCTTAGCACACTCGCTAACCAATGGGCCCCAAGAACCTAGGATCTTATCCCCAACAATTGTTGTATCCTATGTCCAACAGATATGTGCAACAAACATGCCCAATATTTCTTTTTTTAGCGCAAACCCACTTTCAAATTTTAGACATAACTTCTTACTCCAATCTCTGAATTTGATTCTAAAGTTTTTAAAAAGTACATCCAAAATCATAAAACTTTCAATTCAACGATCTCTGTCTAAACTTTGATGTAAACTTTGATGGCTTCTACCTTTATTTGTCTTTGTGCCCAATCTTGTACTAAGTGTTTTAGACTTTTGACATGTCTTAAATATTCAACATGGTTTATAATATCTTGCTTGAAATGTTAATCATACATATCATCAATTCGTTAGTTTATCGAAGTTTATAATATTTATACCATCACTTTATCGAAGTCCAAGTCCCCAACACAAATAATCATATTATTCGTCAAACACCAAAAACCCATCCATTCTACTTGCAATCCCATTTGGTGTGCGATTTTAAAACGGCATAGGAGTATAACTGATCTTGAAATGTTCCGTTCTATGAGAAAACAGAATGGCATCAAATAAAATTTACAAACATGCCTGCAACTCAACTCACTATCTAAGCTGAAGTTCGCACCATCTACCATTCTGACATAGTTGAATCAAATAAGTGAACCAGTCCACGAAAAATTTGCACCTGGAGCATCTGGCGATCAATAGTAATTCCTAGCTACCAGGAAAAGCACAGGCACCCAAATAGCTGACGTGACGCACTATGTATTTCCGTGGTCTGTACAAGCCCAGATAGGGTAGCACACAATTTACAGTGCGAAATAGCACAAAAACAACACTAACAAAGCAAATTACTTTATTAGTGACTGCCATCCTGCACACTGATTCCTTCATCTACAGCTTTTGCGCCGCAGGACCTAGCCACTGACTCAACAGTTTCTCAACCTCAGGTGCACTATGTGTAAAAGACCGGTTCCAAAAGTTGTAACGCGGATTCTAACACAAGAAAGGTACATTTAGTGATAGTGTTTGCAATATTTTAATTAACCGCATGAAAAGAAACAGGTCACATACCTTTATCAATTCAATGGAAGTAATAAGTAACCCCCCAAGGATGGGGGCGGTTCACTATTAGACGCTCCAGAAGAACCTTGTTATTTGCTCCTGGATAATCTCCTGCTTAATCACATCGCATGGGACATTGGAGGGTATGTCATACAATCTATACTATTAGCAAATATACAATATGGTAAACACTAAACAGTAGCAGCCTCCAAAAATAAATCAGGTGCTACAGGCAATGGGATGTGAAAGCATGCGAAGGTTGTTTGTTACAGAAAGAACACCATTGAACCCAAGAAAGCAAGGTAGCACATGGGAACCATACAAGTAACATCTCACAATACCTGGGTAGCCTCAGCAAATAGATGCAGAATGATGAAGGAGTAGTAGTGTGTATGGCTATTTGGATAGCGCAGTTGGTTTGCAATTGCATTCAACAGAAGGTAGCGGCCCTCTGTATCAAAACTTGTTATGAGATTTGTGAACATCTCGGTAGCTGTTTCAATCTGGAAACTGTCCATCGTAGGCGTATGTTTAATCTGCTGCACTGATGCAGATGCATTAGCCTTGTTCTGTTGCAGTTGTTGCACAGCCTATATATTGATTAAAGGAGGTTAGAGGTAGAAACCATGTTTCTTTAGAAAAAGAAAGATTACAGAACAAAAAATAAACAAATTAATGCAATTCCTGGTGAAGGTTCTGCCATCTATATGCTGTGAGGTAGGACCTTAGCAAAAGCTAATTAGCAAGACGTTCAAATATACTAGCTGGTGGGAGAGATGCATTGATAAGGCAAATCAAAGCCTCATGCAAGTTTGGATCTTTCTCAAAGAGCAAACAAAGATGAGGTAGGCCAATTTTTTTATTCTTCTGCAGAAACACATCGTGTTGTGACCTCATAATTACTTAAGTGGGGTGTGGCACATCAAAGCAGCACATCATGAGTGCCAATGATAATAACATGACCAAAATAATAATTCGAGGATGCTTAAGGTGATGTAACAGCATAACTTTCATCATTTGGCTCTTCGGTGCATACTTTAGCATAATGTGTATTCTACTATTCTTTGTAATGAGAAAACTAACTGAGGGAAAACTCACTTGGATGCCAACATAAAGAACAAGTGAATTGATCAGAGGCACATTGTAGCGTGTCCCAGCAACAGCTGCTTCATTCTGAGGCAGCAGCAAATTTTGCTTCAGGACACTTAGAAAGGAAGAGCCTTCTGGCCTCTGTGAGATACCAAAGTGGGAACAGCATGCATATCAGCCCATGAATAGCAGTCCAAAATTATAAAAAGGACAAGAACAAGAAACATATTTGACCTTGAGATATTCATCAAACTCAGTCTTCAACTGCTTTGATTTGAGGGTACCATCAACATCTGACATGATTCGTGGTGCTATTGAAATTTCAGCCAACAAATCAATCTGTAAAACAAGAAAAAAACAACTTAAACTATGCCCAATTGGTGTTAGACAGAGAAAGCACTGATTCACATATGGCATGTACCTTTAGATTAGGAGTAGAAGGGTCTGGCAGTCTCATGTTACGTGGAAAAGCACTAAGAATGACATTGCGCATTTGAATGCAACTTGAAGGAATCACATCACAGAAACTGAAGTGGTAATCACAAATAAATTCAGGAAAGTCATGCAGTAATACAAGCAAAACTCTCATAGTTCCTTTGTATAAAAGGTCCACCTAGAAAAAAAGTAGATACAGTATAAAAAATACCGCCTCTGGGAGTAACGAGTGCGAGAAAAATTAAGAAGTATTCCTTGAATCAAGCTAGTAATGAGTGCAAGAAAAAATTTACCGCCTCTGGGAGTTCAGCATTTCTCAGATATGGTTCCATGAATTTGAAAAGAGCAACAAGCAACCGCTGAAAAAAACGGCCAACCTTTCTGTGAATTGGACATCAACAATTTTGGCATGAAGCTCCTATGACTCACCAGCTCAAGCCAAGCAAAGCTACATAAGAGGATAATTTTAATCAGATAATACAGAATAGCAAACACAGCATGTGTTCAAAAAGGTTTGTCAATACTATTTGCCAAACAGTTTTTGTCAAAATAGATTCACTTCTACTAGAGAATCAATCAGAATCACTCTATCGAAGAATCAACTCTCGAAGCTAGAGAATCATGGAGCGGAGCTCTACCAAACGAGCCCTAAAGAAACAAGAAGAAGCAGGTACTTGTACGCCTAGTGATAAAAGCTGATACCAAGTAGAGGGAAAAAAGAATCGGTTTTGATTTCATGGTGCAGAAAAGAACAGTTCCAAGTACGGAGGTTTTCAGGGTTCTAGATTGGCAAAAACAGAAGCATCCTTAGCTGTCTTCAAAGATGTTAGAATAGGAACCCATGCCCCTAACCAGGGATGGGGAGTAGTATTAATAGACTCAGTAACTGGGCCAGGCCCATTACAGTGAGGGGTGAGACGGTAATTACATGGGGAATACCTCAAACCCTAGAATCCTAGACGGGTAGTCTAACACCCCCCCGCAGTCACAACTCTATCCTGTACAGATGTTGAGACTGGAACGAAAGTCTAAGAATACACTCGACGGTAGTCCCTTGGTGAAGATGTCGGCGAAACTGCAGCGTGGTGGGGACGCTGAGAACCCGAACGTCACCGGCAGCGACACGCTCGCGGACGAAGTGCAGGTCGATCTCCACATGCTTTGTGCGCTGATGCTGCACGGGGTTGGTGGAGAGGTAGACCGCGCTGACGTTGTCGCAGTAGACGAGGGTGGCGCGCTGGAGGGGACTGTGGAGCTCGTGGAGGAGCTGGCGCAGCCAGGAGGCCTCTGCCACGCCGTTGGCCACGGCACGGTACTCGGCCTCAGCGCTGGAGCGAGAGACGACGGGCTGACGCTTGGCGGCCCAAGAGACGAGGTTGGCGCCCAGGAACACGGCGTAACCGGAGGTGGACCGGCGCGTGTCGGGACAGCCAGCCCAGTCAGCGTCGGTGTAGACCACGAGCTCTGACGTTGGTGATGGTCGGAGAAGGAGGCCGTAGTCGAGGGAGCCGCGGAGGTAGCGCAGAATCCGCTTGAGCGCAGTGAGATGGGGCTCCCGCGGAGTGTGCATATGCAGGCACACCTGCTGGACGGCGTATGCGATGTCGGGCCTGGAGAAGGTGAGGTACTGGAGCGCACCGGTCAGGCTCCGGTAGGACGTCGCGTCGGCGACCGGAGGCCCATCGTCCTCAGAGAGCTTGGCCTGAGTGTCGACAGGCGTGGAGCAGGGCTTGCAGTCAGACATGCCAGCCCGCTCCAGGATGTCGATGGCGTACTGGCGCTGGTGGAGGAAGAGACCCTGGGGCCGGGCGCTCGGCGGTGATGCCGAGGAAGTGGTGTAGGGGCCCCAGGTCCTTCATCGCGAACTCCCGCTGAAGGGCGACGATCGTGCGGTGTAGAAGATCGGCGGTGGATGCCGTGAGCACAATGTCGTCGACGTAGAGCAGGAGGTAGACGGTGTCGTCGCCGCGCCGGTAGATGAACAGGGACGTGTCCGACTTGGCCTCGACGAAGCCGATGGAGGCCAGGTAGGAGGCGAAGCGACTGTACCATGCCCGTGGCGCCTGCTTGAGGCCGTACAGGGACCGGTTCAGCCGGCAGACCAGATCCGGACGGTCAGCGTCGACGAAGCCGGTGGGCTGGCTGCAGTAGACAGTCTCCGTCAGAGTGCCGTGCAGGAAGGCATTCTTGACATCGAGCTGATGGATCGCCCAGTCGCGGGAGAGGGCGAGGGAGAGGACGGCGCGAACAGTGGCGAACTTGACGACGGGGCTGAAGGTCTCGTCGTAGTCCACTCCGGGGCGCTGTGTGAAACCCCGAAGGACCCAACGGGCCTTGTAGCAGTCGAGGGAGCCATCCGAGGTCAGCTTGTGGCGAAATAGCCACTTGCCAGTGACCACGTTGGTGCCTGGTGGACACGGCACCAGGTCCCATGTGTGGTTTGGCCAAGAGGGCCGCGTACTCCTCCTCCATAGCACGACGCCAATGTTGGGTCGGCGAGGGCAGTGCGAACGGAGGAGGGCACCGGGGAAGCGCCGGGTGGAGTGCTGAACGTATCAGCTGCCAGGATCAGCCGGTCGACGGGGCGGAGAACGCCAGCAGCACGCCGAGTCACCATCGGGTGGACGTGCCCGGGGTCGCGATGGATGGCGACCGGGTGGTATACGGCCGGCTCGGAGTGAGCCGCCGGAACGTCGGGAGCGGCTGGTGGGGCCGGCTCACGGCGGTGATAGACGACGGCGGGGTTCGGCGAATCGGGCCGCGCTCGTCGACGGGCCCGAGTCGGGGGGCGCCGAGGTAGTGGTGTGGCCGCGGCGATGGTAGACGAGGGCGGGGTTGGCGAATCGAGCCGGAGTCGACGGGGCCGCGCGTGGCGCAGGCGGGGTCGACGGGGCCGCGCGTGGTGCAGGCGGGGTCGACGGGGCCGCGCGTGGCGCAGGCGGGGTCGACGGGGCCGCGCGTGGCGCAGGCAGGACCGACGGGGCCGCGCGTGGCGCAGGCGTGGTCGACGGGGCCGCGCGGGGCGCAGGCGGGGTCGACGGGGGTCGCGCGTGTCGCGGAAAACCGACGGGGCCGCGCGTGGCGCAGGCGTGGTCGACGGGGCCGCGCGTGGCGCAGGCGGGGTCGTGGGGGCCGCACGCGGGGCAGGTAACGACGCAAGACGGGGAGCCGAAGGTGGGGGGAGGAATCGGATCGGACTCGAGGAGGGAGTCAAGGTCGGTGGGTGGGGTGGAGCCAGCAAGGGGAAACACATCTTCGTCAAAGACGACGTGACGAGAGATGATGATGCGGTGGGAGGTGAGGTCTAGGCACCGATACCCCTTGTGGTCAGGGGAGTAGCCGAGGAAGAGGCATCGAGTGGAGCGAGGAGAAAGCTTGTTTGGGGCGGGTAGCGGAAGTGTTAGGGTAGCAGGCACAGCCGAACACGCGCAGGTGGTCGTAGGAAGGGGCTGTGCCGTACAGGGCAAAGTGAGGAGTAGGGTGGCTCACCGCCTTCGAGGGAAGACGGTTGAGGAGATGCGTGGCAGTATGAAGGGCCTCTGCCCAGTAGGTGGCAGGGAGAGATGCCTGAAAGAGAAGGCAGCGGATCATGTTGGTGGTGGTGCGAATCATACGCTCGGCCCGGCCGTTCTGAGCAGAGGTGTAGGGACACGAGAGACGCAACTGGACGCCGTGAGTGAGGAAGAAAGAGCGGGAGGCGTTGTTGTCGAACTCGCGGCCATTGTCGCACTGCAGGGCACGGACCGGGCGCCGAAACTGGGTGGATACCCAGGTGAAGAAGTGAGTGAGGGTGGTAAACGTGTCGGACTTCAGCCGAAGGGGGAAAGTCCAAAGGAAATGGGAGTAGTCATCCAGAATGACTAGGTAGTACTTGTAGCCGGAGAGGCTAAGGACAGGAGATGTCCAGAGGTCACAGTGGACAAGATCAAAGGCCTGAACAGCCCTGGATGTGGAAGTGGAAAAGGGAAGACGGGAGTGACGGCCGAGCTGACAAGCATGACAGAGGCGCTCAGAAGAGCCCCGAGTATAAGATATGTCGGAGTGGCCGGAAAGCTGGGACAGGACGTCAGGTCCAGGGTGCCCGAGGCGGCGGTGCCAGATGGCGGAGGAGGTGGTGGTAGTAGCAAGAGCATGTGATGTGGTGGTAGTATGAAGTACAGGAGAAGAGGCTCCTCTGGTGTGGGGGGTGGAGGGCAAGTGAAGAGAATAGAGGGGGCCGGAGCTGTTACAGCGAGCGAGCACAGCATGTGTGGGAAGGTGGCGTATGGTGAGGCCCCAGGGGTCGAACTCCATAGAGCACTGGTTGTCACTAGTGAAGCGACGAACCGAGAGGAGGGGATGAGTTAGTCCGGGAGCAACAAGGACGTCGTTAAGGCAGAATGGTCCTGGAAGAGCCGATGTACCTACTGAGGTGACCGGGAGGGTGGAACCGTTGCCGACGACGATGGAGGTGGGATGTGAGGGGTGGGGAGGATGGTAGTGGAGTAACGAAGTAGTGGTGGGGGTAGTGTGGAAGGAGGCCCCGGAGTCAACCACCCAATCGGTGGTAGTCTGGGGAGGCGGAAGTGGAGAAGGTAGGATGTGAGCGGAGAGGGCCAAAGAAGGTGCCCCGACAGAGGCACTAGGAAGGGAGGGAGATGACACGGGCTCAACCGCAAGGGAGGCGATCGCAGCACGTGGGAAGACAAGCGGTCCCGGGCACGTGACGGCCCGTCTGAGGGTGGACCTCGACGCAGTCCCGAAGAATGGGGTTCCAGACTGGATCGAAGGACACGAATATGCCCCGGATGAGCTGGCCGTCGTGGAGGAGGACACGCACAGTCACGAGAGCGGCGGGCGAGGTAAAGCTCATGGCGACTGGTGCAGGCCGACGCAGGGAGGAGAAGGCTGCCGAGCAGCGGGGACGCCAGCAGGAGCGGTGAGGGCCAGGCGGCTGCGGCTGCAGCACGGCCGAGGACGCGGGCACTGGCGCGGCGGCGCGGGGCTTGAGGACGCCCGGCGCCGGTCGGCTTGGTCGGCGAGGCGGTCGCCTGGCGCGGGCGGACTGGCGCGGGATGGCCGCGGGCTGAGCCGCTGAGGGGCAGCCGGAGTGCCGGCGGCCGGCCAGCCGGGACCGGGCAGCAGCTGCAGGCGCGCGCGACCTCGCCGGTCGCGACGTGCGGCTGGAAGAGGTCGGGGCTCCACGCGCGCGGGTCCCGGGGTGGCGTCGCGCCAGGAAGGGTCGCCGGCAGGGGCCGCGCAACAGGGGCGCCGAGCCAGGGAGGGTGTGGGCGGCTCCGGCGACCGACGGTGGAAGAAGGAGCGCTCCCCGGCGGCGGCGGCTCCGGATCCCCCTGGTGCGGCGGCGGCGGCGGGGAGGAGGTCCCACGGGTGGAGGCGCGCGAACGGGAAAAGGGGAGGGCCGCGCCCACGGCCAGGGAGGCGGCGGTCGCGTAGGAGAGGGGGCCGGCGGCTTGGGAGCAGGAGCTCGCCGGCGGGAGGAGGGACGGAGGTGAGAAGGGAGGCCGGCGGCGGCTGCGCGACGGCTCGGTGCGCGGGTAGGGGCGCTCGACCGGCACGGCGAGCGGCCTGGGCGCGCGCGGGTCGCGTCGGGCTCCTGGCGCGGACGCAGAGGCCTCTGGCGGCGCCGCAGAGAGGGAGGGGGAGGAGAGGCCGGCGCAGGGAGCTCCGGCGGCTGGGGAAGAAGGAGCGCTCCCCGGCGGCGGCAGGGAGAAGCCCCTGGCGGCTGGGCAGGGAGAGGACCAAAACCTAAACCAAATCTGATACCATGTTAGAATAGGAACCCATGCCCCTAACCAGGGATGGGGAGTAGTATTAATAGACTCAGTAACTGGGCCAGGCCCATTACAGTGAGGGGTGAGACGGTAATTACATGGGGAATACCTCAAACCCTAGAATCCTAGACGGGTAGTCTAACAAAAGACTTGCACAATACAGAAATTGCCCGAGGTTCAACATGTAATAAGAAATTTTCTCAGAACATTGCAGAACTAACATAGGACGCTTCCTATATTGATGATAGGCACATGTTGGGTCATATGCTCAACTTCTCAGTAATTATGGTTTTACTAAAGATTATTAACCATCTTTGATGTTTGCAACTTGAACATGAACGTTGAGCTGCCTCGGTGAACCAATTTCCACACCCATCGCCTGAGCAGTGAGCAGCAAGAATTGAGGGTTGGAACTCCGTAAACACGAGAAAAAAGAGAAGTCTCGTTTTGTGAGCTCATTAATATTATGATCCCAATCCAGATTAAACGGTGTCAGGTCAGTTTGTATACCAAACATTTATTGGGCCACCAAGACATTATTGCTTCAATGTAGCACATGTTATGGATGACAACTAAGTGTATAGCAATGTAAAGCTTATAGTTAAGCATAATCACCAGGAATTGCATACATAGCACATGTTTTTCAAATTCACGTAAAGATGACACAATAATTGAACACACCAACATAGAAAGGTAAATTCATAAGTAGACCAAAGTGATGGACAGACCTCCAGGCAGGAACTCTCAAGGGCTGTAACAAGTGGAATGCATTGGCAAATGCAGTCAAAACCTGTCGCCGATCAATATTACTATATCACAGATGGACCAATAAAAGTATTAAACTATACATAGCTAACGATGCATACCTGAAAATTAGAACCATCATGATGGCCATCAGTAGTAGTAAGGTCATAGAGCCAATTTATAAACAATCGGAAGTATGGTCGGGGATTAAATGAAGCTTTCTTTTCCTCAGCATCTTTCTGAATGGTCCTCACAGTAACAGAAAGAATCTAGACAAGACAAGTTGGAAAATACTTGTTTTATGAATACATGTATATGTTCAAAAGCCATAACTAATTTGTAAAAACGAACCTTGGAAAGTATACTGCCTTTATTTGGTGTTATCTCCACTGAAGAGTACTAAATACAAACAAAAAGCAAGCAATTAATAACACTTGAGATGGGGTTTTATCGATCTTAGATGCATTCCAATATCTCACAAAGCATCATAGCCATGAATTCTATTAGCCGGTATTACCAATTGCCAATAAATCAAGGAGAAAATATGGAATTCCCTTCTAGAGAAAAATGGAATTAATAATTAAACAATATAAAGATCCCTACCTGATATAACTCCAATACCCAGCTCAACAAATAGCTCAAATGTTACTCGAGTACCATGATGCCAAAGGGTCTCTAGCCTAGTGGTTAAGGCTTCCGAGTAGCACCTCCAAGAACCCGGGTTCGATTCCCTTTGGGGAAAAAAATTCCGGCTTGGTTAAAAAATCCTCTCATTGTGTCTCATCCGCTCTCGGGTTACGATGTCCTGTGCGCCACCCTCCGGTTGGGCCGTTGCAGATTGGACAGTTGACGCCGGGTTGTTAGTGATGGGAGGTCAGGGTTCGGGGATTTTCTCGACCGGGACCAATGTTTCGGTCTCTTCTTAATATAATACCGGATGACAGTTATTCCCTCCCTGGCCGAGTTTTTTTACTCAAGTACCATGATAATGCAGCTAAGTAGAACAGAACAAATTTGACACTATAGTACATCAATCATTCTGCTCTACACAAACCTCAATAGCAGAAAAATAAAATATAGAACTAAACATAACAGAACACAGGGATCAAAATCTGCAGTCCCTCAGATATCCAAAGGCCTAATTCTCATGAAAACGACTCTTTAACAACCAAATACATTTATTCAACTTTAGGCTATCCCCAGCAGCTCCCCTAACTCATCCCTTATTTCAAACTTCACTCTGCAAAGAGTGCCAACAGTGTCATCTACAGTGCAAATGTCATGTTTTACACGTTCCACTGAAGACAACCTTAAACGGTTATGACGCATGGTCACAACGAAATCAACACTGAAAAACTGCAATTCGAAAAGTTACATTTAATACATGTCAAAAATCCTTTAGGTACCTTGAGAACCATAACCACGAGCTTTGCATATGAATCAATGGAAAAATATGAAATATGGGGTTGCTGTGGTGATTGCTGAGCTGATCCACCAGGAGCAACAATTTGCTCGGAGACTAGAGAGTGTGTAACAGCAAGTTCCTGAATGATTCAAAATAAGTATCCAAGTATGACAAAGTGTAGTACAAAATCTGGTAGAAAGGTAGATTCATCACCGTGAGAATATGGAAGAAGCGTTCAGAGATATCATCTCCATTCAACAGACTATCCTGCTCCAACTGTGTGACAAAACGACTGTATATTGCATCACTAGCATTTACATGATTACATATCTGACACCACTCAGAAAACAGGACTGCCACCTGTACATCAAACAATTTAACAGATTAGCTAATAATCTAGCACATAGATTCAGGGTATAGTTGTTAGAATGGCTTGAGCAAGAACCACAACAAAATACAGGTAACACCACCAATGGAAGACATAGACAGCTTACTATCTCCTGGTTGAACTAACATGCTAGTATGTGATGGCATCACCACAATCATGACAAGAAATTCTACGAATAGAAAAAGGATCCTTTCAAGATACAAAGAAAAAATTTCTCATCAAACCAAACAAAAAAACTCATGTGTACACTAAGGAACTCTGATTCCATACCCAAAAAATGAAAATGGAATAGAAGGAAAACAGAAACAGAACCAAAGCATCTAATTAAAAATGAAAAGAATAGGTTTATGTAAATCAAACTAAGGTTCTTGTAAATCAGAAGAATTCATAATACATAAAACTAAGTTAAGCATGTCAACTGAACCTGATTTGGATCAATTAGTGTAGTTTCATTAGCAATGCTTTCCTCTTTGTTTACCTGGGCAGCTAGAACCTACAAATTAAGAGAAACGTGATTAAAATAAAAAGGGCAGACATTGTGAGGACAACAGTTATCGAAGAATATTCAGACGTGAAGGCAACTAAGGGTGCGTTTGGTTGCAATGACAGGACAGGACGAGATGGGATGATCCCTCAAATAAGATTGTTTGGTTCAGGATCAAGGGTTGGGACAGGACTATCCCAATGTTGTCACCAGTTGTCCCTCAAAATTGGAGGGACGAGATAGGACAACAGGGGACGTCCCTGTCCTATTTGTCCCGCAACCAAAAGCACCCTAATATGTTTAGACCAGATCATTAACATTTTTATCCTTTAGAAGTTTGACCTTTTCTTCCTTCCCAATAACAACAAAACCAGTAGGGGTGCTCACATTATTCCTTGCGATCCCAATCAATTGTTGCAACGATTCAGGTGAACCTGGTCCCCTTGCAAGCTGCAAACCCACATTCCCTACCGTTGAACCTGGTCTATGGATAAATACTAAAAGAAAATAAAGAGCAGGTCCAGAACTATACATACTTTCGATATTGCATCAACAACATTGTGAAGCTCTGATATGCTAACAGGATCTTGTGTAATCAATGTTTGGACAAGAGACATTGCAAACTCCGTTGCAACCTCTGAGTAGGACAAAAGAAAGCAGGTAAATTCAACTAACTGAAAAACAATAACCATCTCATCTAAAAAATGTAGAATAGTCAAAAACAATAATCCAATCAGTGACGTTCTCCTATTTACACGAGGCAAAATGTGCAACAATTATGCCAGTCAGCCAACCAAAGCGCTTTTGTGAGAGGGAGATCAATTCATGATAATTTCATGCTGGTTCAGCAGTCTATTAAGTCGCTGCACAAGAGGAAGATTGCGGGCCTATTCTTAAAATTAGATATTTCAAGGGCATTCGATTCCGTGTCATGGGCCTTCATTATTGAAATTCTTGTCCATCTTGGTTTTGGTCCAATCTGGCGGAATCTAATTTCCTCCCTAATGTTCACGTCTTCTACGCAAGTACTTCTTAATGGCTCGCCTGGTGCTCGTATTGCTCATCGGCGAGGCCTTCGTCAGGGTGATCCCCTTTCTCCTATGCTGTTTGTGATGGTCATGGATGTTCTTAATAGTCTGTTCAGGGCAGCTGAAAGCAGGGGGCTGTTACAAGGATTGGAGGCAGCTGGGATTCAGAATAGGCTCTCGATCTACGCTGATGATGTGGTGCTTTTTGTTAAACCTTTGGTGGATGATCTGAATTGTGTTAAATTGATTTTGGATTGCTTTGGTGAAGCAACGGGGCTGGTAACAAATCTGCGTAAAAGTTTTGCTATTCCAATTAGATGTGGAGGGCTGGAGAGTCAGGCTGGCTGCAATATCTTGCAATGCAGTTCGGGATCCTTTCCGTGCAGCTATTTGGGGCTGCCTATTTCGGATAAAAAACTGAGGAAAAGGGATTTTATGGTGTGGGTTAATAAGATTGCTGACCGGCTTCCCAACTGGAAGGCTCGTTTGCTGAGTCTGGCTGGTAGGACAACGTTAGTGAGGCATGTGCTTTCGGCAATTCCAGTTTATATCCTTATGGCCATGAGTGTTCCCAAATGGGTGATCAAGTCCATTGATAAACTCAGGAGAGGTTTTCTATGGAAAGGAAGGAAGAATGTTAATGGTGGAAGCTGTCTTGTTCCTTGGGAGATAGTAACCAGGCCTCTAAAGTATGGCGGTCTTGGAGTTTCTAATTTACAATTCAAAAGTTGGGCTTTACAGGTGAAATGGTTATGGCTGCAAAGAACTGATCCGTCCAGACCTTGGCAGGGAATGAATCTTCCTATACAGCAGCAAGTGAGGCAGTTTTTCAATCTTTCGGTCTTTCATGTGGTCGGAGATGGAACTAGCACTCTCTTTTGGTTTGATAAATGGTTGGATGGGAAGGCTATCTTTGATATTGCACCAGAGGTTGTCTGTTTGGTGGACAGTAGAGTCAGCTCGACCCGGACGGTTGCTCAAGCTTTGGACAACTGGCGTTGGGTTAGGGATATTGGGAGTCATCTTTCTATGCTTGGGCTGCAGCAGTATTTAAAATTATGGGATGAGATTGGACAGGTGACTCTTTCACAAGAGGCGGACAGGCTTGTTTGGAGGCACACGACTTCTGGGCAGTTTTCCTCAAAATCTTGCTATAATGCCTTCTTCCTGGGGTCCATTTTATTTGAGCCTTGGAAACGATTGTGGAAGACTTGGGCCCCCCTAAATGCAAATTTTTCTTTGGCTGGCTATAAGGAATAAATGTTGGACTGCGGACAGACTTCAGAGGAGAGGGTTACATTACCCGGCGAGTTGCCCCCTATGTGATCAGGAGCAGGAAACTATCCAGCATATCCTTTGCAGCTGCAGTTTTTCTAGGGATTTTTGGCATCTCATTTTGTCGTCCATCGGGTTTGGTAACTTCACTCCTATTGCTGCTGAGCAGTCCTTTGTTGCGTGGTGGGAGAGGGTCGCTAAAAGAGTCCATAGGTGCAAGAGGAGGGGTTTCAATAGTGTCATTATCCTTGGAGCTTGGTGCTTGTGGCTCTCTCGTAATAGGGCTGTTTTTGATGGAGTGAGCCCTTCCATTAATTTGACAAAGAGGTTGTTTCTAGATGAGTTGATTATTTGGAGTAAGGCGGGAGCGAAGCATTTAGACAGTTTGGGAATTATTGTCGCTTTAAATAGGGTCTAGTAGGGCCCGTCAGGCTTCCCCTTGTGGGGGAGGCTTGAGGGTTTGGTCTTGGTGTTGTAATTCGGTCCACTTTGGACCTTTCCTTTCTTAATATAATGATGCGCAGCTCTCCTGCGCTTTCGAGAAAAAAAAAGAAGACTAAACAAGGATCGCAATCTAATACTTGCAGTAACCTGGTGGGCAATTGATGCTAGGCCAAGGAAAAAGTTGTGGGGCTGCTCGCTTCGGATTAAAGCCGGTTGATGGGACTGCTGTAGCTAGGTGTGGTAATGGATCACGATCCAAATGTCCCTTCACAAAAAGTTAGAGCCCTTAAATAATGTTAGTTAAAAAATAAATAAAAATAGGTCCCGATCCTAATCCGATTCGATCCTTAAAGTTTTTAGTGTAAAATCTAGAGCCCATTACCACCCCTAGCTGCAATCCGTAGAGACAAAAACACTGTAAAAGCAGTATAAGCCGGTACGGATTAAAGCCAAGCGAACAGGCTGTGTTTTTTTTGTTTAACATAGAATAATTGATAGAAGGCTATCAATGTACGGTAGGAAATATGGTGTTACACATATATAGGCAGGATAGCCGAGGGATAATAGAAACAGAACCAATCAACGGAGATCCTTGCCTAATAGAGATTGTTAGAGTGGACGCGCTATCCAGTTCAACCCATAAGGTGCCGTTTGGTTCACGAAATGTAACGTAAATGGTAATGGTTCACACTCGAATACCGGTGATAACAAGTTTGAATAAGTCGGTATCAATTTTTAGTGTGGTATCGATTACGGTTGGACTTAAACAAACATAATTTAACGTTATGGGTTACCCATTACGTTACCAATATGTGAACCAAACGGCACCTAAGTTGTTAGGAGAAGGTAAGCAATCAACTTATAACCTTCAACACCCCCACTCACGTAGGGATGGAGAGAAAGGCGCAAACGTGGATATAAAAGGGTGGAGTCACAAATAGTCTTTACTAGGATTCAACCTCGAGACCTCTAGCTCTAATACCATGTTAAAGTGGACGCACTAACCAGTTCAACCCAAAAGCCTAAACTGTTAGAAGAAGGTAGGCAATCCACTTATACACTTCAACACAAATCAAACTATCCATCAACGGAGATCCTTACCTAATAGAGATCGATCTATCTAACAAAAAATTTTGCACGCACATTTGAAAGCACCCATATGTTAATTCCTTCTCATGTTCTCTAAGCCATTTCTTCCCTGCTGAACATTCTATGTATTTATGTCACTTTGTTAATGGATACAGTGAACGGTCTCAGTCCCCCCCCCACACCCAAAAAAAGAACGAAAGCATGCACACATACAAGATATTGATTTCATTTGCATATGCACCTTATCAGTTATCACTCATTATATTGTAAGATTCACATAAACCATTTAATTCAATTGCAAGAAAGGTGAAATCCATTTCTGTATCACACTTTCAAGACAATTTGCCCAGTACAAGTGAAAGGGCCTCTAGCTGAGTTGGTTAGGTAGTCTGAGTAGCACTCCTTAGGTCCTAGGTTCAACTCCCCGTAGGAGCGAATTTTAGGTTGTGGTTAAAAAAAATCTCCTTGTCTGTCTCACGCCAAAGCACAAGTCTAAGGCTCGGCCCTGGTCGCGGTTGTTTTCACATGGGCTTCGATGCCGCTGTGTATGGGTGGGGCAGGGATTCGAGAGTTTTCTAGACCCGTGTGCGAAGGTCTTCTTCATAATACAATACTTGGGGCTGACTTACCCCCGCAGGTCGAGTTTTTTTTTTTTTTGCCCCAGTACAAACTATAGTTTATATAACACTGACAACATTGTGCTAACTAAATTGTAGAAGATCTCGCTCAAATATTGAATTCAGCATTTTATGCTCCCTCTGCTCACAATTTGATGTTTTAAGAGTTTATGCTACAAGATTTCAAGTGGCATACCTACATCCTCCTAAAAACATGATTCATTTATCTCAATTGGTTTGTCACAATAATTTACTAGGTTATATAATCCAGGTAAACATGTAGCGACAGAACAGGTGCAAAGTACTTTGAGACCATCATGTAGCTTTTTGTTGATAAATGTGCACAAGTATAAAAAATAAAAAATGAAACATAATATTTTAAATCTCAACGTACTATTTCTTCCCCCATCAATTAGCTTTGTCAAATGAACGTTGTACTCCCCAAGATTCAGCAACTTGGAATGAATAAGGCCAAAAATGATTTCAATGTTAAACTTCTTCTCTTCATCTGAATATATTACCTGAACAAAAAGATTAACAAACAAAAACAAAAAAATTGCTTTCAAATCCTTCATGATGAACTATGAAACAGAAGAACCAAACCAGGGCAACATCAAGCTAATCAACTTCAAAAATAAACTGAGATGGTACTATAATTGAAACAAAACGGTATAGAGTAAGAGTTCCATATGTAGACCCTCCCACAGAATCATAGCTTACAGTTTAATATTTGGTTCGTGTGTTTCATATTGTTGATGTGTTGTTCACGCAATTAATGCTATTGATATTAAACATACAGAAGCAATACTCAAACAAAATTTTACTTTAGTGTCATAGAAGACCCAAAAAAGCTTCTACAATGAAAAGAAACCTATGAACTATCAAATTTCAACAATCTCAGTCAAAGAATATATATGTATATAAAAATATAAAACTGAAACCCAGGTAAAAAAATAAAACGGAAATGGAATGATACAAAATCAAATCATAATTAACTTAGTTTGGGCAACATATCTAGTGTAAAAACGATTAGGGTACTAACATGCTAACATCAAATCTTATCCATTGGCTCTATCATCTACGACTGAGTGAGCAGTTCCACTTGGGGACGACACAATCTATTCTATAAAAAACATAGGGGTTCTTCAGAAAATAGTCTGGGAGGAGGTGAGATTGCACTCAGCCGTAGATAGTGGTTCCGATAGACAAGATTTGATATTAGAATGTAGCATCATAATCGTTTTTACACTAGATATGTTGCCCTCAGTTTGTCTCAACAAAAGAAAATTCAATGGTAACAACTACTTCCTATTCCAAAGTATTAGACATTTCTGCTTTTCTAGATACATAGATTTCATTACGCAGACAACATGGAATACAAAGGTACAATGAAACATACCCAACTTGTTAACTCTTTGACAACAAGCTTGCAGACATCTCGTATTGCAATTAAGGTTGCTAGAAGCCAGGAGACATAAGCACTATTTGATGCATTATCGTACAAACTTTTGAAAACCTGGGACATAATGCACCAAAACAAGCTTGCTGTTAAAACACTCGAAACAGTAAGTTACAGAGAACAATCAACTGAGAAATGCATATTTTCCTAATCAAACAGATCAATTACCTTTTGTGCTACTACTAATGCAGCCTCATCACGGCTAACACACCGGCGTAACATATCAGGAACTTCTGCAATAACAGACTGAATACAAATATTACATTAGGTATAGGTATCATCAGATAAGGAAAGGTAGCGTATATTGGCAAAAAAAAAAGACTTATGAAGCACAGAGCTAACAAGCTGTAGCATACTAGCACAGTATGTATGCCACATTTTGCTAAGCAAATAGGCCCTGAATCCTACAATAAATATTAATGTACCAGAGCAGTATAAACAAAGCACTGTCTGACCTGAATTTCCACATGTTTACCATCATTAGCAATCAAGGCTTCCAGCTGTAGGGAAAGAATATACATATTAATTTATCAATAGGTTTCCAAAGAAAACAAAACCATCCATAGTAGATTACAGGTAAATCAGGGGAAAACTGGATGAACCAACTCACAAACAAAATAGGTTACCAAATGATTATAGGCTTTCATCGAATTTACTGAGTAAATATGCCAACATGAAACTAGTGTATACTTTGCAACGTAGTTGTTAAGGCGGTAAGGCCACTAACCCCCTTTTCATCTTTTAAGCAGTAAAGCGTAAGGCAAGGCGGTGCCTTAAATATATTTCAAAATAGAAAAATATTAATATTTGAGAAAGTGTTTAGAACAAAATATTAATAAAGAAGAGAAAAAGAATAAAGAAAAGAAAAAGAACAGTCCAACCAGCCCAACTCAGCCCAGCTGGCCCATTCAAATTAGATTAAGCCCAACTAACCCTCTCTCCCAGGCCTCTCTCTCCCCAACCATGTCCCAGCACCCGCCGCCTCCCTCTCCAAGTCCCAAGCACCAGCCGCCTCCCTTTATCCCCTCCCCCAGCCCTCTCTCAGTCTCTCCTAGCCGCTTCTCCCTCCCTCTCCCTCCCAGCCGTCGTCCACCATCGCCGCGGCGCTGCCCTCCCCAATGCCCCACCCTCTGCCTGCGTAGCCTGGAGAGGTCACGGACAAGAGGGGCCACCGCGGAGGTGAGGGGTCTAGAGAACCTTGCCGGTACAGCATGGAAAGCTCGCGGTCACGGGGGGAGGGGCCGTCGCCGCCGCCAGGGGACCAACACCGCCGCTGATCTCTCCAAGGCATCATCATAGTGTCGCCATATACCTCTCTAAGAGACAATGAATTGGCAGAAAATATGATGATTGATTAATGGGAGCAAAGGCTCAAGTACATATAGGCAAAGATGTCTACAGAAAAGGAAACAATCACAAGAATAGGTAACAATCGTACACAATCCTATCAGGAAGATCCTTGCCTATTGAGACCAATTAACCAAATAAGGGGCAGGCGCACAAGGCAACAATCATGTACCTAAAATAGCACAAGCTAACACCCCCTCCCCCGCGCAATCAGATCGTCAGCCATTGCACACGTTCAGACTGGTCCTGAATTCGTTGAAGACAGAGGATGGGAGGCCTTTGGTGAAGATGTCGGCATACTGTGATGTCGTCGGCAAATGTAGGACACGAAGAGCACCGGCGGCAACCCGTTCTCTGACAAAGTGTAGATCAATCTCAATGTGCTTGGTGTGTTGATGTTGGACAGGGTTGGAGGTCATGTAGACGGCGTTGATGTTGTCACAATACACTAGTGTTGCGAGGCGAAGAGGAGCATGGAGTTCCAGGAGGAGCTGGCGCAGTCATGTGGCTCATGCAACTCCATTAGCCACAACACGATACTCGACTTCAGCACTAGACCTGGAGACAGTGTTCTGACGCTTGGAGGACCAAGAGATGAGGTTGTCACCAAAGAACGTAGCATAACTCGAGGTGGACCTGCGTGTATCCGGGCAACCAGCCCAATCAGCATCGCTGTAGACCACAAGATCAGTCGTTGTAGACGATCATGGCAGGAGGCCAAGATCAAGGGTACCACGAATGTATCGCGGAATCCGTTTCAGTGCGGCAATATGTGGTTCCCGGGGAGAGTGCATGTGAAGAAAAACTTGCTGAACAACATAGGCAATATTAGGCCGAGTTAATGTCAACCACTGCAAAGCACCAGCAAGACTGTGGAAATCCGAAGCGTTAGTTACCGGCGCACCATCAGCTGAAGCAACCTTCAGATTTGTATCACCGGGGTGAGACAAGGCTTGCACTCTGACATCCCTGCGCGATCAAGTAGTTCCACCATGAACTGCTTCTGAGAAGAAGGCCATCACCTGAGGGCAGAACATGCATACCAAGGAAGTGATGTAGCACACCGAGATCCTTCATGGAGAACTACTGTTGAAGGGCCGAAATGATCCAGCGCAGAAGAGCAGGTGAGGAAGCACTGAGGACGATGTCATCAACATAGAGCAGCAAATAGGCAGTGTCAGATCCACGCTGGAAGACAAAGAGTGATGCGTTAGACTTGGCCTCAACAAATCCAAGGGAGAGCAAGTATGTGGCGAACCGACTGAACCATGCGCGAGGACTTGTTCAGACGACAAACGAGGTCAGGGTGTGCAGGGTCTTCAAATCAAGACGGCTCAATGCAGTACACTGTCTTAGATAGAGTTCCATGCAGAAAGGCATTCTTCACATCAAGCTGGTGTACAGGCCATTTCCGGGATAGAGCCAGGGAGAGAACTGTGCGAAACGTAGTTGACTTTACCACTAGACCGAATGTCTCAGAAAAATCCACACCTGGGCGTTGGGTGAATCCTCGAAGAACCCGACGTGCCTTCTACAGCTCCAGTGTCCCGTCGACATTGAACTTGTGTTTGAAGATCCATTATGCAGAAGGGTAGCATGCTCTTCCTCCATGGCAGCGTGCCAACTCGGGTCAGCGAGGCCACCATGGTAGGTCTTGGGCACCGGGGAGAGATAGGCAACATGGAACAGTGCTAGAACGCGGAAGCCGCGTTTCGCAAGCGTCGCCATGGGGTGCTGGTTGGTCACTAGTTAGATAGCAACAACACCCTTGGGAAGCGACGCTGGAGATGGAGCGACCAGCTCCGGAACAGCATCCGTGCGGTCGCAGCACGCGTAGACGTTGGTGATGATGTGCACCTGAGGTTGTAGAGGCAGGAAGCCCGGCAGTGGGCCACGAGTGGCGGCACCCGACTCTGCCGCGCGGGGCGCAGGCGAGGTGTAGTTGGGGTTCGGGCACGTAGCCAAGGCCACGCTTGGCGTGGTGGAAGACGCTGTTGGGGCCGTGCGTGGCGCAGGTGAAGACAGCGGAACCACATGATCTATGGGGGGCTACCGATATTCCAGGGTCGCCGGGAGTTCCTGTAGGCAAAAACATGTGTTGCGGTCCAATAGGATCAGGCACAGTGTAAAGACCATCAACAAAGTCAAACGCTGCAGGAGGGCGTGGTCCATCGCGGTCAGCAAAGGAAAAGGTAGTTTCATCAAAGATAACATGCCTCGAGATGATGATGTGATTGGAAGAGAGGTCATGGCAGCAGTATCCTTTGTGAAGATCAGAATAGCCAAGGAATACGCATAGGGCAGACCTAGAGGCGAGTTTGTGGGGAGCTATGGCAGACAAGTTCGGATAGCATTTGCAACCGAACACCCGTAGGTGATAATACGCCGGAGGAGTGCCACACAAGGCAAGGTGCGGCGTAAAGTAGGCAAGGGTCTTGGTCAGCAGGATGTTAAGGAGTCATGTCACTGTGGAGAGTGCCTCGGCCCAATACGAGGGGGCATAGATGCCTGGAACAATAGGGAGCGAACAACATTATTAATTGATCGAATGATGCGTTCAGCTTACCATTTTGAGGTGAGGTGTAGGGGCGGACATGCGAAGGTGGATGCCCTGGCTGAGAAGAAAGGTATGAGCACCAAAGTTGTCAAACTCGCGCCCGTTGTCACACTGGATGGCCTTCACAGCGGCGCCGAACTAGGTAGAGGCATAGGCAAGGAAGGTCGCGAGCGTGCTGAAAGTGTCAGCTTTAACACGAAGAGAAAAAGTCCACAGGTAATGAGTGCAATCGTCAAGAATGACCAAATAATATTTATAACCAGACACACTAACCATTGGAGATGTCCATAGGTCAAAATGTATAAGATCAAACTTATTGCTGCACAAGAATGAGAAGCATGGAAAGGCAATCGAACATGACGCCCAAGTTGACAAGCATGACATAAGGCTGAACAATCCTCCAAATTGAAAGTGACACTAGACGTGAGCTTCGATAGAGCTTTATGACCGGGATGACCGAGACAACAATGCCACAAGAGGGGGGCAGTCTTAAAAGACTGAGCTGGAGGAAGGTGCAAGGGATATAGGGCCCCGAAGCTATTGCATCTGACGAACACGTTCCGAGTTCGCAGATCCTTCACAAAACAACCAGCAGGATTTATGGACTGAAATAAGATTCTTCATCATTTGTGGGGACACAAGAATATCATTAAGAAATAAGGAATGAGGTAATTCAGTAGAGCCCGTTTCGATCACAGGAAGCAGGGAACCATTACCGACGACAATTGATGGAGGATACCGCGGGGAAAAATTGTGAAAGACTGATGGAAGAGGATGCCATGTGGGAAGTAGCACCTGAGTCAAATTACATTCGGTGAATGGGGGTTGCTGCAACGCCTCCGTGCTGAAAGCATAGGCCAGCGACCGAGTGTCCCAGGAGGGCAGGCCGGCCATGGGGTGGTAGAACCCTGGCGAAGCCCGTTGGCTCACCACTTCAGTGTGGCAAGAGCAGGAGCCGTAGGTGGCTGATGCTGGACGACGAAGGCCTGCTGTTGTGGACGAGCCGGAGGACGTGCGCGGGACACATATGGATGGTACTCGTCCACGGGTTGTAGACAGATGGCCAAGAGCTGGCCGGTGGCGCAGCTGCTTTGGGCTGCCCTGCTGCTGACCGCCGCTAGGGCGGTGTTGTTGCTGCTGGCCGCCGTCGTGGCTGCCGCCACGCTTGCTGCAACGACTGCTATTCTTGGAGTGTTTCCCGTTGGGAGCCCCCCCCCCCCGAGTTGAACTCGGAGGGCTGTTGTGGGAACTTGGTGGTGGCGGCCAGAGCAGCGACCGGATGAGGCTGCTGGTTCACCAGGGTGAGGTCCTTGCTAACGAGAGGAAGGTAGGGAAGGGCCGAGCGCGACAAAGCATGGCGCCGACGTGGGTGAAGCGCTAGTTGAGGCCGCGGATCACATTGAGAATGAGGGTGTGGTTCGACCGTCCGAGACAACTTCCCCGAGGGCGCCGAGATCATCGGCCATCTTCTTGAGTCGACGGCAGTACTCGGCGATGGAGAGGTCTCCCTAGACAAAGTTGCGGAACCTCATTTCAAACTGGATGGCACGTATTTCCCAGTTCCTGAGGAACTGGGACTCGACGACGTGCCAGGTGTCCCGGGCATTGTCGCCCTGGGAGGAGACGTTCTCGGTGAGGTCATCGACGAGGGAGTTGAGGATCCAGGACTTGACGACGCAATCCATCTGATCCCAATCTGGTGAGGGAACCGGGGCGTCGAGGTGGACATGATCCTAGATGGAGAACTTGCCAAGGGTCAGTAAGAGCTAGGCGCGCCAGCAGTTGTAGTGGTCGAAGTCGATGTCGAGGACAATGTGGATGAGGCTCCGAGTGTTGTTGACGACGACGGCCTAGGCATGAAGGTGGAGGAGGGCAGCAGCCTCCTGCAACAGCATGGCACCATGGATGTCCGTGGGCGCATGAGCAGAGGAGTCGCCCTCATGGAGCAGGGTAGCGAGGGCTTTGGCGGCCACCCGCTCCCGATCTGCACGCCAGGGTGGCGTCGCGAGTGCTAGCAACGTGGACCTCATCCTCTGTCTTGGCGAGGCAGGCAAGGGCTGCGTCATAGGCTTGCTGGCGCTCCAGAGCAGCGGCACTGGCCTTCTCCTTGGCTTGGCGAGCGTCAACTTCGTCCTGCTAAGCGCGGGTGAGGGTGGCCGAGACAGAGGAGTCGGTGAGTCCAGCGGCAGTAGCAGCCGCCTTGGTCGTGGGCGACTGTGGAGGAGTGGCAGACATGGCGCAGCACAGCAAGGTGGCCAGCGCGCTAATTGAGCGGAAGCGAGGAAATCAGAGGTAGAACCTGGACTCTTGATACCATGAGAGACAATGAATTGGCAGAAAATATGATGATTGATTAATGGGAGCAAAGGCTCAAGTACATATAGGCAAGGATGTCTACAGAAATGGAAACAATCATACACAATCACAGGAATAGGAAACAATCGTACACAATCCTATCAGGGAGATCCTTGCCTATTGAGACCAATTAACCAAATAAGGGGTAGACGCACAAGGCAACAATCATGTGCGGCCGTGCCACCTAAACTGCCTAAAATAGCACACACTAACACTCTCCAAGGCGTCGGGGAAACGCCCTACTGTCCAAAGTGGATGCCTTAGGCTCCGGAGTCCAAACTAAGGTGACTAGTACGCCTTACGACTGGAGCACGCTTTAGCGCTTAGGCGTCGCCTAAGCGACGCCTTAGGGATGCCTTAACAACTATGCTTTGCAACATATAAAAATGGTCCACCAGCAGCAGCCAGTACAATGTGAGGATTTAAAAGCAAAAGCATATTCATTTCAATTTAGTAATTCCTGTTATATTATCTTTAATAAAATCCATCCTGAAAGGATCTTGGTGACAAGCACGGTTAGATTGTGTGTTATACTAATGCAATGGGCTTTGGCCCAGCCCATGTACAGTTCACTATATATATACAGGTGCCTGCTCTAATTAGGGTCAGGGTTTCCCTCAAACCTCCCTATCAAGCACGAGCCAAAATATCAGTACCTTCTGAGCAACCTGTTTGTATCTCTCCAAAGCATCCCCAGTATTCAAAGGTTCAGGTAAAATAGATCCTAGGCGATCAGCAGATGTTGATGGAGGGGCCACCATAGCACTTATTTCCTGGCAGAAGGTTAGAAAGGTCTTAGAAGATAATATATGGCAACACAGTCATGAGGTCAACAGGAAAAATACATTGGTTGAGACAGTCGTTACACTAACAGGAAGGTCATTAGATGCCAATGGAGAAAATGTAGATGCAGCACCAACTGTTCCACTAAATAGGACAGGAGACTCGCTTGGTCCAACTTGGGCAGGATTACTACGGAAGGCGCAAGAATATAATCAGTCCAAAACAAGCAACAGAAAAAAGAATGACACATCTGTAAAAGATAATCAAAACATGTGTACCTCAAAAATTGTGCGATAACGGTATCCTCAGACCCCAGTTCTGTCGGCTGAGTTATACATGTTAGTCCACCCATATGGACAGTTGACAAATTACTGGAGGATGCTGATGTCGAATTTGGACTGTAAGCTCGAAGTACACCAAGAGTACTCGAGACAGTAGCAACACCAGACAGACCAGAACCTGTAGCTCCCACATTTTGATTGTGGGAATGCCACACATGAACAAAGTCCTGAAAAGAACAGAATTAGATGCAGACAGTCATGTATCCAATGCAGAAACAACATGCAAAATTTTAATTCAGAAGTTTATGTTCTGCTGCTGTACCTCGTACACTCTCTGTTGGGAAGCAGATAAATGCCCAGGCTTAGAACGTAATGCTTCAGGTACACGAGCAAACGGCCCTTGAACATAAGCAAAAGTTTCATGATATGTAGGACCACCGCCCTCTCTTTGTTTCCTTTGTTGTGAAAATGACTGCGCTGTTTCTGCATCAATCAATTCAACAGCCTGACAAGAGCATGTTAGTCATGATGATCAGGGGAAGAACAAGAGCTTCAGCTGCTTATCCATTATCAAAGGTAGGGGTGGTAGTGAATTTGGATAATCAAAGTCCAAATGGACTCTAGTTGCTTTGGATGCACTTAGATAGGATCCAATGTCTATAAATTGTATAGTCAAACCTAGTTGCCATGGGACCGACTGGGCAACTAATCATGATTAGTCCTCGACCAGACCGATTACTCAAGCCTAGTCATAGTCGTACATATAGTCATCCTAAATATTTCAGGACAAAAATAATATATACAGCTAATTATACTAAATAGTATACACAATAACGGTCCATTTGGTATAGCGACCGAGCCGACCCCCGGAACCGTGAGACGAGGGAGGTGTCAAATAGTTATTTGGCACCACCTCCATCAGGAGACGTCCGCTCGCACATGCAAGTTGGTTGCATGCCCTATGCATCAGCACGTGAAAAAATAGAGCTTTTATTATATCTTTTGATTAAAAGATTTAATCACTCAACCAATTTCATATTTGTATTCCTAATATTATTGTGATCAAAACTAGACCACACATGTTATATATATTTTTCAAATTCTTTATAAATCAGCAATTCTCGTGAATGACTAAGGCTAAAATGATGAAATGACTAGGAATTAACAGAATGACTGAGTAATTTTAATTAGAATTATTGACTTAGTAAATGATTGTTATCTCAGTAATTATCATGAATGACTAAGCCTAAAAGATGGAATGACTGACCCTGATACAACTCTGAGATAAATATGTTAAGTGGGATCTAGTTTTAAAGCTTTTATTACAACAAACACAATGGTGAAATTGGTTTTCAATTTTGACACTCGGTTTAGTACATATTTATTTTTTAAAGTGGAAAATCAAACACATGCATACGAACACATGCATACGGTCTTATTTAGGAGAGAGTGGCTGGAGCTGTTATTTGGCTAGGCTACGCATGAGTCACATGCATGCGTCTTGTGTTATTTAGGAGAGTGGCGAGAGCATGTAAATGGGTCGCTTTTATTTGGCACCTAGGGTATGTACATGGTCCTGGTATAGGTGGACGATTAGGATTCGACTAGGCTCGACTAATCAAGCAAGTCGACGACTAATCATGATTAGTCACCTTATTGTTGCCTAGGCGACTTGAATCAGCCTGTCGACTTTAAAATATTGTCATTTACTGCCTCTTCCTATGTCAACTTCAACCTTCCCTTGCCTCTCTTACCATTGCTATAGTGCCTTAAGATCCCACTCTGCACTAGTGCCTCTAGAGGTCTTTGTTGAACATGTCCAAATCATCTCAACTAATGTTGGACAAGCTTTTCTTTAATTGGTACTACCCTTAGCCTATCACGTATATCAACATTCCAGGCTCAATCCCTTCTTGTATGGCCACAAATCCAACACAACGTACGCATTTCCACAACACTTATATCTTGAACATGTCTTTTTAGGTCAACATTCTACACCATACACCATAGCATGTCTAATAATCGTCCTATAAAACTTTCCTTTAGCTTCTATGCTACCTTCTTGTCATATAGAACGTAAGATGCTTGACGCCACTTCATCCACCCCGCTTTGGCTATGTGGCTAACATCTTCACCAATATCCCCGTCTCTCTATAGCATTGTCCTAAATATCGAAAGGTATCCTTCCTGGATACTACTTGACATTCCAAACTAACATCTTCCTCATGTATAGTAGTGTTGAAGTCACACCTCATATATTCGACTTTAGTTCTACTGAGTCTAAAACCTTTGGACTCTAGAGGCTAGCCACAATTCTAGTTTTTTTTACTTACTCATTTTTCATCAACTAGCACTACATCGTCCGCAAAAAACATACAACATGGGATATCCCCTTATATGTCCTTTGTGACCTTATCCACCACTAAGGAAAAAAGATAAGGACTCAAAGCTGATTTTTGATGTAGTCCTATACTAACCGGGAAGTCGTCTGCATCTCCATCACTTGTTCGAACACTAGTCACAGCATTGTTGTGCATGTCCTTAATAAGTTCAAGGTACTTCATTGGAACTTTATATTTGTCCAAAGCACACCACATAACATTCTTTGGTATTTTGTCATAAGCCTTCTCCAAGTCAACAAAAATCATCTGTAGGTCCATCTACTCTCTATACCCGCCCCATCACTTGTCTTATTAAAAAAATGGCTTTTATGGTTGACCTTCCAAACATGAAACCAAACTAGTTCACAGGGATCCTCGTTATTCCTCTCAAACAATGCTCAATAACTCTCACCTTAACACATATTATGTTAAGGGGTACCCAACTACACCTTAACATAATATAGTTTACCTTTATGAGTAATCATTGTTAGATGTCCGAAGTTAGATGAATTAAAGCAATTACAGCAACTCCATAGAAATTTTAAGAACAACAGCAAACCAGGATTTTGGACCTTACGTTTTTAAATGTGTCAAAGGGGAAGTAAAAGGAGCATGTAACTTAGCAGAACTAGAATTGTCAAGGTGCTACCTGACGTGTCGCCACAGCCTCAATGATGGCACAGCCAAGATCCAGATTATCGTTGACTAGCATGTGAATAATTTGCTCGATAGTTTCACTGCCACTCATAAGGTTTTGAATGAGATTCCGAAGATTGGAATATAGTGCGACACGAAGAGGTTCCTATACCAGAGAAAAAGAAATACAATTATTAGTTGTGTTCAACAGATACAGAATGGTTAGGCTAATAGAATGAACAAGCAGGAATAGCATTCCATAAACAGTCTCAAAGGCACCAAGCAGAAATACCTTGCAAGTAACATGGGCAAGACTTCCGGCTAATGTTCCAACCATCAAATGTGCAGATCGAGTTATCATATTGTTATCAGACTCCAGTGCATAATCCTTCAAGAAATATGTGTCAACAATATCATCACACTAACATCTTAAACCAAAGCAGATCAGAAAGTAACCTTCAGGATAAGTTCTTTCGTAGTTCGGCTTGCTATTGTCACACTTCTTTGAATAACAGGGAGTATTATCTCCCTGTTAGCCTTATCCAAAGCCAAATCCATAATTCTAGATAAAGCAAGTAATTTATCAGCCACAAAAGAAGTTTCAAATAAAATAAAATAAAATAAAATCCTTTCAGAAACTTGGAAGCATACTTGCTATACTGCAATTGTGGACCAATTGAGCCAAGCTTTGGGTTTATTTTGAAGCATATCTCATCACGTGGAATAGCTGCCATAAGCTACATATCGCAAATGGAAAGCAAATCATATAACACGATCTAGTTGTTTAGATAAATAAAAGCAGTTAAAACGTTAAGGTAACCTGATTAACAGAGAATGGAGATGGTGATTGTGTTTGTGTTTGTGCTGGCGAAACCTGGGTCAAGGAGGACACTTGCTCAGGCATCATCAGAGCAACTTTGTCAGCTTCTACTGTGCTGTTTGTGGATAGACGGACAGGAGCCGCATACTGCAAACAAAAGATATTCCAACTATAATGGCAGAAGTGTTACCACATCATAATTGATATAGAAGTTCAAAGCCAACCTGATTGAGTATATTTGGAAGACTCATAGCTCGGGATGTAATATTGATCTCAGGCTGCAGTTCAACATGAGTTGATGAAGGAATAGTCCCTGGAAGAACTTCTGGAACCACAGGGGTTTGAGAGGTAGTAACATCTTTATTTGAAAAATCCGGATTTCCTTCGACCTCGCGCAGACGATCTTTAAGCAGGGAAGTTGGTTTCACATCCTTCATGTCAACTGTAAGATTCTTAAACAGAACCTGAAATCCCAAAAGAACAGTTAGCATGAGCATGAGTAGCTAGGGCAGATACAGGCCAATAAAGGAACTATCAAAAAAGGAAATGTTGAGGACCTCGATATCAAATTTCAGATTCATCTTCAGGTTTGGAAGATTATAAATTTCAGCAAGTAGACTTAGAATTCCAATGGTCCAGGGATTTGGAGGACGATATGCGATACTTGACTGGCAAGGTTCAAGAATCTGCAGAGCAGCCAATGGTCATGACACATGATATGCGCCCAAAATCCAAATTAATAATTGGAATTTCTTTGGATTAGTTTAATAAGATTATAACCTTTCGAGAAATCTTTTACAAAAAAAAGTTAGCGAGAATAGACACCTTTGAAGTGAATGGTATGACCGCAATCATCAATCCTTTCTCGTACGCCTGAAGAAAGAAATGCTCGAAAGATTAAAGGCAGCCAAATTGAATCCATGGAACTGAATTGTATCCCTCAATAAGCATGCAAATGTTTACCAAACCAACACAAACACAGGTGAAACAGAAATATCAAATTAAATAAATTATAGCAATACTAAATAAAAAGGCAGTAGATGGCCAAAGGGAGCTTTCAGAACTCCAAATACTCAAGAGTTCAAAGAAGAGAAGTGTTCTCCTGCGTGTTCAAGAAAAAATGCAGAGGAGCAGTACCTCCACAATAAGAGATTTTGGGTCAATCTCCTTAGCCCTTAGTGCCTGGTTCCTACCAATGGTGAACTTGCCCAACCAGCTGCCTAAGTTTTTTAGCAAGGAACGCTCCTCAGAACTAGATTTGATAAGGTCTGATCTTAACAAGACCTGCAGCAGAAGTATCAAGTTTAAACAAAATCGCTAGCAAAAAATATGAACAGGGCAGACGAATTGGGGTGAACAAAAACCTTGCAGTTCTCATACGTAGCCTTCAGCATTTCCTTGTTCAAGGATTTTGAGTTTAATTTATCTAAGAACTTCAAATACAGATCATGGAAATTTGGTTCAATGCTTGCCCTGCCAAGATGAGAAGTAATTTGTATACCTCAGCATTGTCAGAGAAATCTATAATCAAGAATGATACCTTTTCATGACCATGTATTGTGCAAACCAAGGATAATGTTGTTCCTGTATGACCTCATTAAATTCCTTTGCCTTAGCTTCCATGTTTGAGATCGATATATTGTTGATCATAAAAAGAATCTTGTCCTGAACTTCAGGTGGAGGTGTCTAGGTTAAGAGAAGTCCATTAGCACAGAACAAATCATGTATTATCCCAAAAGAGCAAACTCAAGTCAAAACACAAAACTAACCTCAATTGGTGTATCTCTTTGTTCCGCTGCTGCAACAAGCGTCTCTATATTCAAAGCAGTCCCAAATCCAGTAGTATATGAAGGCTGCCTAGGTAATCCTAAAAAAGACATCATAACAGTGTAGCTGTGAATCAAAGTTACTATAATACAGTAGATGGCCTGTTGCCCCGTTCGGCTCCCAACCTCTCCGCCTCCCGCCCACCCCACACCGGCACCTCCCATTCCACCACCAACCCCACGCCGGCGCCTACCCTGGCCCCGACGGCCATTGTTCCTTCCACGGTTAATACCCATGTGGTCACTACCTCCACCCCTCGCGAGGCGTCGTTTATTCCCCTGTCCCCTGCTTCTAAGCCTTTTTACCCAGCGGGCGGTCGAAGGTGCAACGATGAAGATAAGAACAACTCTAATCTAGATCGAGTCATGATGTGTATGTTTAGGAGTTGGGCTGATGACATGGCTCTTAAAGAAGTGGCGCAAGAAACCCTTTTCCCAAGCCACAAGACAATGTCCTCCGCTAACCTCTTTTCGACCACGCCAAAGAAACCCTTTTCTGATTCTATCAATGTCCTTCACAGTTGAAGATGGCAAATCCACAGCCATGGCAATGTAAATTAGCATCCCTGTCATAACAGACTGCACCAAAACACGTCTTCCTACTTTTGTTAACAGGTCAGCTTTCCACCTAGGAAGTTGATTAGCAATTTTGACCACAATGGGCTGAGCTTGCTCCCTCTTCAACTTATGAAGAGAGAGGGGCAAACCAAGATATTTGCAAGGAAAACCAGCTATCTGACAAGGCCAAAAATGATGAACAACCTCGAGACCTTCCTCATGACACCTGATGGGATAGACATTAGATTTCTGGTTGTTATTGTAGAGCCCAGAAGCCCCGCCAAAAAGTTGAAGGATGTCTAAAGTAACATTAATATCCTCCCCCACTAGATGTATGAAGAGAACCACATCGTCGGCAAAAAGGGAAATACGAAGTTGCAAAAGCCTAGATGAAAGAGGCTGCAACAAACCTTCTTCATTTGCTTTAAAAAAAGCCGACCAAGCCCACCAATCACTAGGACAAAAAGCATCGGAGAAACTGGGTCGCCTTGCTGAAGCCCTCTCTGATGTGTGATGGTGCTCGCATGGTGGCCATTAAGCAGCACATGAGTGGAGGAGGTAAGGAGCAGCCCAGACAGGATGTCTCTCCACACTTGACCAAAACCCAGTCTCTGCATGACCTCAAGAAGGGGCTCAACTCTCTCATTGCTTTGAGGGCATGGTTTATTTGGAATCAACGAAACAAGTGTATCTTTGATGGCTGGACCCCCAATGTCTCTCTAGCTCTTTGGTTAGCTAGGGAAGAGAGAATGATGTGGGAGATGGCTGGGGCCAAGGCCTCTCTTACCTAGCAGCCTCTATTCCTGAGGTTTAGTTCTAGGAAGGGTGGGTCGGATATTTTGGTGAGGTTTTTCTAGTTTGTTTAGATGGATCTTCTTAGGTTGCTGAGTTTTCGACGTCCGTAAGGAAGTCCTTGTACCTGGTCTATTTTAGACATTTTCCTTCTTAATATAACGGGGCGCAGTTCTCCTGTGCTTTTCGAGAGAGAAAAAAAAGGAAGGGCCGAAGAAGGCTAAGGGAGGACATTGTCTCTTGCCTTGGCTTAAGGTCACTATGTCTAAAGACTTAGGGGGCCTTGGCATCAGTGATCTTTGATCCTTGGTTGGGCTGCGTGCTCACTGGCCGTGGTTGCAGAAGACTTACCAGAGCAAGCCATGGGCTGATTTCCCAATTCAGGTGGGTGCGGTAAATCAGAAACTGATTGATAGGTGGTTCTCTCTCATGTGGGTGATGGAGCTAATACCCTGTTCTGAAAAGATCGATGACTGGATGGCAGAAGTATCAAGGACATTGCACTTGCTGTTGCTGAGTTAGTGTCGAAACGCAGGGCAGCTGAAAGATTGGTTAAAGATGCTCTGTCGAACTTCCAATGGTTGGCAGATTTGAGGGGCACCATTTCAGTGAGATCACTTGCAGATTTGTTGGAGCTGTATGAGATTCTAGATGATAAGGTGCTTCAACCTGGGGTACAAGACCAGCATGTATGAAAATTTAGTGCCTCTGGTTCCTACTCAGCCAGCGAGGCATATAGAGCCCTGTTTCAAGGTGCAGTGTGCTTTGGACCAGCTGAGAGAGTGTGGAAAAGTTGGGCTTGGGCACCTGGGAAGTGCAAGTTTTTTATGTGGCTGGTTGAACATGATAGATGTGGACTGCGGACAGACTCGTGAAACGTGGTATTGAATATTGATCATCCAGAATGGTGCCCCTTGTGTGGCCAAGCGCCTGAAACTATCAACCATCTGCTAGTTGAGTGTCTTTGCCAAACAGTTCTGGTTTGAGCTCCTAAAGATTGGAGGGTTGCAAAACCTCTGTCCGCAGCAAGATGTTCTCTCGTTTGAAGCCTGGTGGAGGCATAGCAGCTCAGCAGTGACCGGATACACTACAAAAAAAATTAACTCCTATGTGATTCTGGGTGCGTTGATTATCTGGAAGCATAGAAATAGATGCATGTTTGAGGGTTGCATTGACTGTGCTTTGCAGGCAGCCAGGGAAGAGGTAGGTTTTTGGTCTATATCTGGGGGCAAAGCCTTCCGCTTTGTCCAGATTGAGGAGTTGTTATCATAGAGTAGGCCAGTAGGGTTTTTTTCTAATTGTGGGTCGAGCTTGTCTAGCATGTGTTTTTCACGGAGGTGTTCTTGTACCCTATATTCTGGCCACCGTAAGGAGGCTCTATTGTACTTGGTCCACATTGGACCTTTTTTTCCTTAATATATTAATACGCAGGTCTCCTGCGTATTCAATAAAACAGTGTAACTGTAAAACAGATGTAAAAAAGCTTGAGTAACTAATGGTATCATGAATGTGTTAAGCTAGCAAGCCACCTGGGGTACTTCGAGAACGCAGAAATCCAGCATGCACACTCGTTGACACACTGATAGACTGATGAGGTGAAGCTAGTAAAGAGGGTGGAGCAGTTGTCTGCGTTAAATATATATCGGTGAAGGGAACAAGCAAACAGGAATCTCGAATACAGATATTCCAGAAAGAAATGGAAACAACCACTACAACGAAGTGTCTTGCTATCACAAATTAGGAAGCAAGCACAAGAAAATTCCCTGATACCTTTGAATTAATAGTCAAATCAGCAGACGATGAAGCAAGGGGAGGCTGACTGGATAAATTGCTATTATTCAGTGAATTCATAGAAACCTCAGACCTCTCCGAGAGAAGACCCTGCTGCCTATGTTGCAAAGAAGAAGAAAGAGGCCTTCCTAGTTGACTTGGGATGGTACCCATCAACCATGATGATTCAGATGCCTACATAGTTTCACTGTTTCAGTAGTTTACCATAGCATTTAGAGAAATGTAAAAGGAATAATGAAAATCCAACCATTGCATTCAAGAGAACATTGATAACATTGCAAATCAGTCAGCATGTGGCAACCTCCCATAATTCTAAATTGCTAACAAAAAGAAAACCAGTTTGCAAGAGCCAATATATATTCAGTTTCAAATTCAAAGCCTCCAACCAAGATGTGTTCCCATTTCCTCAAGTTTATGTGATAAAGTTACCTCTATGCCTTCCATGGATGATGAACCAGAAACATGCTGCTCTGCAGAAAGCAGGTTGCCAACATTTGGCTCATTTTGACTTGACGAGATTTTGGCTAGGGCTCTCTCAATAACAGAAACCATTTCTAAATGTGTTCCACGAAGATGTGAGATCTGCAATATGTAATTACAGTATCGTGGCCACTCTATGACACGGTCCATAAACTGTTCCAGTGCTGATGTACCAAACATAAACATCTGCAAGCCAATAACACCATCAGCATTACATGTTTGAAGCATCAGTGAACAATTGGAGATGTAAAAATTAGTATCAAAGAGGTCCTAAAAACCTTTGAATCAACAGGTTTGCGTAAGGCATCACGAACACCACGCAGAGCAATTCCAAGTTCGGAGTGAGCCACAAGTTGATGTTTAATAAGAGATCCTATTTTCAGGAATAGAATCATAGAATGTATCAGAGACATGTTTTTAGACAAACAATAATTCATTCCATTAGCAAAAGGAAACAACAGCCAAACCGCTGGCCGAAGAGCCGGTTTGGATTGGAGCTGGCCTCGAAGACATTTGATTTTGGACACCTACGGCTGGCAGCGCTGCCTGAGCCAGGGATCGAACCAAACAAGCCCCACGTATAAACGGAGTAACATTTTTTTTTCTCGAACACGCAGGACAGGAGAGCTGCGTATCATTTCATTAGAAGAAGAAAAAACAGTATATACAAGGACCTAACACACCACTCACAAACGGAGTAACATCAACCCACAGGCCACAGGTGTTGCCATCTTAAACTCGGCAGCACAACTGGCAATTATGTGGGCTTCATTACAGACTACCAATGACAAAATCATAACAAAGCCTTATGCAAAGCCAAGATACAGAGGCTCTTGGCCTCACGAATCAGCACAACAACTGCCGCAAATGAAGAAATTTATTTTTCAATTCAATGCAGCAAAAGCTAGACTAATAAAATATCCTGTGATTACTCGCAAATAGTTATCCCAGTCGGTATCCTAGATTTGACTAGGGTTTGTGACTCAATTAGGCCGATTAATTTTCTAGCCACTTGGTTAGTCATTGACTAATTGGACGGTTAGGGGTGGACGACCAGACTCTTTTTTCAAGTCGTCCGACTAATTGTGTCTGTTATTAAGGGGTGATTAGGAGTATTGACCCCATTAGATGTGATAATCGTCCAGTCGTCCGTTTTGGACTAGAAACCGTCCAGACGTGTTAGGTTTTTTTGGGCCTCCCGTTTTTGGCCAGGCTACAGTTCCATATGAACAACCGCCACCAGCACCTCTCCAGTTTCGCACGACCCTTCAGTTGTTGCCCGGCTCTCCAGTTGTAATGACAGTGGTAATGATGAGGTGCCTTCAAATAAAGAGCCGCCACATGCTGCAACATGTGCAATGGAAGATGATGAGTCTGAATCAGCAGGAGCAGCAAGTGCTGGTGAAAGCTTTCAGTTGGATGATGATCTGCTCCTTTAGGTCTTGTAAGTTTGTAGGTGAGTATTTGCTAAATGCTTAGTTGTTCGTCGGCTTGCTGCTGAAATGCTTAGGGCCAATTTGGTTCTCGGCTAACTGCGCCAAACCTTGCCTAAGGTTAGTCAGCCAAATTGAAGAACTAACCATAGGCAGAAAAAGTTAGGCAAATTGTGGCAAGTTAGGCAGCGATCGAACCAAACAGACCCTTAATTGTGTGCTGGCTTAGTTGCTTTCTGAAATGCTTGTAATCGGAATCTGAATTTTGATATGCTACTGTCTTGTTCCATCTGAAATTCTGAATACTATCTATATACATGCTGCTCATATTGTTCTCTGTTATATTGTGCATAAGTTTATGTATACGTATATATGTCTATTGACAGGAGACAAGCTGCATAGTATATATAATATATGTGCACAAATGTGTGTGTATGTGTGTGCTCAAGTATACTATATATATATATATATATATATATATATATATATATATATATATATATATATATATATATATACGGCGCTGCTAAAATGCACCTGGGTGCATTCTCTATATTGAATGCACCCAGGCGTTTTCGCGCGCCTCCTAACCCCCCGCCGCCGCCGCGCGCATCCCTTTCCCCGCGCCGCCGCCGCCTCCTCGATGCTCCTCCCCTAAATCCCACCGCCGCCGAGCGTCTCCCTGTCCTCGCGCCGCCGAGCGCCTCCCTGTTCTCGCGCCGCCGCGCGTCTCCCTGTCCCCGCGCCGCCGCGCGCCTCTCTGTCAGCGTGTCTCTGTCCCCCGCATTTGAATAACTCTGAGAAATTTTGTTAAAAAATATGATTGCAACTGCTGGTCTGATGTAATTGCAACTGCTGGTCTGGTGTGATTGCAACTTCTATATAACTATGTCCAAAAATCTATTAAATAAACAAGATTGCAACTGCTGGTCTGATGTAATTGCAACTGTGGGTCTGGTGTGATTGCAACTTCTATATAACTATGTCCAAAAATCTATTAAACAAACAAGATTGCAACTGCTGGTCTGGTGTAATTGCAACTGTGGGTCTGGTGTGATTGCAACTTCTATATAACTATGTCCAAAAATCTATTAAACAAACAAGATTGCAACTGCTGGTCTGGTGTAATTGCAATTTCTGGTCTGGTGTGATTGCAACTTTTATATAACTATGTCCAAAAATCTGTTAAACAAACAATGATTGCAACTGCTGTCTGGTGTAATTGCAACGGCTGGTCTGGTGTGATTGCAACTCCTATATAACTATGTCCAAAAATCTGTTAAACAAAACAATGATTGCAACTGCTGCCTGGTGTAATTGCAACTGCTGGTTTGGTGTAATTGCAACTGCAAGTCTGGTGTGATTGCAACTTATGTGAAGAGGTTGAGCCGTTCGCGGAGGAGCCGTTCACGGAGAAAGAGGGCGCGGGGGCGGGAAAATGAAAAGGTTCTGTCCGGAGCGTGCGGGAGGGACGAAACCGGCCTGGGTGGGACGGTTGGCTCGGACCTGGCACATAGGTTCGGCCTGGGTGCATTCTCTATATTGAATGCACCCAGGTGTAATATATAAATACAGTATATATATATATATATATATATATATATATATATATATATATATATATATGTCCTGGAAGACCTGGACGATCAGGGATGACAAGGACAGACTAATCATTCATGTCATCGTCCTAATCAAGATTAGTCGGCTGATCGCCCCTGCTACTCGACCAGCTAATTGGACGACTTGAAAACCAGGCGACCAGAAACGTAATGGAATTGATGTACAGCTGAGAATGTGCGCTGCAGCATCTAGGATGGTTTAGGCCACTTGGGCTCATTTTTTTCAGCCCAATTTGCAACCCTACATGCAGCCACTACCCTAGAGTTATCTCCGTGTTGGATTTGTATTATAGAACATATAGTACATTAGACTGACTCCAACAGGTCAAATAAACCGAGACAGACTTGGGGGAGATTGTTGCATAATACAGCTCAGTTTCCGTTTCATTCTTACTTGATTGGTAAGTTTCGTTTAGCTAATTAATAGTTGATTAGTTAGTTTCCTTTCTAAGCTAATTGATAGCTGATTGATTAGTTCCCTTTCTTCGCTAATTGATGGTTGATTGGAATTGGATAGTTTCCTTTCTTAGCTAATTGATTGTTGATTGGTGTTGTGAGCCTTTGTAATTGTGTAAATAAACAGATCAATAAAATACACCTACGAGTGGGTGTAGTTCTTCTAGGGGCAGTACCAAAAACTCAGTGTGTTCTTCTAGTGTCTGTCTGTGTTGAGTTTTTGTGAGCGTTTGAGTGATCCAAGGATCATCTTTGTCTCCGGCAAGGCGCCAACGAATAAAGGCTACAAGCTACTACGATCGTCAAGTAGAATAATTATCACCCTGGATCATAAGCCAAGAGCATTATTTTGTAAGAGACTAAATTCAGATGACCTGTCAAAGAACTAGATATAGTATTGCATGCAGGTTACAATTACAAACAATAAACGGCGTAAATGTAATCATCAAACTAGTTGTAACAAATCATCTTTGCATTGCAATTTTACACAGTTCTCCTGCATGTTTGAGAATCAAATATATATACAGAAGGCTTATGAAGGCCAATCAAAATAAAAATGTGCTTACCAAACAGAACAGCTGCTATCTTAAGCTGCTTATCAGGATACTTGGGGAAGAATGTATATTCTTTAAAAAGATTTGAGATCATACAGTTGAAAATTGATACCTCCCTGTTAACAATAGCATTCAAATAATACAATTATGAAGAGCTAGGCATAGACCAATGTAACTGTGTAAAAAAATCTACTGGAAGACACAGCTCTAAACAGATTATTGCAAAAACATAGTACTAGTCAGGCAGCAATCTTGAAGGCAAAAGGAATTGGCAGCAAGGATTGGAACTTTCAGATTATCGTAAGCTTATGTCGAAAAAATGCAATCCTACCACAGTACTGCCCAATTTGAAATGAATGATGTCTATAAAGCACATCTTAAATAGAATATCGAGCATAATACCAACAAAAAAAGAAGCTAAATTTCAAATAAATGATCATGGTTGTAATTTTAGCACTCAGGTTAATTAAATTAGTAAACATAATATCTTCTTCAGTATTTTACTGCTGATCCAAACCTATTTCCATCAACAAGTCTTTGCAGCATTTTGTGAAGTGATTGTCTACAGACTCCACACCACGCATCGAATCAGAAAACCAACAAAATCAGTCCAAAATATATTCCAGTTTAGCTTCAATTTGCACCTCATATCTGTAGATTCTTTGAAGCGCCCAAGCATTTGTATCATGGAATCAACACTTATCTGTCCAGAGAACATGTGTTGAAAATATGCATTAGCCTCTACTTCAATGTCATCTGACCCTCCCTCTGAATTAGCAAGCTCTCTTACAGCAGAGCTAGGATTCCTCGATTCAAACGAAACACACAATTTCCTTATTTCATCCAATATTGCATATGACAAGAGCTGCCCCGAGTGAGACTGGAGAACCTAAAAACATGCACGACATGAGTCCATATTGATAACGATACCGCCCCCCCTCCACACACAAAAAAAGGAAAAATAAAAAAACAATAACCATGTAGACCTTTATGAAGGCATAAGAAGACTCCCAATATATGTTTTTGACAATAGATTGAGGTTGTGTCGTGCCCTCTAAGACGTAATCTGTGTTGCTCATAGTTGCTTTCAAAAAATTCACACATTCCTGAGTAGAACCAGTTAAGTTAGACAAGATAAACCTTATAATCAAGCATTGAAATAAATTGATAGTTTGCTAGCAGAATTGAACAACATAATAGATGTGGAAGAGGTCAGCTACAATGTAGTTGCTTACAAGAGTAGATTATGCATATTACCTCAACAAAACCTTTTCCATATAGAGATAGCTTTTCAGTCAGCCATTTCTCAAGATTACTATAGTCTTTACTCAAGGAAGCAGCAGCCAATTTAATGGAAAACGCAAATGGAGTAGAATCAAGGACAGTCGACAGAATCTGTTTCAAGTGGAAATAAAAGTTGAGTGAAACAAAATCTATTTGACAAGATAGTGGTACAGCATTGAATATTGTAGCAATAAGTTTTCATACAAATTTTAGAAAATAAAGTGCATTTTGCTTGCACAAACCTTCAAGTCATGACAAACATCAACAATTCTTAGCAAACAATCTGGATCACTATGAGCATCAACAAAACCTTGAAGTGTGAGATATGAGTTTGTATGCCAGAGATAATTCACTACATTGCGCTTTGTTGGATCCTTCAGTAAAGCAGGAAATACGCAGGACAGTACTTCATTTTGGAGAAGATTATACACGGTCTGCGAAGAGACAAGAACAACTTAGCACTATTAAAATCAAATGAAATTAGAGGCAACTCATTATGCAGGACTAGTTATGCATACATTGATGCAGCTAACACCAAGTAAGAGACAAGGCAAACTCAACACTATAAAATTCAAGTCATTAAACTACAGGCAAACTCATTAGGTGGGAATAGAAATACTGAAATACATACACTGATATGGCTAACACCAACAAGTAAGAGCTCAGGGCAATGTCCCAGTGGATACTCAAGCATTGATCGTACAGATGCAGTGTACCCAACTTCAGCTAGTTGGCATAAAACTTCTAGAAGGTCAAGACAGAACCAAGCATGATTGCCTTGACTAGGGCCTGCCAAGTCCTGAAATGCCTGTATATTACAACTGTTAGGCTTGATTGCTTGAATTGGATGGAGTTTTATCAAGAGTGAGGGCAGATGTTGTCAAAATTACCAGGTGTCTAGAAGAATGTGCAAATGTAAATTTATCAGATGGAGCACAAACTGCATGCTTTAAGAACGATATCTGGCCTTCTGTGTTTTTCCACAATGACCCACAAACAGCATGAAGTGGAAATGGATCCTGTATAATCCAATTAATTTATCAACCAACTAGTTAATTATCCAAAATAGAAACGCTTATACACATACCTTGCAAGCACACTCGTATATAGACATCAATAGATAAAAGCTCGCTTCATCAGGTATATTGAAACCCTCATGATCAAGATATTCAATTACACGCACCCAGTTTGTACTTGGGGCCTGCATGATAAAGAGATTGAGTGTAAGGGTGCAAAACGAAAATAAAACAAAAAAGAACACCCAGTGAAAAAGTAAGAAGTCAATAGCTTACAAGTTCATTGATTGAGTCCACAAGAACATCTGTGTTCCATTTAGTCGGCTGAGGTGAGTCATTCGTGTGGCTATCACGAATAGCAGATACAAATGTTGCATATGTGTTATGGGCCTCTCCAAGACCAATATGAGTGCCGACAACAGCCCCAAGCAACTTAGATATGGCGATATCATCAAGAGGCTCCACAATGGAAAGTATTTCCTTACAGTGAGTGCTGTCAACAGTAAATCCATAACCTAACTCGGCTACAATGTCAGCCATGCTTATCTCTTTCCCAATTTCAGACAGAAGTGACTCAAAATCATCATTTGTGCTACCAAAGTACATCTCCAAATGTCTACATGGCACAAGAAAGAGGAGAAAAGCATTTGTGAATAAATGGGAATGAAAAAGTACAAATATTCTGCGTGAGGGTGATGCCAATACTAAATTATTCCACATGCATTCAAGATTTCGCAAGAAGAAGAATTTTGTTCCAAAATTGGTCTCTAATGGTGCTGTCCTTACCAGCCATGATGCCAAAGCTGATCTGGTCAACGAATTCTATGGCAATCTTTTGGGACATTGCAGCGATAGGGAGAAGACTATCTCTCTGGAAAGTTTGGGAATTCTTTGCCATGATCTGTCAACCTTAGATGCACCATTCACTGAGAAGGAGGTATGGGACACAATTTTACATCTTCCTTTGGACAAGGCTCCAGGGCCGGATGGTTTCACAGGCAAATTTTATAAAGTTTGTTGGGAGATTATTAAGGCTGATGTTATGGTTGTTTTCTCGGCGGTTGGGAGCAGGAGGTTCGCTAATTTTCAGGCCCTTAACACTGCTTATATCACCCTCATCCCAAAGTTTGAGGGGGTCAATCAAGTAAAAAATTTCAGACCTATAAGTTTAGTTCATAGTGTTGCAAAATTGCTCACCAAACTCCTCGCTAATCGTTTGGCTGGAAGACTTCATGATATGGTCTCTCCTAACCAAAGTGCTTTTATTAAAGGTCGTTTCATTCAAGATAATTATATGTTGGTGCAGCAAACCACCCGCTATCTTCATCAGCAAAAGCAACCCAGGATGCTCCTAAAGCTTGATATCTCAAAGGCCTTTGATTCAGTCTCATGGCCCTTCCTCCTGGAAGTCTTACAACATTTGGGCTTTGGCCAAGTCTGGAGAGATATTATTAGTGGATTGCTATGGACTTCCTCATCTCAGGTGTTACTTAATGGTTTACCTGGACAACCTATTCTTCATCGTCGTGGTCTCCGACAGGGGGATTCTCTGTCTCCTTTTTTGTTCATCTTGGTCATGGATACTTTGGGCTTCTTGATTAATAAGGCCGCACAGGATGGACTGCTGCAGCCCCTTGCTCCTCGAGCACTGCAACACCGGGTCTCTCTCTATGCGGATGATGTGGTGATCTTTCTTCGGCCGGCAGCCATGGATATCAATATTATTTTGGATTGTCTTCAGCTATTTGGAGATGCTTCGGGTTTACGTACGAATGTTCAGAAAAGCAGCGTGTACCCTATTAGATGTGGAGATCAAGACCTTGATGTGCTGCAGAATATGTTGCCTTGTGAGTTATCTGAATTCCCTTGCCGTTATCTGGGTTTACCGCTTGCCATTAAAAAGCTTTCAAAAATCCAAGTTCAACCCATCATTGATAAGATTGCAAATCAACTCTCTAGATGGAAGGCTGAGTTATTGACTAAAGCTGGTCGAAAGGTGCACGTCCAGCATGTTCTCACAGGGATGGTCATCTACTTGGACATGGTTGTTGACCTTCCAGCTTGGGCCCTTAAAGCCATTGATAAGATTCGTCGAGGTTTTCTGTGGAGAGGCCGAAGAGATGCAAAAGGTGGTCACTGTCATGTGGCTTGGGGAATTGTTTGTAGGCCTCGTGAGTTGGGTGGTCTAGGCATTTCCAACATAAAAGAACTTGCTTGGTCTATTAGAATGCGATGGCTATGGCTGGCTAAAACTGAGCCAACTCGCTCATGGGCCTCTCTTGCTATCCAAGTCCCTAAAAAAGTGAAAGATTTCTTCTCAATGGCTATGCAAACTGAGATTGGTAATGAGGCTACAACCTTTTTCTGGACCGATAGGTGGATATTGGGTCACAGAATTGCAAACTTAGCCCCTTGATTATTTGGGATCATTCCTAAGAGAAGGGTTAACAAGAGAACAGTGGTGGATGCTATCTCTAATCAGAGCTGGATTTCTAACATTCAGGGAGCTCTTTCTGTTGGAATTATCAATGAATTTCTCATCTTGTGGGATTTAATTGACTCAATTGTTCTAAGACCTCAAGTTGAAGACAAGCATTTTTTCCGCCTAGCTGCAAACGGAAAGTTCTCCTCAAAGGAAGCATATAGGGGTTTCTTTATGGGATCTTCTGAGTTTGAGCCTTTTCATAGAATATGGAAAACTTGGGCTCCTCCAAAAACCAAGTTTTTTATGTGGTTGGTCGCACACAAGAAGGTTTGGACAGCAGATAGGCTGCAGAAAAGAGGCATGGACCATCCGGAGAGATGTCCATTATGTGACCAGGATCAAGAAACCTTGGACCATATGTTGATTGGATGTGTTTTTGCTCGAGAATTTTAGTTCAAACTGCTTCTTCAAGTGAACCTTCAGCTTCTTGCCCCCCAATCTGAGGATAGTGCCTTCCTTGAATGGTGGAGAACGTTATGCACTAAGGTCTCTGGAATTGCAAGGGATGGCCTCAATTCTCTAGTCATTCTGGAAGTTTGGACCTTATGGAAGCAGCGCAATGGCTGTGTATTTAACAATAAGAGCCCCAGTATTGCTGATGCTATTAGAAGAGTTGGGTTGGAGGTTGACCTTTGGGAGATGGCTGGTGCAAAGAAGTTGTCCTTGCTCACCGCCCCATTCCGGGCCTCCCTGCTAGTTAGCTAGCATTGTGGTAGTTCTTGTTAGTTTTTTAGTCATGGATGGGTTTCTGTATGCCTGTTATTGGCCGCCGTAGGGACCCCCAGTTTTTTCTTGTATCTGTCCCTCTTCTTTAATATATTATCGCGCAGTTCTCCTGCGCTTTCAAGAAAAAAAGTACAAATATTAGATTTTGATTGGTCAGAAACTGAATACCTTGAAGGATTTGCTTGGCTATCAAAATCTCCATTTGTAACAGGTACAAAAAATGGCCTCTCCGTGACTTTTAGTAGAGATATAATATTATTAAAAGTGTCCATATGCTTTGACAGGCCATCAGACTGATGCAGAAACATGACAATTTCATGAATTTGACCATTTGATAGAGATTGGATATGACTCGTACACAGCTTTTCAATTTGAGCAATTGAAAACCATTGCCCTGGAACAGAAGAGGCAATATCAATGACCATCTGAAAATAAGAGAAGCAGATATGATGTCACTAGACTCACACAGAAATGACTACCTTTCTGCTTCATCTCTGAGTCCTCAGAATCTGACAGCGCAAGTCCAACACCAATTTTCTCAGCAACTGAGAGCTCCAGCAGATTTGACAAGCTTTCAAGAAAATCATCCGTCAAGGCTATCGTTGCCAGCACCTCACAAAAACTAGTTGTGAAGCATGTCTTATGTAAACAATATCTGAAAACATCAGATAGAAGCTTTTGTTGCAACTGGAGGTTCTTGACCTCCCCAGCATTCAGCAACATTTGATTCAGACATACTCGGAGCACCAAAATGCATCCATCCAAGCCACTGTCAACTAACTGAAAAGATGGTGAAAATAACTTGAATTAGAAAATATCAAGCAGACTGAGTATTCAGTCATTAGAACTAAGATATGATCGAAGCCAAAGAAGAAAGTTATATTAACCAGCAAGTAGGCAAACTGCTCCGGTTTGCGAAACTACAGTAGGTAGTTCAACAAGATTTTGAACTAAAATTGTCAATGAAAAGACACCACGAGCTCTACTATTGAGGAAACAAAATCTATATACTCTATTAAGAACCTAATGTGGGCACCTGATGCTACCACGGCTTCACCCTCCGCACTGACACTCTGGACCCGCCCCACGCTTCCCGACTGGTTCTCCCGCCCCACGCGTGACGCGCCCCACCTTGGCGCTGTGACCTGTGGGCCCCACGCCCAGCGCCCGCGCATCACTCTCTCAGCTACTGCCTTGTGGACACCCAACGCCCGCGCAGCCAGCTACTGCGCCTGCCCAGCACCCGACCCCGCCCGCGCAGCTACCACACCGCCCAAAAAATAGTACAGAGCGAGCACTCGAACCCACGTGTCAAGTATCATAATTAGGGGTACCCAGATTGTGCCCCTAAACATGCTTACACCTAAGTACCGAAAAATCAGAAAACACGTTCCCCGTGGTCAAGCAGGATTGAATCACGATTCGCCCGAGACCCCGCTCAACGGTCACTCAAAACTACGCCTCGCCCGAGCCCATCCTCGGGCGAAGGCAATGCCCGGGAAAAATCCTCGTCTCGCCCGAGGGCCCCTCTTCACGGAATGGCAATTTCCACCTCGCCCGAGCTCGTCTCGGACAGGAGGACAGCCCCGAGACCAGCCTCAGCCAAAGGTCACGGGAACCGTGGAGACGTGTGCATTAAATGCAACGATTCGGATATCTACTCCATGTGACGCCTTGGTCAAATAGGGGACGATGGGACCGCGGTCCCATCTACTTTTGCCGACTACGATGACGCATGCCCACGAATAACGAACACTGCTCCCCCACTCCGGCCACTATTCTCGAACAAACTCTGGATGGGACATGCACGCGTTTGGGCACAGCCTCACCCTTGGGAGAGAACTCCGCCTTGCCCGAAGACGGCTTCAGCCTCAGGAGAAGTCTCTGCCTCACCCGAGCACGACCTCGGCCAACAGCCCTGGCAGCAGCCAGCAGCTCCCTGTGAATCCCAGGAGGCCACTCCGGCGACTGTTCTAACCACTCCCCACACGGCCGCATGCCCCGGCATAGGTCCGACCATGGCCTCGGGAGGAACCTCCGCCTTGCCCGAGCATGGCATCGGTCTAGATAACATCGACGAAACGACGCCCGACGCCACCAACCCCTCAGCAGAGACAGCTGACAACGGGATGACTACAGAAACTACAGGATTGGTGACAAGTCTGCTTTACGCCATACGGGGCGACTTACCATGTGCTTTTCACCATACTTATCACTATTCCAACAACTACCACTCGGACAACACATCCACAAAATAGGCTCGGGTATGCATCCGAGCCCCCGATCCTGGCCTCGTCTCTCTGCTCGGTCAAAATGTGAGATACAAGGGTCGGACGTCCTCCCCCTGATCCAAGACAACCGCGAGGACAAAGGTCATTCCGGTGGCCATGCTGCTAGAGGGGCTCGAACTCGCCTCCTCTCCCATTTACGACAAACATTGGCGCTCCTAGGATCCCTCCTTGAGGCTATAAAAGGAGTCCAAGGCTTCCAAGGGAGAGGAGAGAACACTTCACAGGTTTTCGCCTCCACAACCGATATTGGCACTTGCCTCAATAATCTTCAGGGACTTGGGATCTACTCCCTCTCTTGACTAACTTGTACTCCCTACTACAAGCACTTAGGTGCAAGATAATATAAGTCTCATCCCCCTCTGCTGGAAGTAGGGCATTCTATTGCCCAAACCAGGATAAAATTTGTGTCTTCTTGCATCACCCATCTGGACCAGGCACGCAGCACTAATTCACTAGCTGGTTAGGACCTTTGGGTCAAAACACCGACACCACGCCACCCTAATCCAGAAATTTGGGGCTAACCATCAGACCACACATATCTTAGTGTTTAGAAATAAACAATAGTTATATTTGAATAAATATTTCAATACCTAATTATATACCTAATTATATTATATATAAAAACTGTAGCAAAGCACGGACAACTGACTACTGGCTAGTAGATTAAATACGTTAGCACAGCTAGGCTAGTAGATTAAATACGTTAGCACAGCTAGTGAAGCCAATGAGTTTTAACGATTCATACAGAATTTAAGCACGGTCATACGTCCCAAAAAAAACCTTGTTTGCAGTAATCAAGTGGATGCGAAGTTGACAACCTACGTCGCTAGGCGCTGAACTTGTGGCCTGCAACTCTAACAAGTTTAAACTCAGAATTGACAATCTTACCGTTAGGCTAACCTAGGGTATAACTGATCGCCCTCCACAAGGATACAAGCTACACAGACTGAGAACACGAATCAAAGGGAGGGGGAACGCAACGATGGCAGGAAGCGGAAAGGGTCAAGCAGTACAGATACCTGGCAGAGCTCGAGCCGAATGGAGTCGAAGTTGGAGCCGGTGGCGCATTCGAGAAGGAAGCGCAGCTCCACAGGGATATCGGCGCTGACAGGGATCATCTCGCCGGCGGCGAGAGGCGGAGGCGGGGAGCGCTAGGGCAAGGGGGGTTCGGTGGTCGAGCGAGTTCCTCTGACAGCGTCGCAAAGCAGATCCTGCCGAATAGATTGGAAACGTTAGTTTCGATCCTCGCCCTTTGACGTTGCAATGGTATGTTTTATACTCCCTCTGGTGCAGTAAAGGTAGTCGTTTAGGACATGATTGTGCATACCAAGGAGTGATTAATTATCATAGAGTTTTCCCTGTTTGCCCCTATTAAATAGGGATATGGGTGCATTAACGTCACTAAAACAATCAGGCTTGATTGGTTGCTGCAGCAGATCCAAGGCATTCTAGACTGGAGGTCTCAAGTTCGATTCCTCTTAAATGCATTTTTTTTGTGCAATTACTAGGGGCAACAACGTCCAAATCCCAGACCCACGCGCGCTATGACTTCTTTTTGTGCACGCTCGGTCACGCGCAGGATGACTTCTTTTACTGCACCGGAGGGAGTATATACTAGAACATTCGGCGCACTTCGCGCGCCCTACAGTTGGAGGTGTTAGGATCAACCGCTGAAAATGAAGCTTAACCAAAGTTATAGATACTACATTATTTTCTCTTGTAACAGAGAGAGACATAATGATAGCAAAAAAGAAAAGAACACAAATAACACATGGCACAATAATATAAAGTTGCAGCTGTAACATGCAACAACATCACAAACCTAGCGGTTATGTCAAGACCGCATATTACATAGCACGACAATAGTTTGTAACCATCAAACATTACAGACGGCATTTAGAATGCCTTTCCAATAGCCAACATAGTCCGCATAACACATTTCGTATGTCTGGGAAGAAGCAAATTACACATTTTTTGTGGGTGACCGTGCTTAGATTTAGGATAATATCGGCGGTTAGTTCTATCCACACATATACATGTACATAATCTGGTTCCTTCTCGCATGGATAAAAGTCCTGACTCCATCCTTGCTGGACCTAGAGCAAAAAAACTTGTCAGCAGGCAATTGATGGCATGAAAAAATGTGTATATGTAATAAATTTCCAAAAAGGTTAAAAGGTGGAGAGAAAAAGGCAAGACAAGATAATATGTCACCTTTCTTGCTGCAATCTTAGATTGTTGTTCGCTCTTCGCTCTAGTATATACCTAGAAATTTACCGGTCACTTGCTTTAGCACTACAACACTTAATGATGGGTTGATACAAGATTGTAGTTTTATATGAAAGAAATGCAGTTCTAACTTTCTTCATTTGTAAGAGAAGTATTGATGCATCAATGGATTTAACCAATATTTAATATTACAACCAAGAAAGTCTAGATTACTTAATATATTGATCCAAACAAAACCCCAAGTAAACACCCACCGTGATATATCAACTGGTAAGGAAAACATAGATTTGCCTATTGTAGGCTAGAGAGGGTAAGAACATTATTCTCCAATACTTGATGATGGCCTATGCCAAAGGAAATTCAGTAAATTTATCACAATCAAATACCAACCAATTAAAAAATGAGAAGTCATCTTATGCTTCGTCACATGTTGGAGATTGTGAAACAACAGCGGCGCATATTAGTGTAAGTGAAATTGTACAGTAATCAGTCAAGTACCTTGGTAGAGTAATAATTTCCAACTTGTTTCTTCTTAGCATTAAATCTTATGCCATTCGCTATCATGGAATTGCATCCACCACACCAAATGTTACATTACAAAATACAGTCTGCAAAACAACACATTTTACTGAGACAAACAGTAAGCCTATGGTCGGTTACTTCCATTGACTGAGCAAACAGATGATTTGAATATGAAACTGTTTGTCGTTTTATACCATAGACAATATGAGAAAAACATAACTAACCTAAACACCTTGGAAACCAGACATAGGACAACCAGGAGCCTGGCATTTTAGTAGAACACCTCGCCTCCATTCTGCGCAGAGAAAATGAACGATGTGGTATGGCGATCTCCGAAAGATGCAATGGCACTAACGAACGCCATGGCACATCTCCATGTAAGATCCACATAGCTTTACCTTTTCTTTCTAGTTACCTTATGAACCTAGCTAAGATGTGTCTTAGAATTAGTCTCCTATAGCCTCTGAATTGTGTCATTTCCTATTCAGAGCTTACATTATGATGAACGCCATGGCACTGATACATCGCCATTGATGGTGATCAGTGTATGAGGAACCATTCAACATTAATTGAGTAAGCATATATAGTTCGAGAAAGTGAAATTGCACTGTTTTGCTTTATTGGTATATGGTATTCTGGCGAGCTAAAATATTTACTATCTAGCTGGTTCTGGTTGATCTCTTAAAATAATGGCCGGGTGAGAAGATGCACTGAATTGATGGGACAAGAAAAAATAATAAAATTTGAGAAATAGAGACGATTCTAGAAACAGACAACAGAAATAGAAGCTAGAAATAGAAAAACGGAAACACAGCTTAGTACATCTTGGAATCAGATTCTAGAGAGGGAACTATTTTAGACAGTGAGCGTATCAGGCGCTACCAACTGCAGGTTACAGTGCTATGTGTTACCAATCATGGTAGCATCTAAACACGTGCACAAAAAATTATGATCAAAATATGAACCAATAGAGAACGCAATCATCTATGCGCATGCAAAATCTAAAACAGACAACTATCCATGTGATTCTCTTCTTGGCAAACTGCTCACCACGATATATATACATATAACCAAGAAAATATATTTTTCCAAATTTCTGAAATCAAATATAAACAACTAAATATCAAGGATAAGAATTCAAATTTCAAACCTCTTTAGATATCAATCTTTTTGCATCCTCTGGTGATATGTACTTCGTCATATCCTCTATTACTGACCATAAGACCTTCAAAGTCGCAAGTACTCTTTTGCACAACCTGGTTTTCCGTTCTAGCCTGTTCAAAAAAATTGCAGACTGGGAACATCATCCAGTGACCCAAATCTATATTGACATTACGTTTAACAACATGGCACAAAAGCTAATGAAGTAGATATTTGTAAATTTTTAACAGAAAGTAAATGCAGAGTGTGTCCATTTTAAAAGATTTTGCAGCAGGAATAAAATGGTAGTAGTCCATACTCCACACTCCATACCATCAGACTTTAAACCGACAGAAAGTAACTGTAATATCACTTCAGCAATCCCATTCAAACCATACAAATTTGTATTCGAAACAAAAACAGGTGAAGGGTGAAAAGGATGAAGATTCCCCAAACAGGATCCTATTAAAGCAACAACTGATCATATGATATCTGACAGCAACACAAGGACACAACAGCTAAATCACAAAGTAACTCGTCTCGAAATCCCAGAAATGAGCACAAACAGACACGCCATGGGCATGGACAAAAGAAAAGTACTCCGAGACAGCATGATAGCCAGACAATCACGAGAGAGAAAAGCATAGAGTGCATGCTCGTGCTACAACACTCACATTGCTGAGGTGGTGGATGGGGCGAGCCCACGGCGAGGAGAGTGAGCACGGTGGCGACGGACCACGTCAGCATGAGCGCCAGCGACCGCATCTCAAAATTGATGCAGCAAGATCAGTTGACCACAATAGAAATCCAAGTGTTACACATTTGATTTCACAAGCTATAAGGTTTCTACTTTCCATATTGATGTAAAGTACTTGCAAATGAAAGTTGGTAGCTCAATAGACATGGACAAGTCTTAACTCACTGGGCAAGTATAAAAATCAAAGGTAGTGTAAGTACCAATAGATCCAAGTCCCCTTTCCAAAATAAGTATATTCCCGGCTCAAACAGGTGAATTTGCAAAATAGCAGTGAGAGAAAAAAATCAAGTGCCAATCAGCAACCACAAAGTATCATCATCATATAACTGGACATAATAATCTGATCACAAAACGATGGAGCACTTTATCTCCTTAGAATTAACACTTGTCAATAGATATATCATATATTTGCCTGTTTGCAAAATAGTGCATTTATCCTTGCAAGAAGAAAAATATAAAACATGGAACATAGCTAACCTTGCATTAAAATATGCTGGAACATGACACCAACCCAGTACACGTATATCTCTTGGAAGAATTGTATTCGATACCTTCACATATTCAATTTCTGTGTAAAAAAAACTTAGTGTGATAGAGAACCATTGCAACTGAAGCAAACAAAGTGCATTTGATAGGGGAAGATCGAGATTTTCCTTAGCTAAATAGCAGATCGTTTAAGAAACAAATCATGTCATTACTCATATCACTGCATTCCTTGGTGTCCAAAACACTACTAAGGGAATACAACACAGAAGCATACCAGCTCTTTCATCTAACATTAGGGCATATAGCAACAATTCATCAAGGCCACGCAGAGAGTTTCCCAGAAAAGAACTTAAAATGCAGAAGAAAAAGTACGTACATTTTTCATTATCAAAACGACGACATCTTTAAGATATTCCAATTCAAAATAGTGTAGAAGCACCTCTTTCTTTAAAACTGGCCATGGAACCTTCACCCTTTCTTCCAAACAGCGAATAAACAAATTAGCTACAACCACCATAAATTGAAGAATAAGTAAAAACTCTAAAAATACTTGACCAACCTAGGAGGGACTTGGTGGCTTTTCACTAAGAATTAAGATGAAGAAATAGGCCCCCAAATTTGTCTCAATGAACTTAGGTTGTATGGGAAAACATCTATGCCCTCCACCAACTAAGCTAGGCTTGGTTCCTAAGTATAAGTAAAACTGTAACAAGCAAGTAATCTGCAACCAACCTGACCATACAAATCTCCTCACCAATCTAGACTGGGAAATCAATCTACCCCAGGACTCAGCGTGGCCATCGGCGGATCGTGTCTTCCAGAGCGTCCCCTTGTCCGTCGGGAACACCCTCACCGGCCTATTCTTCTTCCTCCTCCCTGTAACCAAGAAAACCAACCGAATTAAGGGGGTGTTTGGTTTCTAGGGACTAATTTTTAGTCCCTACATTTTATTCCATTTTAGTTCCTAAATTGCTAAATATGGAAACTAAAATAGAGTTTTTGTTTCCGTATTTGGCAATTTAGAGACTAAAATGGAATAAAATAGAGAGACTAAAAATTAGTCCCTAGAAACCAAACACCCCCTAAGAACGGCCACCAACCAAACCCAACCATAAAGATATATAAAAAAACCCTCCACACGCCTCCGGAATTGGACACGGCGGAGAAAGAGGCCATGTTGACGCCCGACGGCCTGGCCATGCCCTGCAGGTTTGCCACGGACGGAACTGTCGAGGACGTCGACCGCGGCTGGGCCCACCGCCTTGCCGCGCGGCGCACCGGGGTCCTCCGCCCGCGCAACCTGGCTCGCAGAAGCGGCGGCGGCGATGGCAGATCAATCAATCTGTCTGTATCCCGCACCGAAAAGGCGAAAACCCGCACGAATGAATGGACGCGCCGTATCACAACCTTGGTGGGCTTGGCCGATCGGCTCTAGGACGGCGGTGGGGGCGACGCGGGCTCCACCGGCGCGCCTGCCTTCGTTAGGGAAGTCGTGGCCTCCGCCTGCGTCGGTGGCGGTGACGGAGGGGACTTCTCGGACGGGCCCCGGTGATTGACCACGAAGCTCCGCCCGGTGTCGACCATCGTGTGGCGGCGAGGGAAAGGGGGCGGGCCGCGGGCGCGGGTCGCATCGTGCAGGCGACGTGCGACAGAAGCTGACACACCGGCTTGCCGCCGCCGCCCCTGCTGTCCGTGGGACGCCGGGCGAGCGCGCGAGGGGCCCGGGCGCAAGCACCGACAGACCGCCTGGCCAAAGAAGGATCGCGGGGAGGGGAGAGGTCTGGGGGAGGAGGCATGGCGCGATGGGAGGGAGGGCGTGGGGGAGAGGAACACGAGTGTACCGCTGTCAGAGGCTCAGAGCTGGTTTGGAGAGAATTTTCGGGTCCGGGCACGCATCGTGCAGAGAGGTGGGAGAGAGGAACACGAGCGTACCGCGTTCAGAGCTGATTTGAAGAGAGTTTTCGGGTCCGACAGCACACGACACGCGTCACGTGGAGCGGTAGCCAATGCTCCTTCAAACGCGGAGGGAGCTGCAATCTCGCGTAACTTTTAACTAGAAGTAATATATGCCATTATAATATCAAATTTTTAGGTTTATTTGTTTTCCACTACATGGATAGACATTCACTTCAAAAAATTTAAGTCTATCTCCACGAGCTCTAGCTTCGAAAAATTCATGATTTTTTGAAGCTACTCAAATGGTGCTTCAAAAAAATATTTTCATACATTCTCGTGAAGTTGTACAAAAATTATCTACCGTGCTATTGGTTACATGACCTACCGATTCATGTCTCTTTCTTCACTCACTAACCATCAAAGATAATTAAGAAAACTCAAACAAATTAATTGTATTACAGAAGCTAGAATCTATGTGCAAGTCAAACACTCTTGAACTTTGTCTTACTAATCCGTTGAAGTTGTTTTATGGTGAAGATAGAAACCTAAAACTATAATTCTTGAAGTGAAGCCCTCTCAAACAAGACCTATATAATCTAGTGCAAATAATTTAGCGGGTAAACAAACACCTAGATTATAGGTCCAGATTATATAATCTAAAGCCCAGATTATGATAACCTAATAATCTTCTCAAGAGTACTTTATTTGAGATTATCTTTAGCAAAAGTTCCACTACTCATAGTTATGTACATTAAAATTACGAAATTTATCATCATGTCCTATATCTATACTACTCTATTAAGATGACAGTGTCAGCGTCCACACCCCATCACGCCCCCGTCTCGCGAACCCGTCCCCTCACATGCCTCGCGTTGTCGCCAAATCCCGGCTCGCCCGCACTGCACAGCCAAACTGCAGCATCCACACTCCTTCCTTCTTCACCCAAACTCGCGCCCCCATTTCAACACCCCTCGGCCTCGCGTTGCCTGTCTCCCCACCTCTGCCGCGAGTCGTCCCCGTCCACGCTGCCGCACCGCGCCTCCATAAAAAGGGAGGTGACGTGCTCCTGCGCCGCCGGGCCGGGTCCGAGGAGGAGGTCCTTGTGTCGGCACTGCTCGCTCCGCTGCAGCTCGTGGATCAAGACCCACACGCCACAACAACGCACAACCAAACCCTAACCCCCTATGCTCCCAGTAGCCAACGACATGGGCTCCCCACTTGCCGCGCATCTCGCTGTCGGGGGCCGCACCGGATGCGTGTTCCTGTTCTAGGGGAGAAGCTGCACGACATCGCGCTGCTGACAACGCCAATGCCATGGGCTCCCCCCTCGCCGCGATCATCACTTGCCGAGGCCGCGCCGGCTGCACGTTCCCGTTCTAGGGGAGAAGCTACGCGGTGTCGCGCTGCCGACGACGTCGCCTACGCCCGCGCTCGTGGCACACATCCGGCTCGAGGATACCGCGCTGCCGCCGACATCGCTATCCAGGTCGGTTGTCGGAGCAGCATGTCGGAAGAGAGGACCAGCGGACCCTCTTCGGAATCGACGCCTAGGTTGGTGGGATTCGACCGCCAATGATCCCGTCTCATAGTGAGTTTTTTTGGGTGCGTGCGTTAAACGATGCGACAACTTCTCATCTCTGCCTCCTTGTTATTCTACATATGTTCTCTGTTGGACCCAAGTTCAAAGGGATGAAGGCCCCCACAAGACCATTTCATCTACTACTGCTCCCCAAACATTTCAACTGTAATTATTCAGAAATAATTGAGATGATTTGTGCTGATAATGCCAATTGATTTTCAGTACATGAATCATTTCAATTTTTTGAATCAGTTTGTCGTGGCGCCTAGGCAGGTGCAACCAGCGGCATCGCCCAAGGTGCTGGTGGAGGTTGCCGTAGAGGTGCCTGATCTGGTGAGTTTTTGGTTTGAGCTGAACAGAAGTTTCAACTTTCTTTTTCTACTGGATTAATGTTGTGGATTAGTCGAATCTTACTTGGATCACTGAATGAGTATTATCTGCTCTAATTTCTTGAGTACGATCATATGGTGATTTGAATAAATTAACTTGAATATCTAGGGAGTAGGGGTTTCTTTGCTTTTTTATTTTGGTTAGTATTTATGTTTGTTCATATCTATTTGTGTAGGATACATATTGAGAAGTTGCATATTTTAAATGCGTAGGCTTCTAAAATTATTGTTAGAGTTGTCTTGGCCTTTGGAATCGGTTTATTGTGCTGTTTAATCAATTGATTGTTATCATACAGAACGAAAAAAGAATAGTTGTTTGGTCAATTCAATGTCATAGATGAGCTTCTCATTTCTGAAATATGTATAAGTTCATATCAACTTCCTTGGGTTTCGTTTTAGCTATTTTCACTTGTATTGCAGTAAGAGGTATAGAGCCTACAACTGTTCCATTTTTAGTATTTGTGTTCTTTTTCCTCCCATTGTGATGAACCACAATTGTCCATCCATCTTCTGCTGCACGAGCCTCTCTTTATTTCTTTTCCTCAATTAACTGATGCATTTAAATATTTAACTATATGATTCATGTTAACATATCTTAATTTGCAATAGTTTGGTATTTTATCAAAAGGTTGTTTCTAAATAAATGAATAATATAGTGCTCATCAATTTGAGTCTGTAATATGTAGTGATTGTTCTACTGTAAGCATGGAAATTTTGGGTGTCTATGAAGACTGAATAATGCTTTGTGGGTTTGCGGTAGGCAATGATGCTGATTCTAGAATTTTGTCCGATTGGTTGGTTGTTCAGATGGGATGGGAAGGGGATTGATTTCTTTTTTTCTTGTCTTTCCTGCCCTACCTTTTTAACGGTGCAAGATAACTTTGCTATCTTGCCCTTTTTCTAATTTTTTATAATATTATTCATAATAGGACGAGAATTGCAATTTATCACTACCGCTAACCTGCTTGAGTTAGACACCTGTGGTGCATTCATTTTCTGCTTAAATATACATCAGGTACCACTGCGCCTCTCTTCAGCTTATTCTATCTAGCAAACATTAACTCTATACTTTACACTTCAGATTTCAGGTTAAAAGAAGCATAGCAAGAAGCCATGGTAGAGTCCACACTATTGTTGGTTTGCTTGCTAGACACAAATACTGGTAAAAACTTTCACTGCTGCTAGCAAAGTTAAGTATTTTTAGAAATTAGATAACTCAAGAGTCAATTAAATTTGTGGTCAAAGTCATACCTCTAGAGAGGTCACACTTTTATTTGATATAATTCCCTGCTATAGATTTCAACTTCTTTTTATGGTTACTGCAATAACACAAGAATTTGAGCATTAAAAGGTTAATCTGTCTCCTAAACAGATGTTACCGTACATGTGGTTGACAAAAAAATGCAAAATAAGTATTCAGAATATTTTTTAATTCTCAATAAGATAAATTCATTGAGCATGATAAAAGGGTCATGTGTTACCTTTGGTTAAGATGAAAATATTCAGAGGGAAAATGGGATATACTATTTTTTTCTGAATTGTTGGTTTGCAAAGAAAAATATTGAATAGACCATTTTTCGCCCATTGTGTTATCGCCATAACATTGTTATGCTGAAATTCAATATTCATTTACAGGATACCATTCAGTTTCCCAGCTCTCAGCAACCAGTTATAGAAACTATGAAGGCACAATAGTCCAATTCAGTTAGTTCATTAGGAGCATTATGCAATCTCGTCATGTTTTTTCTTCTGAAATTGGTCTCTTAGTTTTAAATGGTTAATTGGTAGGCTGAGTTTGGCCTTCGATTTTGGGATTCAGGTTGGTAATTGATGGTCTGCTCGTTTAGTGTGTGCGTTCCAGAGGCTCCTAGGCGACAGATTGCCCTTTACACAACAGAACTAGCGGGGGTAGCCTCGACTGCGATGAGGAGAACCACCTTCCCTGCAAACGCATCATATCATATCTAGAGGTTTGAAGGTACGTTTAATTATTGAGCAATGAGGACTATGAACTTCTAAGAAAATACTCTAAAACATAAAAATCATTTTTCTTAGTTCAGTGCACATTTTTAATCACCTTCAATATCATCTTGACAAACCTCTCAAACCGGCACCATCATCACTTCCAACCGATTTATTATTTTTCTCCACTCATCCCTTGAATGATAATAAATGTAGATATACATACAAACTACATTCCTAGATTAACTAATGAATGTAGGTTTAGTCTAAAACAAATTATTTTGGGACGAAGGGAGTATCATACAACCTATATCCTCGATAGTGAATACTGTACACTAATGTATAACAAAATCTAGCACCCCAGTTCCATGTCAGTAGCATACCACAATAACTTCCTTTCCTATTTTGTCTTCTATATTAAGTCGGTGAAGGGAACTCCACATCAGTTCTTCAAATGACAATCACACGTTACTATCTTCTACATGGAATGATCTTACTGAATTCGCAACTAAGGATGTTTCTTCTGCTTGTCTTGCCTCACGCTTTCATGAATCAGTCTAGATTTTTTTCACTGAAATTAGATGCCTTGTTCCTTCCCTTTGGTTGGATTGAATTTAGCAGGGGATCTGAAGAATGGACCTTGTGTTGGGATGCTGAAGCACGTAGTATTAAGAAAAATAACAGATCTAAGATTGGAGTTTTTAAAAATCTAAGAAAGGCTTTAGTTTTTACCAAAACCATGGTATTCAAAACCATTAAATCTGATCCGAACACTTCAAGTCACTCTTCAATTAAAATATTTCACAAAACCATGGTATTTTTTAGAAAATAATATTTTTCATTCAAACAGAAATAGGGCCTTGTTTGTTTTGGGAGCATTGTCATTCATCCTCTTAATCACTAATCTCAGGTCTGAGTGAATAATTCCCTCCAACAACGGATGTGAAAAAGGAGTGCCAAAATAATTGTATTAGCGTGCTGCGTGCATGATAATTTTTTTATTCTAGCCCTGCTGGTAGATCGGATTCAGATTTCAGAGTGGTGAACTCATTCTACTGAGAACTACAATGGGATCTGGTTCTTCTGCTCATCATGTGTTGTGATGCTTCCTGAAATAGATGAGTTGAACGCTTGTTATAGTAGTCTGTTGCTTGTTGCAGTGCTGATTGTGACTTGTGATGTCACTGTAACAGTGAGCTCATCAATACGATGATATATACCACTACCAACACACGATAATGTTGATATTTCTTAATGTCTTTGATTTGTATTGTTGTCAAAGAATTCATGAGATACCGAGATCGATAATATGTGGTTTTTGTTTGTATATAATTGTAGTACACTAATATTTTATCTAATATTTTTTGCCATCGCAACGCACGGGCATCTAACTAGTTCTATAATATGCTCGCATATCTCCCTTCACCCTCCACCCCACGCCACCTCGCACACCACCCATTGCCTCACACCCCACCGCCTTGCCCACACCCCCACCCCCCACTCACACACGCGCTCGTCTGCGCGACCACGCCTGGTACACGCGCCCGCCTGCACTGCACCACTACACCTCGCTCACGCCCCCGTCTGGCACACATGCCTGCCGCTCGGCTGCTGAGCGCCCACGCCTGCGCGCACACGCTTTAACTGTTATATAAGGATTAATATGAAACTGTATCATATACATCAATTGTTCATAATATAAAACTAAGTAAGTGTCTGTGTGTTGCAACAGGAACATATAATAACATAATAACTTATATACAAAATGTGTCTTATATTGTTATAAGAAAATGTTTCATAATCCATTTATAATCATGGCCATACATAAATTTTGTTATTTTAATTAGTTGTTTCACTACTACATTGCAACCATCAGTATCATGCAGACTTCGATATAAGTCACGATTTGCATGGTCTCATCATTGAAGAGCACGTGCCACACATGCCGGTAGAAGTTCCCTCGTACATTGTCAGTCATTAGGTACGCACCATCATACACGCTTGCTTAAACAAAAAAGGCAAATGTATGTGTTTGCGAAGAGAATTAAAGGCAGACCGGCACAAAAGCTACCCCGACGATGGCGAGTGGTCATTGCTATCGGTCCTCCTCTGCTTCACCTCTAGCGCCAAGATGACGCCACAGTCCTTGATATAGTAGTCGTCAAACGTGCACGACATGGCGAGTACCGATGACTCTTGGCTGGGCTGCCAAACGAAGTGCACCCCGAGCTCATCAGCGAGGTATACACCTAGCCATTGCACCACCGGATGTGCTACTCCTCTATATACATATTGTTCGAGGACACTCACACAACGTCAGCAATAGTCGTCGTCCCAGCGCACAAGAATTCATGGCCGGTCAGTAGCGACTTACGTGGCAGGTTGAGCTTCAAGTGGATGATGAGCTAGACGACGTAACGGCGCCATCATCGGATGCGGTGACCAGAACAACCCGAGAGTCGCCGGCGTTGGCGACGATCATGAGGTCCCCCTGTTTGAAGATGGACAGTGCGGTGCAACCGCTCTGGACCGCGTCCAAGCGGCGGCTGCGCCGAAGCTTGCCGAACACAGCGGCGCATGCGGCCACATAGGGCTGCTTCTATAGGTCGAGTCGCCAAGCTTCTTCTCGTCGTCGATGAGCGACGCCAACGCGAGCGCCTCCTGCCAGTGGTGTTTATTTGGGGTTTACAAGTAAGAAACATGGATTCATCTTTGACGTTGGTTTATGAAATGACTCACAAGTCAATCTATGGAAAAAAAATATTACGAAGAATAAATGTCACACATATAAAAAAGAAATTTAAGTTGAAAAACATTATTCAAACAAAAGAAATTGCATGAAAGGCTCTTTAAATACTACTTCCTCCATCCAAAAATATAATTCAGTAATCTTGTTGATAATTATCTACTACTACACATTGTGCAAGGGTAGCAGGTGGGCTTTGGGAGAGATGTAGTAGATATTTTTACTGTAACAGATATTGACATAAACACACATGTGGTGTAGTGGTAGCTATAAGCACATTTGCTTGAGGGGTCGCGGGTTTGAATCCCATTAGGGCCACATTTGTGTTTTTTTAATTTAATTTTAGCTAGGCATGGGATGCACGTGGGAATGGGCTTTGCAAGGAGGGGGAATGAAAAAGACAATGCGTTGCGGGGAGGGGGGAATGGGAATGGCAAAACACGGAATGACAGCCGGGAATGGGAATGGGCTTTGCGTAGAGGGGGAGGGGGAATGGGAATGGCAGAACACGGAATAACAGCCTACCCCTTACTGCCTTAATAAGTAGTAGAGATTATAAAGGATCAACATCAAACAATGGTAAGTATATCCTATAAGTAAGGTTATTTGGATATGTGGAGATGAGATATTCCATGAAGATCAAAAGTCAAAAATATCATCTATCAAAGGATTCAATGTACACTCAAGAGGTATGGCTTAAGGAAAGCTTGATCAAGTGGAGAAGCAAGTTCTTGCATTTAGTCAAGGGACAAATCAAGCCAGATAAAAGTCATATAAGGATGAGTGATCTTTGATGAAGATAAAGATTGAAGTAAATGAAAGGAAGTGTCAAGCCAAAACGAATATGATATAAGGAATTGTGAATTGGTTTGATCATATATGCTTCTATGAGAATCACTCTAAGGCTTGATTGATCTTTACACTCATATCTAGATAATATTAAAATAAGGTTCACAATATTAAAGAAATGCTTTTAAATGGATGCTCAGTATAATGTGACTTAGAAACAGTCTGATAGGGTGAATACAGGTAAGGAAAGGGCTTTGATGTACTAAGTGAAGGTGAAGGTCAAGCAGATGGCTTGTGGACCGAGGTACCATGGCTAAGGTGAAGAAGTGAGTACTTGCAAGATGTCGATAGACTAATCAGATTGTGAAGATTCATACAATGATGAAGATCACAACATTAGAGGATGTGATTAGAAGTCATCAGTTTAATTCATATGTGATGACATGATTCAAATCATATGACACGGGGGTTGCTAGCTCAAGACAAGTGAAGAAGCATGGTCACAAGTCCAAGGAAGAGGTATCAAAGAAAGAACCTGGAAATGAATTATAGTTGTGTAAGACTTTGATAGAAATGACAAAAAGTGAAAAATCTAGAAATAATCAGAATTTGGGTCATTCCAGTTATTGGACATGTTCTTGGTGACCATTGCAGCATATTGGAACTCAATAAGGTAAGAGAATTACTTAGATTTGAAGTTTGGAGTTCCAAGTGTCTATTGGAGAGTAAGTTTGATTTTTATTTAAGTTCTTGAGTTTAGGAATCGTCGTACTATCAAGAGGGATCCACAAATGAGTATTGGTACTTGCACTAAAAATCTTAAAACCCTTGATTTAAAACTTATATTTTACCCTCGTTAATCCTTAGGGGAGGTTTGTAGTTCAACCTTTTCAAAGTTTATCTTGTTTTTGTTCCAAGTTTGAGCTTTTCTGAGAATTACGGTTCAACCAGACTTAGGGCCAGTTCAACCGGGATTTCTTAGGAACCTCTCTAGAAAATTCAGGTTCAACTGGGATTTGAATTCAGGTTCAACCGGGATTTGAATTTAGGTTCAACAGGGATTTTACATAGAGCTCTTTGTTGAATGCCGGTTCAACCGGGGTTCCTACCGGTTCAACTGGGATTTGCACATCCACCCTCTAACTGCCAGATCTGATTCAAGGATGACTATATAATCCTCTCCCTCTCTCACTAAACCCTAAGAAACTCGACCACAGACCCATTGATGATTGCTCTCCTTCGATTCAAAGCGATTCAACTTCGATCTTGTGCCCCAAGTCTTCCTCCCTTCGATCGATGGGAAGAGTCTGTGAGATAAGTTTTTAGGTCTTAAACGAGATTTCAACTCTCATTCTTTGATCTATCCCTTGAGCTTTGGCGAAAGAACAAGTTCTTTGTGGATTCGTTTCTTTTGGAGCTCCAAGCTCCTAGACGGCTAGGTGTCGCTTGTGAGTCTCCAAAGCTTGTGGAAGACCACAAGAAGTTTGTATTACCTGCTCTTTTGAGCAATCTCTAGTAAGTTACCGCACTTGGATCTTTGTGGTCGGTGAGGGGAGGATTAGGGTTGAAAGAGACCCGGCTCTTTGTGGGCGCCTCAATGAGAAAGTAGGGCACCTTGGTGGTGTGACCAAACCTCGGGATAAATTTTGTGTCTCTTTTGTTCTTGATTATTGCGATTGTTCTTATTCTTCATACTCACGTTACTTTATGGAGATTTGTCCATAAATTTGTGGTGTGTAGGTTTTGAGAAGTTTCCCTTTCAATTCTACTTCCTACAACCTTAAGGAACATCAAGGGCATCACATATGTAAAGTTTATTTGTGATTTTAGGGATCAATTCAGTTTATTTTTTGTTTTCCCCGCTGAACTGATTCAGAGTGGTTGAACCACCCCTGGTAGCTATTGAATCGTCCTGCACCAGTTGAAATGGTTTTTCTGAGTTCGTTTCGAGTTCTTGGTGAAATTTTCAGGTGTGGCCTATTCACCCCCTCTAGGACACTTTCAATTGGTATCCAAACTTCGTGTTTATAGTGCTTAATCGCGTGAGAAATCAATCATGTCATGGGAACCAAGAAACAAAAGTGTTTCTAAGCTTGAAAAGGTTGAGGTTGCCTCAACTTCATCCATTGGTGCAGATGTCGATCCCAGGGCAATAGACCTTGCCATGAGAATCATCGAGAGAATGGTCCTCAAAATGAAGGAAGATAAGGCAAAGAACAAGATTGAAGAAGAAGAAAAATGATCAATGGAGACCAAACGTCGAATCCACCTCTGCACAAGGTTCGTCGTTCAAATCCACTTCTCACATGTGCTTTGTCGCAGATGAGAATGACAGTGAAAGCGAAATTGAGGATGAGGAGGAAAATGAAAATGATAGTGAAGATGAGAATGATCTTCAACAATTCTTTGCTCAAACTAAGCAAGAAGAGTCAGGTGAACTTGCTCAAGCTTATGAAAAAGAGGAAGAACAAAGAGGAATGATTCATAAGCAAGAAGATATCCTCATCGAAAAAATCAAATACTTGGAAAAGTTGAGCAAAGAGCATCAGAAGCTAAAGTGCTCTCATGATGATTTGGTCCAAAGGTATGAAAATATTTCAATTAAGCGAACTAGTTATACAAATGCTTTATCATGTGCTGCTCAACTAGAAAAAGAAAATACCATGCTTAAGGACATAATAGAAAAGATAAATCTCGAAAATCTTGTTTTGCATGAAAGGCATGATATGTTTTTGTGCTCTCATAATAAATTTATGGATTCACATATCATGTTAAAATGGCTCATGAGGTTGTGTTAACTAATTTGAAATCATACCAACCTCATACGTGCACATGTGTTGAAATTGAAACTATATTGACATGTGCTAACCGTTGTTGCTCTTAAGCAGGCCAGTCCTCCATTGAGCTAGAAATTTCAGGAAATTAGTGATATTTCTATCACACAAGAAAAATAAAAGGCTCAAGCAAGAAGTTGGAAGGCTAAGGAGGAGCTTAACTCATTTGAAGGGAAAGTATCATGCTCAACCTTCTCAAGATAACCATGATAACATGGTCAAAAAGCTTAAGAAGGGGACAACCGTAGCATCCACAAAACCCCTTCAAAAGGGTACCAAGCTTTCCAAGGAGGACATGAGCAAGACTCAAGGTAAGGAAATTAAAGTTCATGTTAAATGTTCTAACAATATTCCTATGTGGTTCAACAAAGAAAGATCAAAGAGAAGCGATAGGTGTTATAGATACAAAGAGAAGGGTCATGAGATTGGATCATGCCCTCACACGGAGATAATGGATTTTGCACCATCAAGAAAGATGACCATTAAGAAAGATGAAAGAAAAAGACAAGTGCATTGCATGGACAAGCACAACATTTGTTACTATAGGACTGTGACGCCTCAGCGCCTTAGTCCAATCCTCTTCGGATCCTGTGAACTACAAACACAATCACTAGCAAACACATTAGTCCACATATTATATTGATCATCAAACATCAAAATCCTTTAGACAAATGGGTCGGGGTCCATTTTCCTTACAATCTCTCCTTTTTGGTGATTGATGACAACACAACCAATGCCAGCAAATATAACAAACATTTTGATGAAAATATACAATCTACTTGCTAGGATGCATGAATGTCCCACAACATGACATTATGAACTTAAGCCTCCCCTAACTCCATAATCCACCTACTTCCTACTTTAGACCAAAGATACTTGTAGAACCAAAACCACTTGTAAGTTCAAGATTTTAAAATTTTAAATTGGATGGTGTTTGATATATTTTGAATCGCTTGGTCACTAAAACTCCCCCCTTTGGAATCAAACACCGAAAAGGAAGATATTAAAAGCATATAGGAAGCAATTAAAACTTGCCCTCTAACAGATTTACCATTGTAGCTCTAAAAGATTGCCCCACTAAAAGAGTGTTTCTCCCCTTTGAAAAAGTATTCTCCCCCTTTGTCATAGATGAAGATATACTCCCCCTGTTGTAGATCCTCTACTTAGGAAAAGCACATGAGAAAGAGAGGTGCAAGATATGATTTAATTAGACTAACTCCCCCTATGAATAGGTAAAAGATATATTCTAACAACATATGCATTTAGCAACATGGGAAGCATAATATATGAAATATAGTCTAATTAAAATTTGTAGAAGACATGTAAATGATACCAATTGTGGAATGAAACCACTTGCGGAACCAATTGAAGATTTTGAAAATTCTAGTAGATTTGCAGTTGAAGCTTATTGTCTTTCTCCGGGGACTCCTTTTTGCTTCAATGAGACTTACTACATATAATAGACTTGAAAACAAGTATTAGTCTCAAAGACTTAAATTATAGAGTAACCTCCACCTGAAAGTGCGCAAACATGTTTTGAATGCTTGTAGAAGACATGCACTTTGATTTTGATATCAAGAGGGTATCCAAGTATTGGCATCGTTGGTCACTTGTTCTCAAATGTTGTGAATCAAGAACAAGACAACACAATTGTTAAGTATTAATGACCTTCGTCCTTCGAAGCATTACCTCCTCTCCAATATAATGATCATCAGACGAAGGTCATGAAGGACATGCCTTCATCGTTTTATGGATAAATAAGAATATATAATGATAGTGAATATAATACATTAGTTCATTCACATTTGTATTTCATAACATACACATGAACATTAATAAAGTTGTTATTACATTGGTACCTTTGGCTTGTTCGAAGGAGCTGACACGAGAGTGATTACAATCCAGCGTGAACGGTACGGTGCTACTGTTCATCTATTTATAGGCACAGGACGTAACCCGGGTAAAAGTACATTTATATCCTTGACATTTACTTATGACCATAACATAAATCATTAAGGACTAGCTGGTCTTTTTTCCCTTCCGGTCAGCATCATGTTTGGTCTTCATCACCATTTTAAATCGAAGCTATTATTCTTTGGCTATAGCTTCGACGTCCATTCTTGTCATCTTCGGGCTACATCTTCACATCGTATGCCTTCGCCGTGAGAGAAAACTTCCATCCTGAAGTCGAAGCTCCCTGTAATAATCCATATCATGCTGAAAACATATGGTTAGTTGAAAGGGAAATAGGGTCAAACCTTTTCCTAAATAATTTTGGTGGTTGAATTGCCCAACACAAATAATTGGACTAACTAGTTTGCTCTAGATTATATATTCTACAGGTGCAAAAGGTTCAACACAAACCAATAAAAAGAACAAGTTAGGGTTCAAAAGAAAGGAGCAAAAGAAACCGAAGGCTGCCCTGGTCTGGCGCACCGGACTGTCCAGTTGCCACCGGACAGTGTCCGGTGCACCAGGGAGATCAACTCTGAACTCCTCAGTTTCGGGTTTTCTCCAGTGCACTCTGCTAAAATTCACTGGACTATCCGGTGTACCAAGCGGAAGCAACGGCTACAGCGCCAACGGTCGACTGCAAAAGTGAACAGTGCATGAACAGTGCGCGGACAGTTCGCGCAGAGTCAGAGCAGCGCCAGAAGGCGCACCGGACAGTGAACAGTGCCTGTCCGGTGTCCCATGAAGACAGAGCTCCAATAGTCGAAACCGTCAGAACCCTAACGGTTGGGTGACTTGGCTGGCGCACCGAACAGTGTCCGATGGCGCACCGGACTGTCCGGTGCGCCCATCAACAGCAGCCCTCCCCAACGGCTGTTTTGGTGGTTGGGGCTATAAATACCCCGCAACCACCACCATTCAAGGCATCCAAGTTTCCAACAATTTGCATTCAATACAAGAGCTCTAGACTTCACTCCAAGACACAAAACAAAATATCAAATCCCCTCCAAGTCCTAAACTCATTCCAAAGACTTAGTGGCTTGTGAGAGAGAGACATTTGTGTTCATTTGAGTTCTTGTCGCTTGGATCACTTTTCTTCTTCCTCTATTCTTGTTCTCAAGCAACTTGTAATCAAAGCAAGAGACACCAAGTTGTGGTGGTCCTTGTTGGGGTCTAAGTGACCCTTTGATTAAGGAGAAAAGCTCACTCGGTCTAAGTGACCGTTTGAGAGAGGGAAAGGGTTGAAAGAGACCCGGTCTTTGTGACCACCTCAACAGGGAGTAGGTTTGCAAGAACCGAACCTCAGTAAAACAAATCATCGTGTCACTCGCCCTATTTGCTTTTGATTTGTTTTCGTCCTCTCTTTCCGACTCGGATTTAATTCTAACGCTAACCCCGGCTTGTAGTGTGTGCTTAAGTTTATAATTTCAGATTCTTCCTATTCACCCCCTCTAGGCGACTTTCAATTGGTATCAAAGCCCAGTACTTCATTAGAGCCTAACAGCTCGAAGTGATGTCGGGAGATCACGGCAAGAAGGAGATCATGACCGGCGATAAGCCCGCCTCAAGCCACGGGAAGGCTCCATCGGGAGAGTCCGGCAACAAGGTGAAGGGATCCCCTTCACACGCCAAGTCGCATCGGAGCGGCAAAAAGAAAAAGAAAATGAAGAAGGTTGTCTACTACGAGACTGATTCTTCATCGCCTTCTACATCTGGCTCCGATGCGCCGTCCGTCACTTCTAAGCGCCATGAGCGCAAGAAGTTTAGTAAGATCCCCTTACGCTATCCTTGCATTTTCGAACGCACTCCTTTACTTTCCGTCCCATTAGGCAAACCACCGGTTTTTTACGGTGAAGATTATTGTATGTCGAGTGATAAAATGAGGCACCATCTAACCTCACTCCACATTAGTATATGGGACATTGTTGAATTTGGAGCGCAGGTACCATCCATAGGGGATGAAGGCTATGATTCAAACGAAGTTGCCCAAATCCAGCACTTCAACTCCCAAGCCACTACTATACTCCTCGCCTCTCTATGTCAAGAGGAGTATAATAAAGTGCAAGGGTTGAAGAGCGCTAAGGAGATTTGGGACGTACTCAATACCGCGCACGAGGGGATGAGGTGACCAAGATCACCAAGCGGGAGACGATCGAGGGGGAGCTCGGTCGGTTCGTCCTCAACCAAGGAGAGGAGCCACAATCAATGTACAACCGACTCAAAAACTTTGGTCAACCAAGTGCGCAACCTTGGGAGCACCAAGTGGGATGACCATGAAATGGTCAAGGTTATTCTTAGATCACTTGTTTTTCGTAATCCCACTCAAGTTCAATTAATTCGTGGTGATCCTCGATATAAGTTAATGTCTCCCAAGGAAGTGATAGGAAAGTTTGTGAGCTTTGAGTTGATGATCAAAGGCTCCAAACAAATCGTCGAGCAAGGCGGCACCTCCACACCCGAGGTGCAAACCCGTCGCATTCAAGGTGATGGAGGAGAAGAAGGAAGAGTCTACATCAAGTAGGCTCCCCATTGACGCCTCCAAGCTCGACAATGAGGAGATGGCGCTCATCATCAAGAGCTTCTGTCAAATCCTCAAGCAAAGGAGGGGGAAGGACTACAAACCCCGCTCCAAGAGGGTGCGCTACAAGTGTGGTAAGCCTGGTCATTTTATCGCTAAATGTTCTATGTCTAGTGATAGTGACAGGGGCGACGACAAAAGGGAAAGAGGAAGGAAAGAAGAGGTTCTACAAGAAGAAGGGCGGTGATGCCCACGTATGTCAGGAATGGGACTCCGATGAGAGCTCCACCGACTCCTCCTCTGACGAGGACGTCGCCAATATCGCCATCAACAAAGGCCTCCTCTTCCCAAACGTTGGCCACAAATGCTTCATGGCAAAGGATGGCAAGAAAAAGAAAGTAAAAGCTAGAACCACCCCTAAGTATACTACATCTAGTGATGAGGGTAGTTCTAGTGATGATGAAGAAAACTTGTTTAGTCTTTTTGCCAACCTTAACATGCAACAAAAGAAAAATTGAATGAATTGATAGGTGCTATTCATGAGAAGGATGAACTCTTGGATAGACAAGAAGAATTCCTTATTAAGGAAAATAAGAAGCATGTTAAGGTGAAAAATGCTTATGCTCAGGAGATAGAAAAATGTGAAAAATTAACTAGTGAGCTTAGCATTTGCCATGACACCATTTCCAACCTTAGAACCGAGAATGCTAGTTTTATTGCTAAGGTTGAGAAGTTAAATGCTTGTGATGATTCAATTACCAATCTTAGAAATGATAATGCTAGTTTGATTGCTAAGATTGATGAATTGAATGTCTCACTTTCTAGCCTTAAAATTGAGAATGAAAAATTAATTTCTAAGGCTAAAGATTTAAATGTTTGCAATGATGTCATTTCCAATCTTATAAATGAAAATGCCATGTTACATGCTAAGACTGATGAATTAAATGTTTGCAAACCCTCTACTTCTGTTGTTGAGCATATTTCTATTTGCACTAGATGTAGAGACATTAATATTGATGCTATTCATGATCACATTGCTATGATTAAACAACAAAATGACCATATAGCTAAACTAGATGCTAAAATTACCGAGCATGAACTAGAGAATGAAAATTTTTAATTTTGCTTGTAGTATGCTTTATAATGGGAGACGCCCTGGCATTAAGGATGGCATTGGCTTCCAACAGGGAGACAATGTCAAGCTTAATGCCCCCAAGAAACTGTCTAATTTGTTAAAGGTAAGGCTCCCATTGTTCAAGATAACGAGGGTTACATTTTATATCCTGCTGGTTATCCCGAACATAAGATTATGAGAATTCATGCTAGAAAACCTCATAATGCTTCACATCATGCTTTTATATATAAGAATGAGGCCTCTAGCTCTAGGCAATCAACCCATGTTAAATTGCCTAAAAAGAAATCTTCTACTGCATCAAATGACCATAACATTTCATTTAAGACTTTTGATGCTTCATATGTGCTTACTAACAAATCAGGCAAAATAGTTGCCAAATATATTGGGGGCAAACACAAGGGCTCCAAGGCTTGTGTTTGGGTATCCAAGGTGCTTGTTTCTAATGTAAAAGGACCCAAGACCGTTTGGGTACCTAAGAACAAGGCCTAAACTTGTTTTGTAGGTTTATGCATCCGGGGGCTCAAGCTGGATTATTGATAGCGGGTGCGCAAACCATATGATTGGGGAGAAAAGGATGTTCTCCTCCTATGAGAAAAACCAAGATCCCAAAAGAGCTATCACATTCGGGGATTAAAATCAAGGTTTGGTCAAAGGACTTGGTAAAATTGCTATATCACCTGACCATTCTATTTTCAATGTTTTTCTTGTAGATTCACTACATTACAATTTGCTTTCTATTTCTCAATTATGCAATATGGGCTACAACTGTCTATTTACTGATGTAGGTGTTACTGTCTTTAGAAGAAGTGATGATTCAATAGCTTTTAAGGGAGTGTTAGAGGGTCAGCTATACTTAGTTGATTTCAAAAGAGCTGAACTCGACACTTGCTTAATTGCTAAGACTAATATAGGTTGGCTCTAGCATCGCCAACTAGCCCATGTTGGGATGAAGAATCTTCACAAGCTTCTAAAGAGAGAGCACATTTTAGGACTAACCAATGTTCATTTTGAGAAAGACAGGGTTTGTAGCGCATGTCAAGCAGGAAAGCAAGTTGGTGCCCATCATCCACACAAGAACATCATGACGACTGACAGACCGCTTGAGCTACTCCACATGGATTTATTCGGCTTGATAGCTTACATAAGCATCGGCGGGAGTAAGTATTGTCTTGTAATTATGGATGATTATTCTCGCTTCACTTGGGTATTCTTTTTGCAGGAAAAATCTCAAACCCAAGAAACCTTAAAGGGATTCTTGGCACGGGCTCAAAATGAGGTCGGCTTAAGGATCAAAAAGATTAGAAGCGACAATGGGACGGAGTTCAAGAATTCACAAATTGAAGGCTTCCTTGAGGAGGAGGGCATCAAGTATGAGTTCTCTTCTCCCTACACACCTCAATAAATGGTGTAGAGGAGAGGAAGAATAAAACTCTACTGGACATGGCGAGAACCATGCTCAATGAATACAAGACTCCGAACCGGTTTTGGGCTGAGGCGATTAACACCGCCTGCTACTCCATCAACCGGCTCTACCTTCACCGAACCTCAAGAAGACATCATATGAACTCCTTACCGGTAAAAAGCCCAATGTTTCATATTTTAGAGTCTTTGGTAGCAAATGTTTTATTCTTATCAAAAGAGGTAGAAAATCAAAATTTGCTTCTAAGGCTGTAGAAGGCTTTTTACTTGGTTATGACTCAAACACAAGGGTATATAGAGTCTTCAACAAATCCACTGGATTAGTTGAGGTTTCTTGTGACATTGTGTTTGATGAGACTAACGACTCCCAAGTGGAGCAAGTTGATCTTGATGAGCTAGATGATGAAGAGGCTCCGTGCATCACACTAAGGAACATGTCCATTGGGGATGTGTGTCCTAAGGAATCCGAAGAACCTCCACAAGCACAAGATTAACCATCATCTTCCATACAAGCATCTCCACCAACTCAAGATGAGGAACAGGCTCAAGATGATGAAGAAGAAGATCAAGAAGATGAGCCACCTCAAGGAGAAGACAATGATCAAGGGGGAGATGAAGAAAATCAAGACAAGGAAGATGACCAAGAAGGACAGGGTCAAAGACCGCCACATCCAAGAGTCCACCAGGCGATTCAAAGAGATCACCCCGTGAACACCATCCTCGGCGATATTCATAAGGGGGTAACCACTCGATCTCGAGTCGCTCATTTTTGTGAACATTACTCTTTTGTTTCCTCTATTGAGCCATACAGGGTAGAGGATGCACTAAGAGATTCGGATTGGGTGCTGGCGATGCAAGAAGAGCTCAACAACTTCACTAGGAATGAGGTATGGCATTTAGTTCCACGTCCTAATCAAAATGTTGTAGGAACCAAGTGGGTATTCCGCAACAAACAAGATGATCATGGTGTGGTGATAAGGAACAAAGCACGACTTGTGGCCAAGGGTTATTCACAAGTCGAAGGTTTGGATTTTGGTGAAACTTATGCACCCGTAGCTAGGCTTGAATCAATTCGCATATTACTTACCTATGCTACTTACCATGGCTTTAAGCTTGATCAAATGGACATGAAGAGTGCCTTCCTCAATGGACCAATCAAGGAAGAGGTCTATGTTGAGCAACCTCCCGGCTTTGAAGATAGTGAGTACCCTAATCATGTTTATAAACTCTCAAAGGCGCTTTATGGGCTCAAGCAAGCCCAAGAGCATGGTATGAATGCCTAAGAGATTTTCTTATCACTAATGGCTTCAAAGTCGGCAAAGCCGATCCTACTCTCTTTACTAAAACTATTGCAAAAGATCTGTTTGTATGCCAAATTTATGTTGATGATATCATATTTGGGTTTACTAACAAATCTACTTGTGAAGAGTTTAGTAGGATCATGGTACAAAAATTTGAGATGTCTATGATGGGGGAGTTGAAGTATTTTCTAGGATTTCAAGTTAAGCAACTCCAAGAGGGCACCTTCATCAGCCAAACGAAGTACATTCAAGACATACTTACCAAGTTTGGAATGAAGGATGCCAAACCCATCAAGACACCCATGGGAACAAATGGGCATCTCGACCTCGACACGAGAGGTAAATCCATAGATCAAAAGGTATATCGGTCGATGATAGGATCTCTACTCTATTTATGTGCATCTCGATCGGATATTATGCTTTCCGTATGCATGTGTGCAAGGTTCCAAGCCGATCCTAAGGAAGTTCACCTTAGGGCCGTGAAAAGAATCTTGAGATATTTAGTTTATTCTCCTAAGTTTGGTCTTTGGTACCCCAAGGGATCCTCTTTTGATTTATTAGGATATTCTGATGCTGATTGGGCAGGGTGCAAAATTGATAGGAAGAGCACATCAGGGACTTGTCAGTTTCTGGGGAGATCCCTGGTGTCTTGGGCTTCAAAGAAACAAAACTCAGTAGCTCTTTCTACCACCGAAGCCGAGTATATTGCCGCAGGCCAGTGTTGCGCACAATTACTTTGGATGAGACAAACCCTCAGGGATTATGGCTACAAATTTAGCAAAGTCCTTCTCCTATGTGATAATGAGAGTGCAATCCGCATGGCGGATAATCCCGTTGAACACAGCCGCACTAAGCACATAGCCATTCGATATCACTTTTTGAGAGATCACCAACAAAGGAGGGATATCGAGATAGCCTATATCAACACCAAAGATCAATTAGCCGATATCTTTACCAAACCATTAGATGAGAAAACCTTTACCAAACTTAGGAATGAGCTAAATATTCTTGATTCTAGGAATTTTGATTGACACTTTTGCACCCTTAGCTCATTTATATACCTTTGATCATATCTCTTTTATATCTATGACTAATGTGTTTTCAAGTGTATTTTTATGCTTAGTCATAGCATTGAAAGGGAAATGGAGTATTCGGCAAAGACGATGCTTCCACTCAACTCCATCGGTATTAGTTACTTTTTGCCGGTATTCCGCCATCTCTCCACATTGGTATAATCTTCCACTCATATATTGTTTGCCAAAGTGGGAGAGAGTTTAAAAAGGGCTCACGAAGTCTCTGTTTTTGGCGATTATGCCAAAGGGGGAGAGGGTATTAGCCCAAAGCAAAAGGACCACACCACCACCTAATTTTTTAATTGTGTTTTGAAAATTTTTATTGGTATATTTCAAATTAGTATCTTTCAAATTGGTATTCCTCTAATGAAAGTATCTCAATCGGTGTATTCCAAATCCTCTTGAAAGCTAAGAGGAGAATTTCATTTAGGGGGAGTTTTGTTTAAGTCAAAGGAAAAGCATTTGAAACAGGGGGAGAAAATATCAAATCTTGAAAATGCTTCTTTCAATCTTATTCATACACCTTTGACTATTTGCAAAAGAATTTTGAAAAAAATTTCCAAAGAATTTGCAAAAAGAAAACTAGTGGTGCAAGCATGGTCCAAAATGTTAAAATAGAAGAAAGCAATCCATGCATATCTAGTAGAAATAAAATGTTGGTTTAATTCCAAGCAACCTTTGCACTTACCTTATGCAAACTAGTTCAATTCTGCTCTTATATATTTGCTTTGATTTGTGTTGGCATCAATCACCAAAAAGGGGGAGATTGAAAGGGAAATAGGGTCAAACCTTTTCCTAAATAATTTTGGTGGTTGAATTGCCCAACACAAATAATTGGACTAACTAGTTTGCTCTAGATTATATGTTCTGCAGGTGCCAAAGGTTCAATAGAAACCAATAAAAAGAACAAGTTAGGGTTCAAAAGAAAGGAGCAAAAGAAACCGAAGGCTGCCCTGGTCTGGCGCACCGAACTGTCCGGTGTGCCACCAGACAGTGTCCGGTGCACCAGGGAGATCAACTCTGAACTCCTCAGCTTCAGGTTTTCTCCAGTGCACTCCGCTAAAATTCACTGGACTATTCGGTGTAACACTGGACTGTCCGGTGTGCCAAGTGGAAGCAACGGCTATAGCGCCAACGGTCGACTGTGTCGGTGTTTTGGGTCCGACCGCACACCCGGGGTTGCCCCTCAAGGTGTTTTAGGAGTAGGACGGTGTCGACAACTGTAGCAAAATGGTTCGTGCAGATCGCACGAGGGACAGTGGACGAGGTTTACAGGTTCGGGCCGCTTAGAGATGCGTAACACCCTACGTCCTGGTGAGTATGCTTGGTGAATGTGGTTACAAGAGAGCTCTCTGGATTGAGAATACAGAGAGTTGATGTGGGTGGCTAAGTAAAGTGTCCATCGTTCTGAAGGGGTGCCCCCTAGGCCTTATATACTCGACCGTGGGGCAATACACGTGGATAAGATAGTAACAAGTAGCCAAAAGATAGTGAACCTCTTGAGATTATCCCTACGTAACCCTCGCCGACTTATCCTTGCGTGGCTTCGTTGCATGGAGGCTCCAGCGCGGGAAAGTCGGATCTCTGTTGCGGTCATTCGCTCGATGTTGTGGGCCGTCCGGGCTTGTACCAATCCGGCCTCATGTCGTTCTGCTTCGCTGGTTGTTTCTCCCTAGGCCCACGAAAGAATGACCTTACGATTTATTGGGCCCTTGGGCCTTTCGTGAGGTCCTTTACTCTTTTAGTGGACCCGGGGGTATCTATCCCCCACAAGCCCCCGATCTTTGGGTTAATTTAGAGGTAATCAACCCGAAGATCCCAGGTCCAGCTTGCAGGTAATTTGAAGAAAGATGGCTTCTTGTTGTCTTCTCCTGCTCCGATCACTCGTTGACCAAAACCTAGTTTTGTGCCTGTGCCTTAGAGGTCGACATTCCAATTTGTAGGATTCTGAACTTCATTGGGTGGGTGTAGCCCCAGAGCTTCGAGTAGATTTTAGAAAATAATCTACTCGAAGGTCTTCAGTAGAGATCATTTCCATTTGTGTTCACTCATTTTGGTTGAGGGTTGGCTTTTTTAATCTTGTCCCACGCTTTAGAAATCGGCACTATCTCGGCTTGGAATGATAATCCATGGGGTGCACCAGAGGTGCACCCAATGGGTGTTGCCCCCGACCTTCAAGTGGATTTTTGAGGATAATTCACTCGAAGGTCTTCTTTTTATGTCCTTTTGCTGAAGATTATCCTTTTTGCTTGTAAAAAAGTTGGCATGATGTCATCCGCGCTATGTCATCAATATTATGCTTCAGAGGTCAGCATGTATTTTGTCTTTTGCAGCCGAGTTCGCAATCCATCCGTATCTTGCTAGGTAGTGTAATTTATTTGCTCTGTGACTGATTGGACATTTGATGGACGTTCTCTGTCTAGTCTTCAAGTCGTGTCTATCGACCATATTTTGCACTCTACTGGCTATATTTGGCTTCCCTCTAACTCTTGTTGATATCTCATTTTTGTCCTGAGGCATTCACTGCATGCCCTGCACAGATGTGACCATTTTGAAAAATATACTGATAATTCCTGGGCGTCCCCCCCCAATGGGTGTGGGCAAGGGACGGCTTGGTACGCTGAGTGTTTTAGTCGGCTGCTTCTGAGTAGTAATGTGATGGGACGACGAGTGTAATCATATCCTTTGCGCTGTTGACTGGAGTCCCAATGGGTGTAGTGTTGCATGAAACGGCGTCAGCCGCCTGACGTGTCTCCAGACGGGTGGAAGTGCCTATTGAATGCTTTGCGACTGTTCAGTGACCGCGGTTGGAGGTGAGCGGTTGCCTTTCCCTTCTATAAATAACGTCGTTGCCCCTCTGGTTTTTTCACATCTCTTCGCTGTTCTTTACTGCTTCCTTCTCTTCTCTCCTGTCTGCTTCCGCCATGGGCAAGAGCAACAAGCGCAAGCGCGAACCGACTCCTCCATCGGAGGATTTCGGTGACTCGGAATACTCGGAGGAGGAGTTCTCCTCCGAGTCCGAGGGAACTCCGGCTCCCGTCTCTCCCCTGGCGTCATCCGATGACTCGGACGACTCCCAGGGGATAGCCGCGGAAGTCTGGTCATACATCCGGGCCTTCGAGCGCTCTGGGCTCGAGGGCTCGGACGAGTCGGAGTACTCCTCGGATGAGGAGGACTCTGATGGCGGCGGCGAGGACGAGGACGACGACGACGACGGCGACGACGACGATGGTGGCGACGGCGACGGCAGCGGCAGCGGCAGGGGCAGCGGCGATGGCGGCAGGGACGGTGACGGCGGCGGTAGCAGGGGCAGCACCAAGGGCGGCAGCAGCAAGGGCAGCACCAAGGGCGGCAGCAGCAAGGGCAGCACCAAGGGCGGCGGCGGCAGCAGGGGCAGGGCCAGTGGCTAGACGCCACTGGTCTTCTTAGATATTAGTATAGTATAGTATAGTTAGAATAATGTAGTGGTAATGTAGAGTAGTATAGCGTAGTGTAGTAGTAGTAATGTAATGTAGTAATAGTAGGGGAGTATCAACTCGCGAAGAGTTGATTTGCAAGTTTATTAACTTCCCTTTGAATGAAAGAATGACGTTTGGCTTCTCTTTTGATGACTTCCCCGTTTACTTGTGAGTGTAATTCCTTTGAAAGAGTAAGCGAAATACTCGAGCATTGAACTGATGTTTTCTGAAATGGTTGCCGAGTAACTTTGTAAGTGGTGTCAGCGCTTGTAGAAGTAACTGCCGAGTAACTGAAGATTGTGTCTGCGTTTTTAGAAGCAACGCCGAGTGACTGAATGTGATATCAACGTTTTAGAAGCAACGCCGAGTGACTGGAGGTCGGCTTCGGCATTTTAGAAGTAATGCCAAGCAACTGAACTTGAAAACATCGTTTTAGAAGCAACACCGAGTGACGGGAGGTCAACGTCGGCATTTTAGAAGTAATGCCGAGCGACTGAATACGAAATCAGCGTTTTAGAGGCAACGCCAAGTGACTGGAGGTCGACGTCGGTATTTTAGAAGTAATGCCGAGCGACTGAATACGAAATCAGCGTTTTAGAGGCAACGCCAAGTGACTGGAGGTCGACGTCGGCATTTTAGAAGTAATGCCGAGCAACTGAATACGAAATTAGCGTTTTAGAGGCAACGCCGAGTGACTGGAGGTCGACGTCGGCATTTTAGAAGTAATGCCGAGCGACTGAGTACGAAATCAGCGTTTTAGAAGCAACGCCGAGTGATTGGAGGCCGCCCGAGCCACTTTGAGGATGGTGGCCGAGTGATGAGGTGGCGCATTGGTGTTCTGGGGATAACTGCCGGGTGACCACGTGGCACGCTGGTTTTGGAAATAACCGCCGGGTGATGACTGGGCACTTTTTGAAATGGTATCTGGCTCGAGAATATCCCATAAGAGCTGCGCTTTTAGCCGCCTTTGCTTTCCGTGCCCTAGTTCTTGCATTCCCGCTTCCGAATCCTCTCCGCCACTCGCCTCCATTCTGCTCGCTGGTAGAATCGAGATGGCGCCCAAGAGGAAGACCGCGAGCTCGTCCGCTGTGGTGATTCCTCCAATCGATCCCAACAGCCAGTTGCCCTTTGCAGGTAACCACATGTCCATCATTTCCGAAGCTGAACTCCTCCACCTTGTGTCCATCGGGGTTCTTCCTCCGCGGGAACTCTGTTCTTGGCGGATTTGCCACGGGACTACTGTCTCGACAGAGGATACCCACGAGTCTGTAGTTTACGCCCCTTTTCTTCTCCGCGGCCTTGGCCTTCCCATCTCTCCCTTTTTCCGCGGTCTCCTTGATTTCTACCACATTAACCTGACCCATCTGAACCCTAACTCAATTCTGCAAATCTCCATCTTCGTTCACTTATGCGAAGCCTTTCTTGGCGTGCTGCCGCATTTCGGCTTATGGAAATACCTGTATCATTGTCGCCCTGGGATGGCCGGGGGACAACATCAGTTGGTCGGAGGTGCTAGTTTGGAGATGCGCCGCAGACGGAAGACTGAGTATCTTGAGATTCCCCTTAAAGACAGTATTAAGGGATGGCGTCTAGAGTGGTTCATAGTTGATAATTATGGAAATTCTCTCCCTTCCCGGTCGGGAAGACAGCCAGACGTTCGCACCCCAAGCTGGACCGAGTCTCCCACAGATGAGGAGGTAGCTGAAGCGGGTGTGTTGCTAGCTGAAGTTGGACTGCTGAAAGAGAGAGGTCTAATTGCTGAAGCTGTGGTCGCTGACTTCGTTTTCAAGAACATTCAGCCACTGAAAGATAGGGTCTACCCAGCTTATCTGTATCGAGGGCTAGCCGACTCAACTCGGGTTACCAACAGGAGAATCCCTTCTGCAGACTTGGTGAGCCGACTGGAAATGATTCCCAGGGGCAAGGTGTCCAATGTTGGTGCTCCGGTGGTGTACTCGGCCTGGAACTTGCCTCCTGCCAAAGCCTTCACCCTTTTTGTGTCAAATCCACCTGTGACTGATGGCAATTTGGGCCTTAGAATGCGACCCTCTGCTGAAGAAGTTAGTGCTTTGGTTGCTTCGCTTGGGGAGATTCCTGATGACGAACGGCAAGTCCATTTTGAGGTGCCCCTGAACCCTAGTGATGAAGATATAAATGCCGTGCTTGATCTGCTAGCTGAGGATTCTTCCGACGCTGCTCCTGCTGGTACATTGGCAGTGGTGCCCCTCCCAGAAGTTGATACAACTTTGGATGTTCAGAAACCTGTCAGTACTCGCCCGAGGCGCCCTAGCCGAACCAATTAGCCTGAGCCTTCTGCTGATGAGCAAAAGAAGAAAAGAAGACGCCTCCGGCGAGTATCCAGTTTTGATGAGGACGCTGGTACCTCAGTTCCTGCTGCTGAAGAAGTGCCTGCAACTGGACTTACTGACGCTGACCCTAATGGGTGTACCCAAACTGCTACTGATCCCAATGTGGGTGCTCCACCTGTTGCTGATCCCAATGGGGGTGCTGCTTGTGTTGTCGGTGTGGATGACGAGGGGGAAGAGAATGAGGTTCCTTTAACTCGAAAGAACAGTCGGCAGTTCATCGCCAGTGGTGAGAGTAGTGGAGTTCCCTCTCCTGCTTTGTCTGCCCTCATTGGTCTACAAGAACTGTCTCTGGCCAACTTTGATCAAACTCTTAAGGATATGGTCCCAGAGGACTTGTTATCGGAGCCAGTGGATGATGGTGCAATGGAGGCTTGTGCTGACGTGCCCGATGCTGGGTTGAGGTCATCCCGTGCCTCGTCGACCTTAGAGCACGATCTTGAGGGCCGGGAGACTGACTTGAATCGTCCTGGTCCTATGGAGGTAGATGAGGGCCCATCAACCTTAGAAGTGGTTACTGCAGAGAGCTTGGACCTCAAGAGTGGTGCTGTCACATGCCCAGCCCCCGAGGGTGTCGCCAGGGATGACTTAGCTCGGGTGGAGAGTGTAAGCCACTGCCCAGCCCCCGAGGGTGCTGCCGGGGATGATCCGACTCAAATGGGCAGTGCCAACTATGACCCAGCCCCCGAGGATGCCCGAGCAGGGTCTCCTTCCTGTACCTCCATGGACGTTCACGCGGGATCTCCTCCACACTCTGGCTGTATGGTAGTAGCCCAGAATTTGGATCAGGGAATCGCTTTAGAAGGCAGTGTCCCTGCTGACCGAGTGTTGGGCTCTGTTGAAGGTACTGAATTGATCTCTGCTGATTCGTTGCAAACTGCTCCGGGTGGTGGCTTTACATCTGCTTATCAACTGATTTCTCCTGATTTGGGAATCCCTTCGTTCTTCTCCAACCTCCAGGTACTGTGATGTATTTTAACTTGACTTTTACATTGCCTAAACTGCTGTCGTCACACTCATCTGTTTTCCTCATCAGGCTTTGGTGGATGGGATGGCTAGCCAGCTGAGGCTTCAGGGTGCTTCCACCCCAGAGGTAGCTTCATCTCTTGCATGTTGGAATCCAGTGTCACTTCAACGTCGCGTCTCTGAATTGGAGGCGACCAACGCTGGTTAGTGCTTTTTTGCTTCTCTCTGCCTTCACTGTGGACTGCCTTACCTTCTGACCCCATTTTGTTTGATTATCTCTCTTTAGGAGTGACTCGCCAGATTTCAATTCTTGAGGAAAAACACTCCCGAGATCTGGCTGAATTGGCTCAGCGGTGCACTGATTTTGAGGAGAAGTACTCTCAGGGCCAAATTGAACTGGGTCAAGTTTCTGCTGCTTTAGATGACGCCAATGCCCTGAATTCTTCCCTTCATGCTCAGCTTGATTCTGAAAAGGTAATATACAAAACTGTGCCTTGCCTTGCTGTGCTCCTATTACTTGCTTGGTTTTTGAAGGAACTGACTTTTGCTCGCAGGAAGAAAAGCGTATCCTTGCTGCTTCTCGTGACAATCTTGACAGGTTGTATCGTGATTCTAGCAATTCGCTGACTATCTTGGAGAGAAGTCATTGCTTCACCATGGAAGAATTAGACCTTCAACGTCGTAAGCTGCAGGAATCCATGGATGAGGTAACCCGGCTCAAGCAGTTGATATCAGCAAAGGATGCTACTATCAAAGAACTCCGAGCTTCCAAAAAATCCGTTGCCCAGGAGTTAGAGACTGCTCGACTGGCTGCTAAAGCCGCTGAAGAAACTTCTGTTACTCTCAAGGCCCAGCGCGACAAAGCCCTGGACAAGGCTATTCGGGCGAGACGAATCTTGATGAGGAGACCCGGCGTGGTTGTTCCTGAAGACATAAGGGCTGATGTGAATGCTACCCCTGATTCCTCGAGTCGCCCTTCTTCATCGGTCGCTCCTGAGAAAGACATTGTAAAATAGAGAAACATTTTGCGTGCTCCGAGCGCGCGGTTAGCATGATCGAGTATTTGTTAGAGGACATCAGTTTATCATTCGAAATGACATAATTACTCTCTCATTGTATCAGAATTTATTAGTTCGTGAGTTGGCAGTAATGACGCATGATGATTATGAAATTTGTTTGCGGGATATAGAAGTCATCCCCTGAATTACATAGGCGCGAGCATGTTGCACCGGTCTTAAGTTGTTGCCAACTTAAGTCGATTGCTCCGTTTGTAGGGCATAGTGGTCACCCCGGGTTAAGTAAGTGTGAGCATGTTGCACCGCCTTAAGTCATTGCCGACTTAAGTCGATTGCTCCGTTAGCAGGGCATAGTGGTCACCCTGAGTTAAGTAAGCGTGAGCATGTTGCACCGCCTTAAGTCATTGCCGACTTAAGTTGATTGCTCCGTTAGCAGGGCATAGTGGTCACCCTGAGTTAAGTAAGCGTGAGCATGTTGCACCGCCTTAAGTCATTGCCGACTTAAGTCAATTGCTCCGTTAGCAGGGCATAGTGGTCACCCTGAGTTAAGTAAGAATGCAAGTCAATCGTAAATGAACTGAATATCCTTGAAACCTCTTTTTTACTGATGACATATTTCCACTTTACAGAGTACATCATCATCTCAGCAGTTTTGAGATACAGCTAGGGATAAAACTTTCTGAGGTGTTCTATGTTCCAGGAGTTCCCAACTTCTGTGCCATCCATCTGAGTGAGGCGATACGATCCGGGCCGAGTGACTTCTGCTACCACGAAGGGTCCTTCCCATAAGGGTGATAACTTGTGTCGTCCCTCCCCCGTTAGAATTCGGTGGAGGACGAGATCTCCTACTGAGAAGGATCGTTGTCGCACAGCCTTGTCGTGATAGCGCCTTAGAGTCTGCTGGTACCTTGCTGATTGGATTACTGCGTTTAGCCGTTCCTCCTCAAGTACATCTATGTCCTCTAGCCTGGTGACCTCAGCTTCTGCTATGCTTTCAAAGATCAGCCTTGGCGCCCCAAACTTGAGATCAGCAGGTAGCACTGCCTCCGACCCATAGACCATGAAGAAAGGAGTGTTTCCATGCAAAGCTCGGCTAGGTTGGGTTCTTAGGCTCCAAACGACATAGGGTAATTCCCTTATCCACTTTCCTGCGAATTTTTCATTCTTATCGAAGACCTTTTTCCTGAGTGCATCCAATATCATCCCGTTGGCTCGCTCAACTTGCCCGTTGGCTCTTGGATGGGCTACAGATGCATACTTGATCTGAATGCTCTTTTGCTCGCAGAAGTCAAAGAATTCTGAACTTGTGAAGTTGGATCCTAAATCGGTTATGATGCTGTTTGGTATCCCGAATCTGAATATTATGTCTTGTATGAATTCCACGACCTTAGCAGAGGTTAAAGAGGCAATGGGCTTGAACTCTATCCATTTAGTGAATTTGTCAATTGCTACCAATACATGAGTGTATCCCCCTTGAGCTTTCTTGAAAGGTCCAATCATATCCAGTCCCCAGCATGCGAAAGGCCAAGTTACTGGTATGGTCTGCAGTTGCTGTGCTGGCATGTGTTGTTGCCTTGACAAGTATTGGCAGGCTTCGCACCTCTGAACTAACTCGGCTGCATCGTTCTTTGCTGTTGGCCAATAGAATCCTGACCTGAAGACCTTCCCGACTAGTGTTCTGGAGGCTGCATGTATTCCACATTACCCAGCATGGACTTCCTCCAGAAGTTGCTTCCCAGTGGACGGGAGAATGCACCTCATGAAGACGCCTGATGCACCCCTTCTGTATAATGTCTCCCCAATAAGTGTATAGTGAGCCGACTGTCTTGCAATGCGCTCTGCCGAATTTCTGTCGTCTGGTTCTTCTTCATTCTTTATATACTTAATGATCGGCCTTCTCTAGTCATCAGGGTCTGACTCGGGTTGATCTATGATGTTGCACTCTTCTGTTTGATTCATTGAGATACTTGGCTGCAGAATTTCTTGCACGAAAACTCCGGGTGGGACCTGAGTTCGACTAGACCCTAGCTTGGACAGTACATCGGCTGCTGTGTTCTGATCTCTTTCTACATGATGAAATTCCAGACCCTCGAATTTATCTTCCAGCTTTCAGACGGCAGTGCAATATTTTCCCATTGAATCGCTTGAGCAATCCCACTCCTTGTTTATCTGACTGATGACTACCAGAGAGTCTCCGTATACCATTAATCTTTTGACGCCCAATGATATGGCAATGTTCAATCCATGGATCAAAGCTTCATACTCGGCTGCATTGTTGGAGGCTGGGAATAGCAACTGGAGGGCGTACTTGAGGTGTTCGCCTCCAGGCGCAGTAAAGAGAATCTCTGCTCCTGCTCCCTGCAGCTTCAGTGAGCCATCAAAATACATTCGCCATACTTCTGTAGTCTCCGGGTTGTCTGGTACTTGCTGTTCAGTCCACTCTGATACGAAATCAACCAGTGCTTGAGTTTTGATGGCAGTGCGAGGTCGGAAATCGATGTCATGAGATCCCAGTTCACAGGCCCACTTGGCTATTCGACCGATGGCTTCCTTGTTGTGAAGAATATCCCCTATTGGAAAACTTGTAACTACTATGACTTTGTGGTCGTCAAAGTAGTGACACAGCTTGTGGGCAGTTAGAAGTACTGCGTATAATAGCTTCTGAACTTGAGGGTACTTTTTCTTCGAGGGGCCTAGGACTTCACTAATGAAGTAGACAGGATGTTGTACTGGATAGGCATGTCCTTCTTCTATTCGCTCGACTACCAACGCGGTGCTTACCACGTGAGTCGTGCAAGAGATATACAGTAGCAAATCTTCAGCTGGTTGAGTTGACGTAGCTTGCCGGGGTGGTTTCAGTACTGGTGGTGTTGTCAAGAATTTTTTCAGAGCATCTAGAGCTTCTTGTGCTTCTGAAGTCCATTGAAACTTATCCACCTTCTTGAGTAACTTGTAAAATGGCAAACCTTTTTCTCCTAGCCTGGATATAAATCTGCTTAGAGCTGCCATACATCCAGTAAGTCGCTGAACCTTCTTCTGCGATCGAGGTGCTTCCATCTTCATGATAGCTTCAATCTTATCTGGATTAGCCTCAATTCCCTGGTGGCTGACGATAAACCCGAGCAACTTTCCGGCTGGTACCCCGAAAACACATTTCTCGGGATTAAGCTTCCATCTATACCGCCTCAGACTGCTGAAAACCAGTTGCAAGTCTTCGATGAAGTTTTTGAGTCCTGTGTTTTGATTACCACATCATCCACGTAGGCTTCCACACGCTTGCCCCAGTGATCGGCTAAGCATGTTTGAATGGCTCTCTGGTAAGTTGCTCCAGCGTTTTTGAGGCCAAACGGCATGGAGGTATAACAGAAAGCACCAAACGGAGTAATGAATGCCGTTTTTTCTTCATCTTCCTTTGCCAGACTAATCTGATGGTATCCAGAATAGCAATCCAGGAAAGACAGCATAGAACATCCAGCGGTGGAGTCCACCACTTGATCTATCCTCGGGAGCCCGAAAGGATCCTTCGGATAGTGTTTGTTGAGATCAGTATAATCAACACACATGCGCCAATCCACTTTATTCTTTTTGAGTACAAGAACAGGGTTGGCTAACCACTCGGGATGTAACACTTCTCTAATGAATCCAGCCGCGACCAAGCGAGCTAACTCAATGCGAATGGCCTCTCTCTTGTCGGGCGTGAAACGACGTAATTTTTGCCGAATCGGCCTTGCTTGGGGATAAACCTTCAGTTTGTGCTCGGCCAGTTCTCTTGGGACTCCCGGCATATCCGCAGGTTGCCATGCGAATACATCTCGGTTATCTTGCAGAAACCGGACGAGCGCGCTTTCCTATTTGTCATCCAGGCTGGAGCTGATGATAGCCGTCTTGCGCTCATCAGCGAACCCTAGGTTGATTCTCTTGGTTTCTTCAGTCGGCCGCATAGAGGTCGCGATCTGAGCTTCGCTTGCCGGTACTGCGAGGTCCTCCTCAGGCTTAGAGTTCGCCAGTATGGAGGGAGCCGTCGATGGCTTGGCGGTGAGGGTTGCTTGAATAGCCACTCGGAAACACTCTGCGGCGCCTTGGAAGTCAGCGCGCACGGTTATGATTCCTTGTGGTCCTGGCATCTTCAGTATCATGTATGTGTAATGCGGAATGGCCATGAACTTGGCCAATCCAGGCCTCCCGATGATGGCGTTGTACCCGCAGTCGAAGTTCGCCACTTCGAACCTCAGGAACTCGGTTCTGTAGTTCTCCGGAGTTTCGAAGGTGACTGGCATGTAGATGTGGCCCAGCGGGTATTCCCCTTCCGTCGGCACGATGCCGAAGAAAGGAGTGTCCGACTCGTGGAGCTCTTTGAGGTGAACTCCCAAGCCTTGGAGTGTCCGGGGGAAGGTGACGTTGATGCTGCTCCCCCCGTCCACTAACACCTTCTTCACCCGGCTCTCTCGGATCACCGGATCAATGAGAAGCGGGTATTTGCCCGGATGGTTGAAGTTGAGCCATTGATCTGCCCGAGTGAAGGTGATCGGGTGCTCCGACCACCGGTATGGGGCGGGAGGGCCGGTGGTCGCCACCAGTATCTGGCGATCGTTGAGCTTTTGCTGTCTTCTATTCTCCTGCGATCCGTGTCCGCCGAAGATGACGTTGACCTCCCTGTCAACGCGTGGGAAAGCTCCTCCTCCTCCCTCCTCCTGCCGATGGGGTTGTCGTGGTTCATCTGGTCCTCCCCTCGGCGGAGGAGGAGGTAGAGGTTGGAAGGGTCGGCCGTGTCCGACAGAATGCTTGAAGTCTCGGCAATTACGAAGAGTGTGGCGCATGTCCTTGTGGTACGGGCACTGGGCGTCGAGGATGTCGTCCAACGAGCGTTCGCCTCCACGAGGTCCTCCTCGGGCGCGAGAGGCAGGTGGTCCGGCGGCGTGCACTTCTTCGCGAGGCCTCTTCTCCCATCGTTTGTCGGGTTGCTGGTTCGTGTCGCGTCGTGGTGCTGCCGGTGCGGGCTTTGCTCCTCCGATGAGGTCCTGGGCTCGCTCGTCGGCGGTGATGTAGAGGCCGGCTTCCCGGAACAGCTCCTCAGAGGTAGTCGGTGCCCTCTGTAGTATGGCTCGGACGAAAGCCGAGTCATTGGATCCCCTGTAGAAGTCCTCGATCACGGCCGCCTCCGTGACCTCGGGGATACGATTTCTCATGGTCTAAAACCTTTTGAGGTACGACCGGAGAGTCTCGTCCTGTCACACCCGGATTTCGGGGGCACCAAGACCCGGGCGCGAACATAAACACCAGGTATGCTGGGACCAAGTCTCACACATATGATGTATAGTGGCACAGGATCGAATGTCACATCTTTATATATAACAGGAGTTCTATACAAAATAAATAATTACATTATAAGGAGACAACGGTCCAGCAACCCAAAGTTGACTGGGAGACGACGGCCTAGACCTCTCACGAACACATCTCAGCATCCTCCAAGCGCCTCATCCTGCGGTACCTGTTCTTGACCTGTGGGGGGGGGGGGGGGGGGGTGTGAGACAGCAAGAGTGAGCTCACATACGTTCATCGCTCAACAAGTTGTGGGGAATAATGTGCATGAACTCGCCAAAGGTGGGAGCTCATGTGAAGTGTAAGGCTTACCAAAGAGGATGGCTAGAGCTGAGCATTGCTTTTAAAGTTGGTCAAAATTTTATTAGCAGTTACTAAGTATAAGTAAATACCAACCCAATTAAGTAGTAGAACAAAAGTAACAACATCACCTGCGATGCAATGCATATGACAAATTGAATTTAGTTCCATAAATTAATCATGTGAGTGTCCGAGCTGCTCATGACCGTGAGCACGGCTAGTATACCAGTTTTACACTCTGCAGAGGTTGCGCATCTTTACCCACAAGTCATGTTACCCATCTGCCAAGAGACGGCCAATCCCATACACCTCTTCCGAGGAGGCGAGGCAGGGTAACACTACGAGGCCTTTACAAAGTTCCACTAGCTTCAGAAAACCCGCTACAGTTTATAGGAAGTTCCAATGCAGGAATCCCTTGTAGGACCGCCATCGCAGCAAAATCCTCCCGAGGGCCTCCCTACACTGACCACTCCCCTACTGCCCTTGCCCCTTTCGGGTAAGCTAGTCTTCCACTAGCTTTCCTAATTAATCAGCCAAGGGGTCCCATTCCTCCCTTGTGGTAGCACTGTTTTCCCGGGTGGTTCTCCATGTTCCAATTAACATAATGATCTTATCATGAACAATAAATAACAACTGATAACAAAAGTATAATCATGAATAGTGTAATCTTCATACCCAAAACCACATATAGCACTAGCAAGTACTACCCAAAAAGTTCAGTGGTAAACAAGGTATAAAGATAGACAAACTAGGGTAACCTATTGAGTCCCATCAAAATTAACCTATGCAGATCATTATGATTAATTAGAACATGAGTAGGTGAAGAGAAGTGATCAAGGGCACAACTTGCCTGGGACTTGAGATTCCAGGTACCAGGATGATCTTCAGGTGACACGTGTCCTCACGCTAGTCGTAGCATTACAAACAAACAGTGTATAGGCAAAATTTAACATCACATCAAACATGCAAATGGAATATACAGTAATAAACTAGATATTAAAATATGATCATAGGAACTGGAATTAATAATTTTGGAGATATACATTTTAAGTTATGAAATTCTAAAGATTTTATGCATTTAATATAGGGTTAAGTGGGAAATAAATTTAAATATGTATTTCATGTCAAAACAGTGGTACTATTTAATAGAGAATACTATTACAAAATTATAGGAACTGAAATGGTCCAATTTGGAGTTCGTATGGATTTTCTACAAATTAAACAAGTTCTAGTAATTATTTTCATATTAAAAACCATTTTCTAATTACTTTTACTGGGTTTTATAAATCCTTGGACTGGGCGCACGATAACCAGGGAACTCGGGGTTTAAATTGCAAAATCGCCCAGACACAACTTTAACCCGCGGTGGACGGCGGGTTGATATCGCAGAAATGGAGGGGCTCTTCAGAAAAATAGACCTCGCGAAGGGGTATCCCGCATTCCAGACCGCACGATCTAAGATGATGGGTCCAGATTAGATCTAAGTTTAAATGAATCGGTACATAACCCTGATCCTCGGATCAGAGATCGACGGTCTCTATTCTATCTAACTGAGATCGTCCCGCATCCATCGGATTCTCGATCTACGGTCACAGTTGGATGCAGTCGAATGGGTATGAAGATCTAATCCAAGCCGCTGCTTGTGAGATCAACAATCCACGTGAAATCCGGCACCATCGCCCCACCCACCGGACCTCCCGCACGGAGGCGCAGAGCCACAGCGGCGGTGCTTTGCCGGAGTGGTCCAATTCCGGCACTCCTGCACCCCATTACTCAAATCAAATGGTGCTAGACGATGTCCGGGCCCTAACGAACAACAAGGAGTTGACGTACCAGTGATTGAAGCGATGACCGCGGCTGGCCACGGGGATCCGCGGTTCGGTGGAGAGCAGAATGTTCGTTGAGAAATTCTAGCGGCTCCGAGCACAACCCGCCCAAGGAGAGGCTTCGCACACCCTCCGCGCCGCCGTACGAAGTTCCTGGTGCGGCGCTTGAGGGCGTAGAGGCGTGGAAGCACCGATTCGCTGGTGGCGGCTGAAGTCCTCCCGCGCGGGACGGAGCCGAGGTGCCGTCGAGCTCTGGCTTTTGACTCCGACTGTGCCCAGCCATGGTACCGAAGCATTCACCCCGAGCGGTGGAGGTCGTGGCAAGGATAGGGCGGCAGTGAGGTCGTCTCAACTCTCTCTCTCTATTTGTCGCCGTGGATCCCGGCGCCAGCGTTCCCCCTTTCTCACGGCGATGACTTCGCGATTTCTCTCCTTGGTGTCCGGCTTGCAAAGGCTATGGCTCAGGGTCACGGGCGCTAGGATTTTATAGGCCAGATGGGGAGTCCGTGCGGTCGGAAGCTGAGCTTCCCGGCGGGATCGGCGTCCGCTTCGGCGTGAAGTCTGTTTAGAGGATAGAGATGGCACTGAGCGGGTGGGAGGATGATTCTGACGGTGCGGGGCCGCGCGGAAGTGGTTAGAGCAAGCTAAGCAGCGGCCGGCCGCGTGGGCCCACTTGGCCGGTGACCCAGAGCGCGCACAACGTGGATGGCAGAGCAATGGGGGTGGGAGGATGACGAGCGGGTCCCACGCCACAGCGACTAAACCGGCACAGGCGCGACTTGGGCTGCGCGGCAGGTAAAGGAGACATGGGCCGAAATGAGAGCCGCCAGCCCAACAGGTAATCCATTCCTTTTTCTTTTATTTTTCCCCTTTTTCTTTTTATTTTTCTAATCCCTAATCCAACTTGAATTCAAATTTACATTCAAATCTTGTACTAAATTTATCCTTGAGTTATATTGTGACCTTAAGGTAATAATTTTGGAAATATATAAACTTCCTTTATATTTTATATATCTTCTCTTTTTTTTCTCTTCTACATAATATTTCGAAAACCCTAAAGTGCAACTTTGGGTTAAATTCAAATATCCATCTCATTATTATATTGCTTTTATTATTATTTTATTGCTAAGTGCACAAACAAGCAAAACTCCATCATGATGCACAATTTAGTGGCATGTCCTTGATTAATTTTTTTTTATTTTTAATGAGGTGTTCACATGTGACGATAAGTAATTTCAACACACACATAAAATATAGGGAATGACTTTTCTCCACTTTTATATATATTACAATTTGGGTATTACAAATCCTACCCCCCTTAAAAATAATCTCGTCCTCGAGATTTGTAAGAAAGAGGTTATAGAGAGATTGGTTGTAATGTAGCTTTTAGTTTCTAGATGGTACCAAAATAAAGAGATTTTTTTTTAGTCTTTGATACAAGTGAGTAGGTGATTAGGAAGGCATGGTTATTTATATGTATATTCACCTTATTATGTAGGATAAAAGATAGGTTAGGGCAAGAATAGCCTAGGGTAAGCAGGTTTATGATGGGAAAGAATTCTGTGTTGAGTGGTAATGCATCTAAAGGTCGAGTTTGACTTCTCTCCTTCCTTGGCGAGGTTCATCTTTTCTTCTCCTTCTTGCTCTTTGGTGTCTCCATCCGGGTTTGGGACCAGAGGCTAAGATAGATCTGTTAAGTAGGTCATGTTGTTGGGTATAGCCGAGTTGATTTAAGTCACCAATTTAGTCTTAAGTGAATTAGGAGTATGGCCTTATCTTTTGTACCAGCATTAAGTAACTTACTCTAGATTAGATCATAATAGATTAGATAAAATCTAGATTAGGATGGATATGACTAGTGTAAAATAGATAGGATCTAATAGTTTTGGTTTAGATCATGGTGGTTACCCTAGGATGGGATATGTATGCCTATTAGGACAAGATGGATCCATAAAGATAAGGTAGAACCAGTTAGATCTATTAGGATGACATAAAATCTTTTCAAGATACGATGAGTATCTTTTAAAATGAGATGGATCTATTAAGATAAGGGAGAATCTTTTAAGATAAGATGAATTGGTTAGAATGAGATCTTTTAGGGTAAGATAAATCTCTTAAGCTAGATATGTTCTAATGGGGGCAATCTAGGGTGTCTAGTTATTTTATAAATATATTTTTATACCTATGTGTATATGCAGATGCAATTGTGGACATTACTCCACAACTCATCACACTCAATCAAAGTTCCAAATCAAACAAGTATCATAAGAACAAGAATTCAAGCATATCAATATTTACGAAAATAGTTTTGATTTTTTTGTTCCTAAGAATAGGTCTCCTTTTCCTAAAGGTTACTTTAGGCACTGGATCTCAAAGTGTGAAATCCACATTTGTCTTTTGAAAGAAAAGGTAAGAGTAATCAGAGTAAAGCGGAAATAGATGAGAAAGGATTAAGAAAAGTTTAGAAAGAATCAGAGTAGCAAAGGTAAGTAGATAATGGTTGTCCAGTTCTATCTAGGTTTCGTCTTACAGTCAACATTCCTCTGATACCACTTCTGTCACACCCGGATTTCGGGGGCACCAAGACCCGGGCGCGAACATAAACACCAGGTATGCTGGGACCAAGTCTCACACATATGATGTATAGTGGCACAGGATCGAATGTCACATCTTTATATATAACAGGAGTTCTATACAAAATAAATAATTACATTATAAGGAGACAACGGTCCAGCAACCCAAAGTTGACTGGGAGACGACGGCCTAGACCTCTCACGAACACATCTCAGCATCCTCCAAGCGCCTCATCCTGCGGTACCTGTTCTTGACCTGTGTGGGGGGGGGGGTGTGAGACAGCAAGAGTGAGCTCACATACGTTCATCGCTCAACAAGTTGTGGGGAATAATGTGCATGAACTCGCCAAAGGTGGGAGCTCATGTGAAGTGTAAGGCTTACCAAAGAGGATGGCTAGAGCTGAGCATTGCTTTTAAAGTTGGTCAAAATTTTATTAGCAGTTACTAAGTATAAGTAAATACCAACCCAATTAAGTAGTAGAACAAAAGTAACAACATCACCTGCGATGCAATGCATATGACAAATTGAATTTAGTTCCATAAATTAATCATGTGAGTGTCCGAGCTGCTCATGACCGTGAGCACGGCTAGTATACCAGTTTTACACTCTGCAGAGGTTGCGCATCTTTACCCACAAGTCATGTTACCCATCTGCCAAGAGACGGCCAATCCCATACACCTCTTCCGAGGAGGCGAGGCAGGGTAACACTACGAGGCCTTTACAAAGTTCCACTAGCTTCAGAAAACCCGCTACAGTTTATAGGAAGTTCAAATGCAGGAATCCCTTGTAGGACCGCCATCGCAGCAAAATCCTCCCGAGGGCCTCCCTACACTGACCACTCCCCTACTGCCCTTGCCCCTTTCGGGTAAGCTAGTCTTCCACTAGCTTTCCTAATTAATCAGCCAAGGGGTCCCATTCCTCCCTTGTGGTAGCACTGTTTTCCCGGGTGGTTCTCCATGTTCCAATTAACATAATGATCTTATCATGAACAATAAATAACAACTGATAACAAAAGTATAATCATGAATAGTGTAATCTTCATACCCAAAACCACATATAGCACTAGCAAGTACTACCCAGAAAGTTCAGTGGTAAACAAGGTATAAAGATAGACAAACTAGGGTAACCTATTGAGTCCCATCAAAATTAACCTATGCAGATCATTATGATTAATTAGAACATGAGTAGGTGAAGAGAAGTGATCAAGGGCACAACTTGCCTGGGACTTGAGATTCCAGGTACCAGGATGATCTTCAGGTGACACGTGTCCTCACGCTAGTCGTAGCATTACAAACAAACAGTGTATAGGCAAAATTTAACATCACATCAAACATGCAAATGGAATATACAGTAATAAACTAGATATTAAAATATGATCATAGGAACTGGAATTAATAATTTTGGAGATATACATTTTAAGTTATGAAATTCTAAAGATTTTATGCATTTAATATAGGGTTAAGTGGGAAATAAATTTAAATATGTATTTCATGTCAAAACAGTGGTACTATTTAATAGAGAATACTATTACAAAATTATAGGAACTGAAATGGTCCAATTTGGAGTTCGTATGGATTTTCTACAAATTAAACAAGTTCTAGTAATTATTTTCATATTAAAAACCATTTTCTAATTACTTTTACTAGGTTTTATAAATCCTTGGACTGGGCGCACGATAACCAGGGAACTCGGGGTTTAAATTGCAAAATCGCCCAGACACAACTTTAACCCGCGGTGGACGGCGGGTTGATATCGCAGAAATGGAGGGGCTCTTCAGAAAAATAGACCTCGCGAAGGGGTATCCCGCATTCCAGACCGCACGATCTAAGATGATGGGTCCAGATTAGATCTAAGTTTAAATGAATCAGTACATAACCCTGATCCTCGGATCAGAGATCGACGGTCTCTATTCTATCTAACTGAGATCGTCCCGCATCCATCGGATTCTCGATCTACGGTCACAGTTGGATGCAGTCGAATGGGTATGAAGATCTAATCCAAGCCGCTGCTTGTGAGATCAACGATCCACGTGAAATCCGGCACCATCGCCCCACCCACCGGACCTCCCGCACGGAGGCGCAGAGCCACAGCGGCGGTGCTTTGCCGGAGTGGTCCAATTCCGGCACTCCTGCACCCCATTACTCAAATCAAATGGTGCTAGACGATGTCCGGGCCCTAACGAACAACAAGGAGTTGACGTACCAGTGATTGAAGCGATGACCGCGGCTGGCCACGGGGATCCGCGGTTCGGTGGAGAGCAGAATGTTCGTTGAGAAATTCTAGCGGCTCCGAGCACAACCCGCCCAAGGAGAGGCTTCGCACACCCTCCGCGCCGCCGTACGAAGTTCCTGGTGCGGCGCTTGAGGGCGTAGAGGCGTGGAAGCACCGATTCGCTGGTGGCGGCTGAAGTCCTCCCGCGCGGGACGGAGCCGAGGTGCCGTCGAGCTCTGGCTTTTGACTCCGACTGTGCCCAGCCACGGTACCGAAGCATTCACCCCGAGCGGTGGAGGTCGTGGCAAGGATAGGGCGGCAGTGAGGTCGTCTCAACTCTCTCTCTATTTGTCGCCGTGGATCCCGGCGCCAGCGTTCCCCCTTTCTCACGGCGATGACTTCGCGATTTCTCTCCTTGGTGTCCGGCTTGCAAAGGCTATGGCTCAGGGTCACGGGCGCTAGGATTTTATAGGCCAGATGGGGAGTCCGTGCGGTCGGAAGCTGAGCTTCCCGGCGGGATCGGCGTCCGCTTCGGCGTGAAGTCTGTTTAGAGGATAGAGATGGCACTGAGCGGGTGGGAGGATGATTCTGACGGTGCGGGGCCGCGCGGAAGTGGTTAGAGCAAGCTAAGCAGCGGCCGGCCGCGTGGGCCCACTTGGCCGGTGACCCAGAGCGCGCACAACGTGGATGGCAGAGCAATGGGGGTGGGAGGATGACGAGCGGGTCCCACGCCACAGCGACTAAACCGGCACAGGCGCGACTTGGGCTGCGCGGCAGGTAAAGGAGACATGGGCCGAAATGAGAGCCGCCAGCCCAACAGGTAATCCATTCCTTTTTCTTTTATTTTTCCCCTTTTTCTTTTTATTTTTCTAATCCCTAATCCAACTTGAATTCAAATTTACATTCAAATCTTGTACTAAATTTATCCTTGAGTTATATTGTGACCTTAAGGTAATAATTTTGGAAATATATAAACTTCCTTTATATTTTATATATCTTCTCTTTTTTTTTCTCTTCTACATAATATTTCGAAAACCCTAAAGTGCAACTTTGGGTTAAATTCAAATATCCATCTCATTATTATATTGCTTTTATTATTATTTTATTGCTAAGTGCACAAACAAGCAAAACTCCATCATGATGCACAATTTAGTGGCATGTCCTTGATTAATTATTTTTTTTTATTTTTAATGAGGTGTTCACATGTGACGATAAGTAATTTCAACACACACATAAAATATAGGGAATGACTTTTCTCCACTTTTATATATATTACAATTTGGGTATTACAAATCCTACCCCCCTTAAAAATAATCTCGTCCTCGAGATTTGTAAGAAAGAGGTTATAGAGAGATTGGTTGTAATGTAGCTTTTAGTTTCTAGATGGTACCAAAATAAAGAGATTTTTTTTAGTCTTTGATACAAGTGAGTAGGTGATTAGGAAGGCATGGTTATTTATATGTATATTCACCTTATTATGTAGGATAAAAGATAGGTTAGGGCAAGAATAGCCTAGGGTAAGCAGGTTTATGATGGGAAAGAATTCTGTGTTGAGTGGTAATGCATCTAAAGGTCGAGTTTGACTTCTCTCCTTCCTTGGCGAGGTTCATCTTTTCTTCTCCTTCTTGCTCTTTGGTGTCTCCATCCGGGTTTGGGACCAGAGGCTAAGATAGATCTATTAAGTAGGTCATGTTGTTGGGTATAGCCGAGTTGATTTAAGTCACCAATTTAGTCTTAAGTGAATTAGGAGTATGGCCTTATCTTTTGTACCAGCATTAAGTAACTTACTCTAGATTAGATCATAATAGATTAGATAAAATCTAGATTAGGATGGATATGACTAGTGTAAAATAGATAGGATCTAATAGTTTTGGTTTAGATCATGGTGGTTACCCTAGGATGGGATATGTATGCCTATTAGGACAAGATGGATCCATAAAGATAAGGTAGAACCAGTTAGATCTATTAGGATGACATAAAATCTTTTCAAGATACGATGAGTATCTTTTAAAATGAGATGGATCTATTAAGATAAGGGAGAATCTTTTAAGATAAGATGAATTGGTTAGAATGAGATCTTTTAGGGTAAGATAAATCTCTTAAGCTAGATATGTTCTAATGGGGGCAATCTAGGGTGTCTAGTTATTTTATAAATATATTTTTATACCTATGTGTATATGCAGATGCAATTGTGGACATTACTCCACAACTCATCACACTCAATCAAAGTTCCAAATCAAACAAGTATCATAAGAACAAGAATTCAAGCATATCAATATTTACGAAAATAGTTTTGATTTTTTTGTTCCTAAGAATAGGTCTCCTTTTCCTAAAGGTTACTTTAGGCACTGGATCTCAAAGTGTGAAATCCACATTTGTCTTTTGAAAGAAAAGGTAAGAGTAATCAGAGTAAAGCGGAAATAGATGAGAAAGGATTAAGAAAAGTTTAGAAAGAATCAGAGTAGCAAAGGTAAGTAGATAATGGTTGTCCAGTTCTATCTAGGTTTCGTCCTACAGTCAACATTCCTCTGATACCACTTCTGTCACACCCGGATTTCGGGGGCACCAAGACCCGGGCGCGAACATAAACACCAGGTATGCTGGGACCAAGTCTCACACATATGATGTATAGTGGCACAGGATCGAATGTCACATCTTTATATATAACAGGAGTTCTATACAAAATAAATAATTACATTATAAGGAGACAACGGTCCAGCAACCCAAAGTTGACTGGGAGACGACGGCCTAGACCTCTCACGAACACATCTCAACATCCTCCAAGCGCCTCATCCTGCGGTACCTGTTCTTGACCTGTGGGAGGGGGGGTGTGAGACAGCAAGAGTGAGCTCACATACGTTCATCGCTCAACAAGTTGTGGGGAATAATGTGCATGAACTCGCCAAAGGTGGGAGCTCATGTGAAGTGTAAGGCTTACCAAAGAGGATGGCTAGAGCTGAGCATTGCTTTTAAAGTTGGTCAAAATTTTATTAGCAGTTACTAAGTATAAGTAAATACCAACCCAATTAAGTAGTAGAACAAAAGTAACAACATCACCTGCGATGCAATGCATATGACAAATTGAATTTAGTTCCATAAATTAATCATGTGAGTGTCCGAGCTGCTCATGACCGTGAGCACGGCTAGTATACCAGTTTTACACTCTGCAGAGGTTGCGCATCTTTACCCACAAGTCATGTTACCCATCTGCCAAGAGACGGCCAATCCCATACACCTCTTCCGAGGAGGCGAGGCAGGGTAACACTACGAGGCCTTTACAAAGTTCCACTAGCTTCAGAAAACCCGCTACAGTTTATAGGAAGTTCCAATGCAGGAATCCCTTGTAGGACCGCCATCGCAGCAAAATCCTCCCGAGGGCCTCCCTACACTGACCACTCCCCTACTGCCCTTGCCCCTTTCGGGTAAGCTAGTCTTCCACTAGCTTTCCTAATTAATCAGCCAAGGGGTCCCATTCCTCCCTTGTGGTAGCACTGTTTTCCCGGGTGGTTCTCCATGTTCCAATTAACATAATGATCTTATCATGAACAATAAATAACAACTGATAACAAAAGTATAATCATGAATAGTGTAATCTTCATACCCAAAACCACATATAGCACTAGCAAGTACTACCCAAAAAGTTCAGTGGTAAACAAGGTATAAAGATAGACAAACTAGGGTAACCTATTGAGTCCCATCAAAATTAACCTATGCAGATCATTATGATTAATTAGAACATGAGTAGGTGAAGAGAAGTGATCAAGGGCACAACTTGCCTGGGACTTGAGATTCCAGGTACCAGGATGATCTTCAGGTGACACGTGTCCTCACGCTAGTCGTAGCATTACAAACAAACAGTGTATAGGCAAAATTTAACATCACATCAAACATGCAAATGGAATATACAGTAATAAACTAGATATTAAAATATGATCATAGGAACTGGAATTAATAATTTTGGAGATATACATTTTAAGTTATGAAATTCTAAAGATTTTATGCATTTAATATAGGGTTAAGTGGGAAATAAATTTAAATATGTATTTCATGTCAAAACAGTGGTACTATTTAATAGAGAATACTATTACAAAATTATAGGAACTGAAATGGTCCAATTTGGAGTTCGTATGGATTTTCTACAAATTAAACAAGTTCTAGTAATTATTTTCATATTAAAAACCATTTTCTAATTACTTTTACTAGGTTTTATAAATCCTTGGACTGGGCGCACGATAACCAGGGAACTCGGGGTTTAAATTGCAAAATCGCCCAGACACAACTTTAACCCGCGGTGGACGGCGGGTTGATATCGCAGAAATGGAGGGGCTCTTCAGAAAAATAGACCTCGCGAAGGGGTATCCCGCATTCCAGACCGCACGATCTAAGATGATGGGTCCAGATTAGATCTAAGTTTAAATGAATCGGTACATAACCCTGATCCTCGGATCAGAGATCGACGGTCTCTATTCTATCTAACTGAGATCGTCCCGCATCCATCGGATTCTCGATCTACGGTCACAGTTGGATGCAGTCGAATGGGTATGAAGATCTAATCCAAGCCGCTGCTTGTGAGATCAACGATCCACGTGAAATCCGGCACCATCGCCCCACCCACCGGACCTCCCGCACGGAGGCGCAGAGCCACAGCGGCGGTGCTTTGCCGGAGTGGTCCAATTCCGGCACTCCTGCACCCCATTACTCAAATCAAATGGTGCTAGACGATGTCCGGGCCCTAACGAACAACAAGGAGTTGACGTACCAGTGATTGAAGCGATGACCGCGGCTGGCCACGGGGATCCGCGGTTCGGTGGAGAGCAGAATGTTCGTTGAGAAATTCTAGCGGCTCCGAGCACAACCCGCCCAAGGAGAGGCTTCGCACACCCTCCGCGCCGCCGTACGAAGTTCCTGGTGCGGCGCTTGAGGGCGTAGAGGCGTGGAAGCACCGATTCGCTGGTGGCGGCTGAAGTCCTCCCGCGCGGGACGGAGCCGAGGTGCCGTCGAGCTCTTGCTTTTGACTCCGACTGTGCCCAGCCACGGTACCGAAGCATTCACCCCGAGCGGTGGAGGTCGTGGCAAGGATAGGGCGGCAGTGAGGTCGTCTCAACTCTCTCTCTCTATTTGTCGCCATGGATCTCGGCGCCAGCGTTCCCCTTTTCTCACGGCGATGACTTCGCGATTTCTCTCCTTGGTGTCCGGCTTGCAAAGGCTATGGCTCAGGGTCACGGGCGCTAGGATTTTATAGGCCAGATGGGGAGTCCGTGCGGTCGGAAGCTGAGCTTCCCGGCGGGATCGGCGTCCGCTTCGGCGTGAAGTCTGTTTAGAGGATAGAGATGGCACTGAGCGGGTGGGAGGATGATTCTAACGGTGCGGGGCCGCGCGGAAGTGGTTAGAGCAAGCTAAGCAGCGGCCGGCCGCGTGGGCCCACTTGGCCGGTGACCCAGAGCGCGCACAACGTGGATGGCAGAGCAATGGGGGTGGGAGGATGACGAGCGGGTCCCACGCCACAGCGACTAAACCGGCACAGGCGCGACTTGGGCTGCGCGGCAGGTAAAGGAGACATGGGCCGAAATGGGAGCCGCCAGCCCAACAGGTAATCCATTCCTTTTTCTTTTATTTTTCCCCTTTTTCTTTTTATTTTTCTAATCCCTAATCCAACTTGAATTCAAATTTACATTCAAATCTTGTACTAAATTTATCCTTGAGTTATATTGTGACCTTAAGGTAATAATTTTGGAAATATATAAACTTCCTTTATATTTTATATATCTTCTCTTTTTTTTCTCTTCTACATAATATTTCGAAAACCCTAAAGTGCAACTTTGGGTTAAATTCAAATATCCATCTCATTATTATATTGCTTTTATTATTATTTTATTGCTAAGTGCACAAACAAGCAAAACTCCATCATGATGCACAATTTAGTGGCATGTCCTTGATTAATTATTTTTTTATTTTTAATGAGGTGTTCACATGTGACGATAAGTAATTTCAACACACACATAAAATATAGGGAATGACTTTTCTCCACTTTTATATATATTACAATTTGGGTATTACACGTCCCCCCGGCGCTTGATGGATTTGAGGTCCCACGGTTGCGCCGGCTTGTCGGAGAGGGACTGGAAGTTGGCGGTGAAGCGTCGACTGAAGTCGCCCCAGACGTCGATGCAGTGTCGGGGTAGATGTCGCAGCCATTGCAGCGCGTCTTGCCCAAGGACAATGGGTAAGTACGCGGTCATCACGTCTTCGGACGCCCCGGCAGCTCGAGCAGCGGTGGTGTAGACGGCTAGCCAACCCCATGGATCCTGCTTAGGTTCATATTTGTCAACATTGGATACCTTGAAGTTGGGAGGCCATTGGATGGCCCTAAGGCGCGGAGTAAGAGCGGACACTCCGCACGTATCCTCCTGTCGTCGGGGACGATGTCTGTCCCGGGGAGGGGAGTTGTGATTGTGGTTCCTCGACCGTCCCCGGGTGGTTCCGCTAGTTGAGGCCGTTGCCGACTCAGTTCTAGTGGCTTGGCTCTGAGTCGGGATGCCATGATCCCTGTCATACTCCTCCCGACGGCGAATCTCGTTCTCATGCCGCCGCTCGCGCGAAGCATTGATGGAGCTTCGCGCGTCTCGGCGACTGTTGATGGCGTGTCGTAGATCGCTCGGCGGGTGAGCGAGCGGTAGAAGATGATTGGCCGCCTGGGTGAGCAGTCGTCGGTAGCCCTCGGCGTCAGGAGTCCGAGGAAGTCCCTCAGCTATCCGAGCTAGTACCCCTCCGACTTTGCTCGGCGTGTTCATAGCTCGGGCGAAGTCGGGGTTCAGGTTGCGCCCGAAGAATGGATTCTCCCGGCGCTGCCTTGCATCTTGCTCAGCCTGTTCCTGAGCTCGTCGGCGATCACGTCGTCGGGAGTTCCTTCGTTCTCTGAAGACGCGTTCTTCCGGAGTTTCTCCTACCTCCGAGACCTCATCTCGCGAGACAGGCTGTTCCAGATTCCGCTCTCCGGCCGCGTGATGTCGTCGAACGTTCCTGCGCTGGTTCCTCCGTCGTCGGGACTCTCGTTGAGGGGGTTCTTCCCCGGGTGCAGTCGGCTCGTCGTCAGAGACGATAGGCAACTCCGCTCTCCCGATGAAGAGGACGTCGGGGTAGAATGGTGCTGCTGTCGTGGTGACCTTCTCCCCGTTCCCCTTTGAGGCATGAGGAACGGAAAGAGCAACTTGCTTCTCCCCGGTTACCTTCTTTCTTGCGATCTGTGTCCACTCTTTTGTCGGCGAGGTAGGCAGTGGAGTTCTCCGGGTCAGCGAGCCCTCGGCCCCCGGTTTTCCGGAGACGATCCTCATCCGGAAAGTTGGAGGTTGTGCTTCTCCGGTATTTTCGGAGTTCGTTGGGGGAGACTTCTTTTCCGGCGGATCCGCGATACGGTGCAGAATTCCTTCTTCATCCGCTACAAATGAGATTGTTCCGAAGCAGAACATGGATCCGGGACACAGGGTGATCTTGCTGTAGAAGATGACAGCCATTGAGCTAGCTTGGATTGTCGACACACCCCCTACCTGGCACGCCAGCTGTCGGTGTTTTGGGTCCGACCGCACACCCGGGGTTGCCCCTCAAGGTGTTTTAGGAGTAGGACGGTGTCGACAACTGTAGCAAAATGGTTTGTGCAGATCGCACGAGGGACAGTGGACGAGGTTTACAGGTTCGGGCCGCTTAGAGATGCGTAACACCCTACGTCCTGGTGAGTATGCTTGGTGAATGTGGTTACAAGAGAGCTCTCTGGATTGAGAATACAGAGAGTTGATGTGGGTGGCTAAGTAAAGTGTCCATCGTTCTGAAGGGGTGCCCCCTAGGCCTTATATACTTGACCGTGGGGCAATACACGTGGATAAGATAGCAACAAGTAGCCAAAAGATAGTGAACCTCTTGAGATTATCCCTACGTAACCCTCGCCGACTTATCCTTGCGTGGCTTCGTTGCATGGAGGCTCCAGCGCGGGAAAGTCGGATCTCTATTGCGGTCATTCGCTCGATGCTGTGGGCCGTCCGGGCTTGTACCAATCCGGCCTCATGTCGTTCTGCTTCACTGGTTGTTTCTCCCCATGCCCACGAAAGAATGACCTTACGATTTATTGGGCCCTTGGGCCTTTCGTGAGGTCCTTTACTCTTTTAGTGGACCCGGGGGATATCTATCCCCCACAGACTGTAAAAGTGAACAGTGGCGTGAATAGTGCGCGGACAGTTTGCACAGAGTCAGAGCAGCGCCAGAAGGCGCACCAGACAGTGAATAGTGCCTGTCTGGTGCGGCATCGGACTGTCCGATGCCCCATGAAGACAGAGCTTCAATGGTCGAAACCGTCAGAACCCTAACGGTTGGGTGACGTGGCTGGCGCACCGGACAGTGTCTGGTGCGCCCATCGACAGCAGCCCTCCCCAACGGCTGTTTTGGTGGTTGGGGCTATAAATACCCCCCAACCACCACCATTCAAGGCATCCAAGTTTCCAGCAATTTGCATTCAATACAAGAGCTCTAGGCTTCACTCCAAGACACAAAACAAAAGATCAAATCCCCTCCAAGTCCCAAACTCATTCCAAAGACTTAGTGGCTTGTGAGTGAGAGACATTTGTGTTCATTTGAGTTCTTGTCGCTTGGATCACTTTTCTTCTTCCTCTATTCTTGTTCTCAAGCAACTTGTAATCAAAGCAAGAGACACCAAGTTGTGGTGGTCCTTGTAGGGGTCTAAGTGACCCATTTGATTAAGGAGAAAAGCTCACTCGGTCTAAGTGACCGTTTGAGAGAGGGAAAGGGTTGAAAGAGACCCGGTCTTTGTGACCACCTCAACGGGGAGTAGGTTTACAAGAACCGAACATCGGTAAAACAAATCACCATGTCACTCGCCCTATTTGCTTTTGATTTGTTTTCGCCCTCTCTTTCCGAGTCAGATTTAATTCTAATGCTAATCCCGGCTTGTAGTGTGTGCTTAAGTTTATAATTTTCAGATTCCGCCTATTCACTCCCCTCTAGGCGACTTTCATTAGTCATGTTTTTGAGGACCTTCGGAAGAGGAAGACCCCAACAGTAGCCCCTCGCAGTGTTAATTTGTTTCTTTGTAACAAATTCAAACTGCGACGTGAACGAAGGCCTTTAGCCGAGGGTCCAAAAAACATCTTCCCTTCGCTAGAATAGCGAATCATTCTGAACCATGGGACCCACCGAGCTGTGGGGCTCTGAGTATATATATAGAAGGCTGTGTCGTGAATATTTTTCGTGCCTTCTAGGTGTTTGCACTGTGATTGCCATCTTAGCCTTCTCTTTTGCAAGCTTGATTGATTTTTGAGCTGCGGCATCTGCGCAACCATCATCCGAATGGCTGAGGACAAGAATATCATAGACCCCACAATGTCTAGGTTTTACGAAGCTATGAAGAAGACTAACATAGAAAAAATCACCAATGAGATGTTGGCTAGGTTGTCCGAAGATTCCAGCGATAGCGATAGTTTTGACGTGGAGAGTGGGAATGAAGATGTCGAAGATCAGACGTGGAGGCCAAGCCATGTTGTTTTTGGGAAGTCAACTGTCAAACAAGGGCAAGTCGAAGTGGTGAATGGAAAATATTTTCATGATGTCTCTATAGTGATGGTCAGGGTGGAAGCACCGTTCCCCTTCCCGAAGCTGACGAGGTGGTGGTCTTTAAGAGCTTCATGAAAGCTGGGTTTCGCTTTCCGCTCCACAAGATGTTGGTTGAGGTTCTGAAGACATTCAAGATATATCTTCATCAACTTACCCCCGAAGCTCTTATCAAAGTGGTAGTTTTTATATGGGCTATGAGGAGTCAGGGACTAGAGCCGGATGCTAAGTGCTTCTGCAATATTCACGTGTTAGACGAAGGCAACCGGAAAAGAACAATATCATAACAACTTCGGCTGTTACATCTTCGTGCCCCGCTCTGAAGCAAATTATCATGTGCCTACATTTCGGAAGAAGTGGCCAGGCTCTTGGATGAAGCAATGGTTTTACGTGAAGAATGATCTAAATCAGAGGGAGGATGTGAGGGGCATCATTCAACGTCCCATATGGTCACGTTTTGGCATTAGGAGGCCATCAATCGCAATTGGGAATGAAGTGCAAGCATGCCTAATGGCTTTCAACACCATATGTACCTACATTGGTACCAGAGATTTAGTTCAAGAGCACATCGCTTTCAAAGTATGGTCTCTTGCAAAATGAATGGGAAATGCCGAAGGAAGCTGCCGCTAGCTCCAGTCAGGGTGGCTTGGTTTATCTGAAGTACACCTTCCGGTACAGAAGTCAATTTGACGAGCCAAATGATGATTGGCTAGACGCTATAGAGGCAACGAGTGATGAGCTACCTGGAGCGTACTCGAGGACAGAAGACGAAGCCATGACAGTTGCCTTCGACGCTCGAGGGAAAAGGAGGCTGAACATGTGAAAGGGAATTAGGCTTACACCTAGTTCCTAAATAATTTTGGTGGTTGAATTGTCCAACACAAATATTGGACTAACTAGTTTGCTCTAGTACTCAAGTTATACAGGTGCAAAAGGTTCACACTTAGCCAATAAAAAGACCAAGTTTTGGATTCAACAAAGGAGCAACGAGGCAACCGAAGGCACCTCTGGCTGGGGGCACCGGACTGTCCGGTGTGCACCGGACAGTGTCCGGTACGCCCAGAGGACTCCAACTCAAACTCTTCGCCCTCGGGAATTCTCGGAAGCCGGCGTGCTATAATTCACCGGACTGTCCGGTGTGCACCGGACATGTCCGGTGCTCGCGGTCTCCGGAACTCGCCAGCCTCGGGTTCGCGCGGCAGCCGCTCCGCTAAAATTCACCGGACTGTCCGGTGTGCACCGGACTGTCCGGTGTACCAGCGGGGCAACGACTCTTTTCGGCGCCAACGGCTCCCTGCGGTGCATTTAATGCGCGCGCAGCGCGCGCAGACGTCAGACGTGCCCATACCGGTGCACCGGACATCAAACAGTACATGTCCGGTGTGCACCGGACACCCAGGCGGGCCCAGAAGTCAGAAGCTCCAACGGTCAGAATCCAACGGCATTGATGACGTGGCAGGGGCACCGGACTGTCCGGTGTGCACCGGACTGTCCGGTGCGCCATCGAACAGAAGCCTCCAGCCAACGGTCAGGTTTGGTGGTTGGGGCTATAAATACCCCAACCACCCCACCATTCATTGCATCCAAGTCTTCTAACTTCCAACCACTTACAAGAGCTAGGCATTCAATTCTAGACACACCAAAAGAGATCAAATCCTCTCCAATTCCACTCAAGCCTTTAGTGACTAGCGAGAGAGATTTGCCGTGTTCTTTTGAGCTCTTGCGCTTGGATCACTTTCTTTCTTTCTCACTTGTTCTTGTGATCAAAACTCAACTGTAACCAAGGCAAGAGGCACCAATTGTGTGGTGGCCCTTGCGGGGAAGTTTTGTTCCCGTTTGATTGAGAAGAAGAAAAGCTCACTCGGTCCGAGGGACCGTTTGAGAGAGGGAAGGGTTGAAAGAGACCCGGCCTTTGTGGCCTCCTCAACGGGGAGTAGGTTTGCGAGAACCGAACCTCGGTAAAACAAATCCACGTGTCACACTCTTCATTTGCTTGTGATTTGTTTTGCACCCTCTCTCGCGGACTCGTTTATATTTCTAACGCTAACCCGGCTTGCAGTTGTGATTATTTTTGAGATTTTCAGTTTCGCCCTATTCACCCCCCCTCTAGGCGACTTTCAATTGGTATCAGAGCCCGGTGCTTCATTAGAGCCTAACCGCTCGAAGTGATGTCGGGAGATCACACCAAGAGGGAGATGGAGACCGGCGACAACAAGCCCACTACAAGCCAAGGGAGCACTTCATCGGAAGAGTCCCGCACCAAGAGAAGGGAGAAGAAGAAGAACTCCTCCAAGCGGAAGGAGAAAAGATCTTCCTCTTCTCACCACAAGGAGAAGAAGGAAAAATCTTCTTCTCACAAGCCGCATCGGAGTGGGGACAAGCACAAAAGAATGAGGAAGGTGGTCTACTACGAGACCGACACTTCATCAACATCTACCTCCGGCTCCGACGCGGCATCCGTCACTTCTAAACGCCAAGAGCGTAAGAAGTATAGTAAGATTCCCCTACGCTACCCTCGCATTCCTAAACATACACCTTTACTTTCCGTCCCATTAGGCAAACCACCAACTTTTAATGGTGAAGATTATGCTATGTGGAGTAATTTAATGCGATTTCATCTAACCTCTCTCCACAAAAGTATATGGGATGTTGTTGAGTATGGTGTACAGGTACCATCTGTAGGGGATAAGGACTATGACACGGACGAAGTGGCCCAAATCGAGCACTTCAACTCCCAAGCCGCAACTATTCTCCTCGCCTCTCTAAGCAAGGAGGAATACAACAAAGTACAAGGGTTGAAGAACGCAAAAGAGATTTGGGACCTACTCAAGACGGCGCACGAGGGTGATGAACTCACCAAGATCACCAAGCGGGAAACAATCGAGGGGGAGCTCGGTCGCTTCCGTCTTCGCCAAGGAGAGGAGCCACAAGATATGTACAACCGGCTCAAGACCTTGGTGAACCAAGTGCGCAACCTCGGGAGCAAAAAGTGGGATGACCACGAGGTGGTTAAGGTTATTTTAAGAGCACTTATTTTCCTTAACCCCACTCAAGTACAATTAATTCGTGGTAATCCTAGATATCCACTAATGACCCCCGAGGAAGTTATCGGGAATTTTGTAAGCTTTGAATGCATGATTAAGGGCTCAAAGAAGATCAACGAGCTTGCGAGTCTTCCACATCCGAGGCGCAACCGGTGGCCTTCAAGGCAACGGAGGAGAAGAAGGAGGAGTCTACACCAAGTAGACAACCAATTGACGCCTCCAAGCTCGACAATGAGGAGATGGCCTTAATCATCAAAAGCTTTCGGTAAATCCTCAAGCAACGGAAGGGGAAGGACTACAAATCCCGTTCCAAGAAGGTTTGCTACAAGTGTGGTAAGCCCGGTCACTTTATTGCAAAATGTCCTATGTCTAGTGACAGTGACAGGGGCGACGACAAGAAGGGAAGAAGAAAGGAAAAGAAGAAGTACTACAAGAAGAAGGGCGGCGATGCCCATGTTTGTCGGGAGTGGGACTCCGACGAAAGCTCAAGCGACTCCTCCAACGACGAGGACGCCGCCAACATCGCCGTCACCAAGGGCCTTCTCTTCCCCAACGTCGGCCACAAGTGTCTCATGGCCAAGGACGGCAAAAAGAAGGTAAAATCAAGGTCCTCCACTAAATATGAAACATCTAGTGATGAAGATAATGATAAAAATGAGGAGGATAACTTGCGCATTCTTTTTGCTAACCTTAACATGGAACAAAAGGAAAAATTAAATGAGCTAATTAGTGCTATCCATGAAAAGGATGATCTCTTGGACTCCCAAGAGGACTTCCTAATCAAGGAAAACAAGAAACATGTTAAGGTTAAAAATGCTTATGCTCTAGCAATAGAAAAATGTGAAAAATTGTCTAGTGAGCTAAGTACTTGCCATGAGACTATAGACAACCTTAGAAATGAAAATGCTAATTTGATAGCTAAGGTTGATTCTCATATTTGCAATGTTTCAATTCCAAATCCTAGAAATGATAATGATGATTTGCTTGCTAGGATTGAAGAATTGAATATTTCTCTTGCTAGTCTTAGAAATGAGAATGAGAAACTAATTGCTAAGGCTAAAGGTTTTGATGTTTGCAATGCTACTATTTCCAACCTTAGAACTAAAAATGATATGTTGCATGCTAAGGTTGTTGAACTTAAATCTTGCAAACCCTCTACATCTAATGTTGAGCATGTTTCCATTTGTACTAGATGTAGAGATATTAATGTTGATGCTATTCATGATCACCTAGCCTTAATTAAAAAACAAAATGATCACATAGCACAACTTAATGCTAAGATTAGTGAGCATGACTTAGAAAATGAAAAATTTAAATTTGCTAGAAGCATGCTCAATAATGGGAGACGCCCTGGCATTAAGGACGGCATTGGCTTCCAAAGGGGAGACAATGTCAAAATTAATGCCCCTCCAAAGAACTTATCTAACTTTGTTAAGGGCAAGGCTCCCATGCCTCAGGATAACGAGGGTTACATTTTGTACCCTGCCGGCTATCCTGAGAGCAAGATTAGGAAAATTCATTCTAGGAAGTCTCACTCTGGCCCTAACCATGCTTTTATGTATAAGGGTGAGACATCTAGTTCTAGGCAACCAACCCGTGCCAAGTTGCCTAGAAAGAAAATTCCTAATGCATCAAATGATCATGCCATCTCATTCAAAACTTTTGATGCATCATATGTTTTAACTAACAAATCCGGCAAGGTAGTTGCCAAGATTGTTGGGGGCAAACACAAGGGCTCCAAGACTTGTGTTTGGGTACCCAAAGTTCTTGTATCTAATGCCAAAGGACCCAAAACCGTTTGGGTACCTAAAACAAAGAACTAAACTTGTTTTGTAGGTTTATGCATCCGGGGGCTCAAGTTGGATACTCGACAGCGGGTGCACAAACCACATGACAGGGGAGAAAAAGATGTTCTCCTCATATGAGAAAAACCAAGATCCCCAACGAGCTATCACATTCGGGGATGGAAATCAAGGTTTGGTCAAAGGTTTGGGTAAAATTGCTATATCACCTGACCATACTATTTCCAATGTTTTTCTTGTAGATTCTTTAGATTACAATTTGCTTTCCGTATCCCAATTATGTCAAATGGGCTACAACTGTCTATTTACTGATGTAGGTGTCACTGTCTTTAGAAGAAGTGATGATTCAATAGCATTCAAGGGAGTGTTAGAGGGTCAGCTATACTTGGTAGATTTTGATAGAGCTGAACTCGACACTTGCTTGATTGCTAAGACTAACTTGGGTTGGCTCTGGCATCGCCGACTAGCCCATGTTGGAATGAAGAATCTTCATAAGCTTCTAAAGGGAGAACACATTTTGGGACTAACAAATGTTCATTTTGAGAAAGACAGGATTTGTAGCGCATGCCAAGCCGGGAAGCAAGTTGGCACCCATCATCCACACAAAAACATCATGACTACCGACAGGCCACTGGAGCTCCTACACATGGATTTATTCGGCCCGATCGCTTACATAAGCATCGGCGGTAGTAAGTATTGTCTTGTAATTGTGGATGATTATTCTCGCTTCACTTGGGTGTTCTTTTTGCAGGACAAATCTCATACCCAAGAGACTTTAAAGGGATTCTTGAGACGAGCTCAAAATGAGTTCGGCTTAAGGATCAAGAAAATTAGAAGCGACAACGGAACGGAGTTCAAGAACTCTCAAATTGAAGGCTTTCTTGAGGAGGAGGGCATCAAGCATGAGTTCTCTTCTCCCTACACTCCACAACAAAATGGTGTAGTGGAGAGGAAAAATCGAACTCTATTGGACATGGCAAGAACCATGCTTGATGAGTACAAGACACCGGATCGGTTTTGGGCCGAAGCAGTCAACACCGCCTGCTACGCCATCAACCGGTTATATCTTCATCGAATCCTCAAGAAGACATCTTATGAACTCCTAACCGGTAAAAAGCCCAATATTTCATATTTTAGAGTTTTTGGTAGCAAATGCTTTATTCTTGTCAAAAGAGGTAGAAAATCTAAATTTGCTCCTAAAACTGTAGAAGGCTTTTTACTAGGATATGACTCAAACACAAGGGCATATAGAGTCTTTAACAAATCCTCAGGACTTGTTGAAGTTTCTTGTGACGTTGTGTTTGATGAGACTAACGGCTCTCAAGTAGAGCAAGTTGATCTTGATGATATAGGTGAAGAACAGGCTCCATGCATAGCGCTAAGGAACATGTCCATTGGGGATGTGTGTCCTAAGGAATCCGAAGAGCCTCCACATGCACAAGATCAACCATCCTCCTCCATGCAAGCATCTCCACCAACTCAAATTGAGGATGAGGCTCAAGAACAAGAAGATCAAGAAGATGAGCCACCTCAAAATGACGGCAACGATCAAGGGGGAGATGCAAATGATGAGGACAAGGAGGATGAACAACCAAGGCCGCCACACCCAAGAGTCCACCAAGCAATACAACGAGATCACCCCGTCGACACCATCCTCGGCGACATTCATAAGGGGGTAACTACTCGATCTCGTGTTGCACATTTTTGTGAACATTACTCGTTTGTTTCCTCTATTGAGCCACACAGGATAGAGGAAGCACTTCAAGATTCGGATTGGGTGATGGCGATGCAAGAGGAGCTCAACAATTTCACAAGGAATGAGGTATGGCATTTAGTTCCACGTCCTAATCAAAATGTTGTAGGAACCAAATGGGTCTTCCGCAACAAGCAAGACGAGCATGGTGTGGTGACAAGGAACAAAGCTCGACTCGTGGCCAAGGGTTACTCACAAGTCGAAGGTTTGGATTTTGGTGAAACCTATGCACCCGTAGCTAGGCTTGAGTCAATTCGCATATTATTGGCCTATGCTACTTACCATGGCTTCAAGCTTTATCAAATGGACATGAAGAGTGCCTTCCTCAATGGACCAATCAAGGAGGAGGTCTATGTTGAGCAACCTCCCGGCTTTGAAGATAGTGAGTACCCTAACCATGTTTATAGGCTCTCTAAGGCGCTTTATGGGCTCAAGCAAGCCCCAAGAGCATGGTATGAATGCCTTAGAGATTTCCTTATTGCTAATGGCTTCAAAGTCGGCAAGGCCGATCCTACTTTATTCACTAAGACTCTTGACAATGATTTGTTCGTATGCCAAATTTACGTTGATGATATTATATTTGGGTCTACTAACAAATCTACATGTGAAGAATTTAGTAGGATCATGACACAAAAATTCGAGATGTCTATGATGGGAGAGTTGAAGTATTTCCTAGGATTCCAAGTCAAGCAACTCCAAGAGGGCACCTTCATTAGCCAAACGAAATATACTCAAGACATTCTAAGCAAGTTTGGAATGAAGGATGCCAAGCCCATCAAGACTCCCATGGGAACAAATGGGCATCTCGACCTCGACACGGGAGGTAAGTCCGTGGATCAAAAGGTATACCGGTCGATGATTGGTTCATTGCTTTATTTATGTGCATCTCGACCGGACATTATGCTTTCCGTATGCATGTGTGCAAGATTCCAAGCCGACCCTAAGGAATCACACCTTACGGCCGTAAAACGAATCTTGAGATATTTGGCTTATACTCCTAAGTTTGGGCTTTGGTACCCTCGGGGATCCACTTTTGATTTGATTGGTTATTCGGATGCCGATTGGGCGGGGTGTAAGATTAACAGGAAGAGCACATCGGGGACTTGCCAGTTCTTGGGAAGATCCTTGGTGTCATGGGCTTCAAAGAAGCAAAATTCGGTCGCTCTTTCTACCGCCGAAGCCGAGTATATTGCCGCAGGCCACTGTTGCGCGCAATTGCTTTGGATGAGGCAAACCCTGCAGGACTACGGTTACAAATTAACCAAAGTCCCTTTGCTATGTGACAATGAGAGTGCAATCAAAATGGCCGACAATCCCGTTGAGCATAGCCGCACTAAGCACATAGCCATTCGGTATCATTTTCTTCGGGATCACCAACAAAAGGGGGATATCGAGATTTCATACATTAACACTAAAGATCAATTAGCCGATATCTTTACCAAGCCACTTGATGAACAATCTTTTACCAGACTTAGGCATGAGCTCAATATTCTTGATTCCAGGAATTTCTTTTGCTAGTCTGGCACACATAGCTCATTAATATATCTTTGATCATGTCTCTTTTATATATGCTATGACTAATGTGTTTTCAAGTGTATTTCAAACCAAGTCATAGGTATATTGAAAGGGAATTGGAGTCTTCGGCGAAGACAAAGGCTTCCACTCCACTCTACTCATCCTTCGCCGTCACTCCGAGCATCTCTCCAACTTTGGTATCATCTTCACTCATTTATTTCATGACCAAAGGAGGAGAAAATACTTCTATTGGCTCTAATTTTTCTGTTTTTGGCGATTCATGCCAAAGGGGGAGAAGATATGAGCCCAAAGCAAAAGGACCGCACCACCACCCTAATTTTAAAATTGATGTTTTTCATTTGGCAAATTTCAAAATTGGTATCTCTTTGTGTTCTAAAGGGGGAATTTTCAAAATTGATGTAAAACCCTCTTGATCACTAAGAGGAGACCTTATTTGAGGGGGAGTTTTGTTTAGTCAAAGGAAAAGCATTTGGGACAAAGGAAGAAAATTTCAAAACTTGAAAATGCTTTGCAAATCTTATTCATTTACCTTTGACTATCTTGCAAAAGGACTTTGAAAAGAATTTACAAAAGAATTTGCAAAAACAAAACTTGTGGTGTAAGCGTGGTCCAATATGTCAAAAACAAGAAAACAATCCATGCACATCATATAAATATTTATTGGCTCAAATTCCAAGTAACCTTTGCACTTACATTATGCAAACTAGTTCAATTATGCACTTCTATATTTGCTTTGGTTTGTGTTGGCATCAATCACCAAAAAGGGGGAGATTAAAAGGGAATTAGGCTTACACCTAGTTCCTAAATAATTTTGGTGGTTGAATTGTCCAACACAAATATTGGACTAACTAGTTTGCTCTAGTACTCAAGTTATACAGGTGCAAAAGGTTCACACTTAGCCAATAAAAAGACCAAGTTTTGGATTCAACAAAGGAGCAACGAGGCAACCGAAGGCACCTCTGGCTGGGGGCACCGGACTGTGTCCGGTACGCCCAGAGGACTCCAACTCAAACTCTTCGCCCTCGGGAATTCTCGGAAGCCGGCGTGCTATAATTCACCGGACTGTCCGGTGTGCACCGGACATGTCCGGTGCTCGCGGTCTCCGGAACTCGCCAGCCTCGGGTTCGCGCGGCAGCCGCTCCGCTAAAATTCACCGGACTGTCCGGTGTGCACCGGACTGTCCGGTGTACCAGCGGGGCAACGGCTCTTTTCGGCGCCAACGGCTCCCTGCGGTGCATTTAATGCGCGCGCAGCGCGCGCAGACGTCAGACGTGCCCATACCGGTGCACCGGACATCAAACAGTACATGTCCGGTGTGCACCGGACACCCAGGCGGGCCCAGAAGTCAGAAGCTCCAACGGTCAGAATCCAACGGCATTGATGACGTGGCAGGGGCACCGGACTGTCCGGTGTGCACCGGACTGTCCGGTGCGCCATCGAACAGAAGCCTCCAGCCAACGGTCAGGTTTGGTGGTTGGGGCTATAAATACCCCAACCACCCCACCATTCATTGCATCCAAGTCTTCTAACTTCCAACCACTTACAAGAGCTAGGCATTCAATTCTAGACACACCAAAAGAGATCAAATCCTCTCCAATTCCACTCAAGCCTTTAGTGACTAGCGAGAGAGATTTGCGGTGTTCTTTTGAGCTCTTGCGCTTGGATCACTTTCTTTCTTTCTCACTTGTTCTTGTGATCAAAACTCAATTGTAACCAAGGCAAGAGGCACCAATTGTGTGGTGGCCCTTGCGGGGAAGTTTTGTTCCCGTTTGATTGAGAAGAAGAAAAGCTCACTCGGTCCGAGGGACCGTTTGAGAGAGGGAAGGGTTGAAAGAGACCCGGCCTTTGTGGCCTCCTCAACGGGGAGTAGGTTTGCGAGAACCGAACCTCGGTAAAACAAATCCACGTGTCACACTCTTCATTTGCTTGTGATTTGTTTTGCACCCTCTCTCGCGGACTCGTTTATATTTCTAACGCTAACCCGGCTTGTAGTTGTGATTATTTTTGAGATTTTCAGTTTCGCCCTATTCACCCCCCCTCTAGGCGACTTTCAACATGGTTTTCGATGTTATTGGGTTTGTTTACCCTGGTTATTGTTTTCCTGTCCGAAGGCAAGGGGGAAAGAGGAAAGTTGTTGCTTCAACCTCTTCTAGTGCGCCGAAGGTGAAGAGGGCCAAGGTCTTAACACGTAGGCTGAAGCCTATTGGGACGGCTGAGGTGCCAAAGCTTATTGAAAGTGCAGAGGGTGCCCCTTAGCCACAGAAACAGCTCCTGTAATGTCGATCGAAGCTAGTACAGACCTGATAAAAGAACCAGAATCGGAAAAGGCAGCAGAACAGCCAAAAGTGTTGAGCCCTCTAGCTATAACAAGGCTGTCGAAGCCGTCGATTACAACAATAGCAACTCCAAGGAAGAGAAGAATGGTAGCGTCTTAGATGCTGTTTTAGAATCCGTGAAGGCGCTAGTTCCTGCTTTTGCTGAAGCAACTGGTGAAAAATCTGAAGCTGCAAGAGAAGCGATTACTGCAAGCACAACTAATGTTCTTGCTGAAGGCAGACCTTCGAAAGCTATGCCAATAGGGCTAGTGGAAGAAAGTGTTCCTGAGAAATCTAAATCTCCAGCTCCCAAAGCACCATCCCATGGTGACTTGAAATATATTGTTCGACATGCTTCGAGAAAGCAATTATCATTAGAACAAATTGTCGAAGTAGAACACTATGCCAAGGACTTGAAATACCCCCGAGGGTCCTTGGTATACAGAGTGATGATGAAGACGACTTCATCTGTTGTCTGCCCGACAGTAAGGAGGTTAATATTTGTCGCAAAATGATGAACAACATGGGATTTCTAAAGCTCGAGCTTGGTTTGTCCGCTATGACAAAAGACCCACTTACGGACAGCCTCGCCTACAATAGCTTGAAGGTTTGCATATTTTGGCTTCGTATTTGGTACTTTTCGAGCTATTTTTGGTAATTCTTACTTTTATTGTTTGTTCGCTCTTTTGTTTGGCAGGGTCTAATCCTCAGTAAGGCTTTGAAGGCTCAAAAGGATGCAGAGGACGAGAGCTGTCGGATAACACTTAGAATCCTTCGATCGGAGGTTATAACCTTGAGAAATGAAGCTCTCGCAAAAGACAAGATTTTGCTATCTTTGGTCGAAAGGCTGAAATCCAACGAAGCTAAGCTATCCGCTCAAGCAGAAGCGCACAAAGCTGAAGTGCAAGAGTTAGAAAAGAAAGTTGCCGAAGCAACTGAAAATTTTAATGTAGAGCTAACAAAACATGAAATATGTGAAATCGAATGATCAAGGGCACAAAGAAATGTTGACGAGCTTCGTGCAGCTAAAGAAAATGCTACGATGTGGCTATGGAATGCGCTAAAAATTTGAAGAACAGCTTTTCCAAAGTTGGTGCATTTTCTTCAGAGCAGAAACTCATCCGCGGTGACCCCGATGGAGTTATCTAGTGGATTAACGGCGAGGCCGAAGCCTTTAAAGAGATTTTTAGTGATAGAGGGGATTTTTGTGCCTTTGCCGGTGCCCGTGGAGTCGTGTCCATTTTGGAAAAGGTCGGCTGTGATCATGCCAAGGCTGTAGTTCAGCCAGATTTTGCCTTCTCAGCCGACGATGTTAGAAACCCTTCGGCCGAAGCTACCACACTAGGTGGGAAGTTTTATTCCAAAGTATGGCTAAAGGGTGGCCGAGAAATAGCTGATGAAGCCATTAGAAAAAATGAGAAAGAGTCTCATGACGCCTTAGAAGAGGCTAAAAGAGTTGAAGAAGCTGCTCAGCGGGCAAAACTTATAGGTATATCCTTTATAGCTTAGCTTCGTAAATTTTTGTAGCTTCAGTACTAACAGATATTTGTATTTTAATGCATCTAAGCTTTCTCCCCCTCTAGAGCCATATGATCCTGAAACTGATCCATCTATAAAGGGGGTGCTTGATATGATTAGGATTGCTAACGAAGCCATTGACGAAGCTGTCAACAAGCTGCTGAACGAAGCTGCCGACAAAGTCCTAAAAGAAGACTGAAGTTGTGTATATTTGAGAGTTTATTGTCCTTGTTCATAGCTCACATTTTTGTGAGAAACAAGTATCAAATATTTGTATGTATATTAATGTAATATATTTCTTTGTGATGCGTGAAACCTTCGTACAAACTGTTTTTGAGCTGCTGGCGAAAAAACACCTTCCCTTCTTTTCACGCTTCATGAAGAAAGAAATCCCCCTTCTGTCGAGACAATACTGAATATCATGTCATGGCTATTGTGTAGTTATACTATTGATGAAGGTACCATCTGCGTAAAAATATATCTGCCAAAGGCATATCTTGTGTTATTGGTTCATTCTTTCATAAGCCGACAGGTATGTTCGAAGGAGCAATTTCCCTTTTTCTTCACTGCTTTTGTCAATGCAAAATGATGTATGATGCGATGCTATGCAATATGATATGATGCCAATGATGTTTATGCATAAATCATCAAAGAAAAACCAAGACTCTGTATTTCCTTAGAAACGACTTTGGAGTCTCTTCACCTTTTACTTAGGTGGCATTTCAGCTCTGCATTCCCTTAGGAACGACTTTGGAGCTAAGCTCTGCATCCCCTTTGGAATGACTTTGGAGCTTCTTCACCTTTTACTTGGGTGGTATTTTCGCTCTGCATCTCCTTAGGAACGACTTTGGAGCTAAGCTCTGCATCCCCTTAGGAATGACTTTGGAGCTTCTTCACCTTTTACTTAGGTGATATTTTAGCTCTGCATCCCCTTTGGAACGACTTTGGAGCTGTGTCACCGTGCTTGTTACACTCGATGGTGTAACCACAAATTTATTACAACATGCCAAAGGTTAAACCTCCTTATATTGTTTTTTGGAAGGGAAATATAAAGACAGAAAGGTAAAAATACATTGAACTTGGAAACTTTCTGGTGCGAGTCCCTATGTTGCTTTAGTAAATATGTCTCGATTCGAGCACAATGTTGTCGACTGTGCGAGCTTCAGACTCCTCTCGAGTGTCACATTGTTGTTGCGCTTGACGATGCCCTTCTAGCTGCTGATTATGAGCCAAGGTAGGTGCCAATGGTGGTGGTGGTGATAACTAAGCCCATGCAGCTTGAGAATGACTTGCCGAAGCAATTGATGTCATGGGTTGCTGGTTGCCCACATACTCAGGGATATATGGTGAATAGCATGAGACAGTATGCAAGACCTACTTTGGCTGATTCTGTCGTGCTTTGGCTTCAACTATCTCTTTCTACTTTTGGATCGTGACTTGGCACGTCCTTGTTGTGTGTCCCTTATCCTCCCCATAGAATAAGCAGAACAATCTTCTGGGTTGAGTGTTGAACCTTCCTCCGAAGCTTCTTCCCCCTCTGCCTCTTAGAGCTGGTGCCTGTAAGAGGTTTGCTGCATCCCTGAAGATTGTGAACTTTGTTAGCTGCCTTGAGTGTGGTTTGCCCTGTCATCATTTGTGCTGGGATTGTGGATTGTTCTGACATGCCTGGGGTGGAATCTTCCTTCGAAGCTCTAGTCATCTTAGAATACCTGTAAGCCTCCTCCCTTCTCTGGCAAAAATCATTGTCCACTCGGATATATTCATTCATCTTCTGGAGAAGCTTTTCCAGAGTTTACGGTGGCTTCCTAGCAAAATACTACGCTGTCGATCCTAGCCGGAGCCCCTTGATCATAACTTCGATGACAATCTCATTTGGCACCGTTGGCACCTGGGCTCTAGGTCGTAGGAATCTTTGGACATATGCCTGCAAGTACTCTTCATGGTCTTGCGTACACTGGAACAATGCTTGGGCAGTTACTGGCTTCGTCTGGAAACCCTGGAAGCTAGTTACCAGCATGTCCTTCATCTTTTGCCATGACGTGATCATTCCCGGGTGAAGGGAAGAATACCACGTCTGAGCTACACTCTTGATCGCCATGATGAAGGATTTCACCATGACACTCGTGTTGCCCCCATATGAGGATATGATTTCTTCGTAGTTCATGAGAAACTGCTTCAGATCCGAGTGCCTATCGTACATGGGAAGCTACGGTGGCTTGTAAGATGAAGGCCATGGGGTAGCCTACAACTCTGCTGCTAGAGGAGAAGCATCATCAAAAGCAAAGTTACCATGATAAAAGTCATTATACCATCCATCATCGTTGATTGGACTTTCTTGACGAAGCTCTCTCTGTTGAGGCCTTCGTCCTTGGTCATCTTGGGTGATGTGGCGCATTTCTTCAGCAGCTTCGTCGATCTTCCTCTGAAGTTCGGCTAGCCGAAGCATCTTCTCTCTCTTCCTCTATACTTGTTGATGTATGGCTTCTAGGTCTCTGATTTCCTGGTCCAACTCCTCTTCCTGTGGTGTTGGGCTGGTAGCCTTCCTTTTATGGCTCCAAGCTTCTCTCAGCGAGAGTGTCTCTTGGTTGGTGTCCGGTGGTTGTAGGACAACCCCTAACGCTATTGCCTTCTTCGGCGGCATGACAAAGGTGAATGCCCGCCAAAGGTTGTGGAAATGAGTTCAATGGAGGTGGGCGTCGAGAACACGGTGGGGCCCTAGTCGACAGCGTCGGGGACCTGACTGCACTATGAGAGTCCGATGAGCGCGAGCAGAGGGGAATAGAGGGGATGGGGGCAAACCAAAGGGTGTCTTGAGTTGCTAGCGAGGAGGCGGAGCTCACCGAGGCAACGAACACGATAGGAGCTCGACGGTGGCCGCAGAACGGACCCAAGGTCATGGCGAACGGCGATGGTGCTCCACGGGCGCGCACGTGCAGTGCGAAAGAGAGGTGCGATGGGTTCGCAGAGGAGCGCTACTGGACTAGGAGAGTGAGTGAGTGGCGCGGGCTCAAAAAGGAGGTCGGGCGCGTGGGTAGGTGGCCGGAAAACGCACGACGTGGGTGCGTCAACGACAGGGTGCGCGGACGAGAGGTTAGGGAAGGGGAGGTGGCTGATGGGTGGGGTCCGCGGGCCAGCGAGAGAGCACTCGTGAACGGGCGGTCAGCGCTGACTGGGCGGACGCACCAAATAGCGAGAGGGAGCGGACACACGAGTGAAGAAACTAGCGCCGACATGTTGGCCTCACCGGGCAGTGGGAGAGAGAGAGGGCACGTGGACGTGGCTGGCGCTGACATGCGGGTCCCACCTGCCAGGTAGAGCTGGCGCGCGCACGGCCTAGCTGGGCCGGATTGAGCTGAACCGGCCGAATTCGGTTGTTCTATTTTCCTGGAATTGCCAAATGCTTTTCTTTTTATTTTATCTATGGAATTCAATTCAAATTCTACCACAATTCAATTTCAAATAATTCAAATATGTGCATCAAACAAAAGAATAATTTAGGCTCAGCATGATGCAACATTTCATAACTACTTTTGCGGTAGAGCAACACCTAGACAAAACCTATTTTGTACATTCTTGTTTAGTTATTTGCATAGGTTTTTGTTTTAGGGATTTATTTGTGGCCTAGATTAGCAAGACTTTTAGTAGTCCTAATTACCCCCTCTTACACAAAATGAATTCTGAATATCCCCGTCGGCTAAATTAATTCTCATCGGCTTTTGAAAGAACAGACGAGAATTAAATAATCAACGTCGGTTTATTTATGGTCTACGGGGATTAATTAATCCTAGTCGGCTAGACATAGGAGCCGACGGGAATAAGCTATCCACGTCTGCCAGAAATCATGCCGACATGAATTAACCACTTGGGAACCGCACGCAAATAAACCCTGTTGGCCGTAGAGGGTGGCCAACAGGAATAAGAATTTTAAAAAGTGAGCGCGAGCCCAGCCGTGCGTGGAGCAACTAACTCATGTCGGTCGACGCGGTGGCCAACGGGGATAAGTATTTTGAAAAACGAGCCTAAGGTCCAGCCGTGTTGTAATGCCCAAAAATGTAAATAATGAAGATGGAGTTGAATCACTTATATGTTTGCCTCTATTTAATGTAGCATGTGAATAACCTCATTTTAGGTGAGTAATTAGCTAATAACATATAAAATATATCATGCATCATGCTCGAGTTGTGTGGGTGTGCATTTACCAAAAATAGTGATCACATCAATGGGAATCATTAAGGTTCAAAATTAGAATTAAGACTTAATTTATAAGTGAGAAAGGGAAAATAATAGAGAAAAAGGTACTATAAAAATACAAAATAAATTTTATAAATGAAATTAATACTGATATGTTCAAAGAACATGTTTAATTGGAAAAACAAATCCACAACAACATTTTAATTGAAATTCAAAGTTTTAAATCAAAAGGGAAGGAAATAGTGGAGAAAGGAAAAAAAAAGAAACTGTGCACCATTGGGGCGACAGTCACCAATTTGGCCCACTTCGCCTCACTTCCCTCCGAACCAGCCCAACCCCGCTCAGCCCACTTACCTCGCTCGGGCCTGCTGGTTCGCGCGCGCGGGGACACTGGCGGGTGGGCCCTGGTGGTCGGCCACCCATTTGGATCACGGGCGCCGACGGGTGGGCCCCGTGTGTCAGCCCTCCTTGCCACCGCAACCGTGGTCTCTCCCTCCGCTCTCGCTGGCGGTTGGGCCTGGGGCGTCAGCCCCACACCGTTTTGGTTTGCACGCTCGGTCTCGTTGACAGTGGGCCCGGTTGCACAGGGTTATCTTCCCCGCATGGTTCGACATGACATTCGTAACAGACCGCCGAAGACCTCCGCCCTCACCTCGACGGGTTCTCAACTAGGGAATAAATACCGAGGCCGTGCCCCTATCCATCCAATCCTACAACCTCGCCAACTATCAGAGCGCCATGGCCATAGGGGAAAGATTGGAGCTTGTGCACATAGAGGAGGATGGGCGTGGCGAGATCCGCCGCGGGAGTTCCAGGCGCCGTAAGCCAAAATTTGGTGAGCTCCATCACTCCTGTAAGGGCGCATAGACTTGGAGCATCACGAAATCAATCTAAACATGTTCGTGGCGGTGGCAAGCTCATACGGTGGCTGGCTTGGCGCGAATTGCTCGTCGGGGATCTATGCTGCGCCGCCAGTCGCACCATATCATGACCGGCCATGCTTCTGTCATCGCAGCCCTTAAGGTACACCTCTTCGGAGATCGCACTCTTCTCTGCTGCGAAAACATCATTAGAATCGAAGGAATCAGGCACTAGTGGGAGCATGGCTGCGCCGGCGTGATGCTTGCCGCCGTGGGGATCAGGGCGCCGATGCCTGGGCGTTAGCTGGAGGAAGAAAGCTGTAACACCCTGAATTTGGGGTATAAAATTTCTTTGCTCATACTCACAAATTCAGGTGTTACTCCTCTCTTCACATCTTCCCCAACCTCCTCTTTCTCTTTTCTATAGAAGAAGAGTGGTTATTTTTAAGTGTAAATGTAATTATAATCTAGTAGGTTAAACCCTAAGGGAACAATGGTTGTTGCATTATGTTAGAAAGTATTTGTTTTTTTGTTTGATGAATGGTTTGCTTGATCTTTCATCTAATCATTTGTTTGCGCATAATGTCAAACTGAAATAAATAGAAAAGAGAAAGAAAAAGAAAAGAAAAAGAGAAATGAATTTCAGCCTAGCCCCCTTCCCTGGCCCAGCCGGCCCACCGCGCCAGCCCACCCTTCCCCCTCTCCTCCCCCCCGCTCGGCCCACCGCGCCTGCGCTCCCTCGCGGGCCCGCGCGCGCCGCAGCCCACCCCAGCATCACCGCGGCGGCCCAGCGCACCGCACCCCCCCCGCGCGCGCACGCGACGGCCGCGCGGCCTAGCTCCGAGCCACGGCCCAAGCCAGCCCTAGCCCAAGTCCTCGCGCCGCGCCTGGTCCAGCAGCGCGCGTACGCGCCCCTGCGCGCACGACCGCGCGTGGAGGGCGCCCGCCGCCGCCGCCACTGCTCAGCTAGGGGCCCGCGCGTCAGGAGCGCCCCTGTTCATCTTCTTGGAACCGCCAGACGCGCGATTTCTTCCGCACGTCGCGCAGTTTTCTTCGCCCAACGCGCAGTTTTCTTCGCCCGAGTGCCTAGTTTCTCGCCCACCACCGCTTCTCCTCGCCTCGCCCCCGCTCTCTGTGTCCCCGTCGTCGGAGTCCCGCGTCCCGTCGCCGGAGAGCCGCGCCGCCGAGGTGAGCTCGCCTCCTTCCTCTCTCCCCCACTCTTCTCTCGACGTGCTGCTCGCCCGTCGCGGCCGAGGCTCGGCTGAGCCGATTCAGCCACCCTCGCCTCTTCTTCTGTCGATGTACTGCTAGCTCGCCATGGCCGAAGCTCGGCTGAGCCGACCCGGACGCCCCGTTCTTCTCCGTCCCGTCGTTCCGTCGGTCGAGCACCCCAGCCTAGCCGTCGTCTCGCCGATCAGCCCCTGCGCAACGCTCGGCCCGCGCGTCCAGCAGCCCCGCGCGCTCTCGTTCGGTGAGCAGAGGCCACCGTCGCCTAGCGTCGACGTAGCAGCAGCGTCCCCTCGCCGGCGAGCCTGGTCCCTGCGCGTCGCATCCGCGTTGCTGCGCGCTCGCCGCTGCCCAGCTCGCCCCGGCCGTTCGTCTACCTTCACTGTGCCTCGCTACTGTTACCTAGCGCGTCGCGTACTCGTCAAGTCTCACGCGCGCAGTTTCGCACGTGATCACGGGTATCGCGCGCGCCGTCGTCGTTGTTTGCAGAGTCCTCGCGCTGTTTCGCGCGTGTCGCGCGCGCAGTCCGCGGCGTTAGTTAATTACTTCGCTATAATCGTCTGTACGCTTTAGTCAATTAATCCTCGTATTAATCATCGATTAATTGATAATTCATTTTATTTAAAATATCCCACCCAGGAAATTTATGTTAACTAAGCTGAACTTAGAAAATATAGTTTTCGCGTTTAAACGTAATATAGGTTGTTCGTCGTCACATCATTATTTAGCCGCGGTTTGTTAATTATTTAATGTGTCGTGCGCGCGCTCGCGTTTGCTTACGCGCAGTGCGTCGACGGGACTCCGTCTACGTTCGCCTACCCCTCGTCTACCCCTAGACGACTCTCGTCTACCCCCCGTCTACCCCCGTCTACCCCTCGTCTAACCTCCGTGTGCGTTCGTGTCGTTCGCCATCGCCCGCGCATCGCACATTAATTCGTCGCGTGCTGTTCGCGCGTGTTGCGCGTGCTGTTCGCACGTTAATAATTCATCTCACCTAGAATAGCTCACGCTAATTAAATATATATTTAAGCAACGGTTATTCGAACAACAAAGTAATCGGGACTAAGTAGTAATTTTATTCGGCATGTGATTATTGTCCGTTAATATGATTACGTCGAATTAAATATTATAATTCACATTCGCTTAGTGTAAACGTGATATCCCTCGACCGTAGCGTCAGTCGTTTCAGTTCCGTTCTCGCGTAGTCGTAGATGCGAATTCTATGTCAAGTGCTTATTTATTTGATCTATATTATTGAATGGTGTTGTCGGGGACCATAATTAGGGGTACCCTCAAGGCCCCTAAATCTCAGCTGGTAACCCCCATTAGCACAAAGCTGCTAAGGCCTGATGGGTGCGATTAAGTCAAGGATCGGTCCATTCAAGGGACACGATCGTGCCTCACCCGAGCCTAGCCTCGGGCAAGGGAAGCCGACCCCGGAGAACCTATGTCTCGCCCGAGGACCCCCCTCCAGCAACGGGCACACTATCGGCTCGCCCGAGGCCCAGTCTTCACCGAGAAGCAACCTTGGCCACATCGCCACGCCGACCGATCAAATCGCAGGGGCATTCAATGCAAAGGTGGCCTGACACCTTTATCCTGACGCACGCCCTCCAGTCGACAGAGCCGAAGTGACCGCAGTCACTTCGCCGCTCTACTGACCGATCTGATAAGAGGACAGCGTCGCCTGCGTCGCTCCGACTGCTGAGCCACCCGACAGAGTGAGGCTGACAGCAGCCAAGGCCGGCCTCGGGCGTCATAGGAAACTCCGCCTCGCCCGACCCCAGGGCTCGGACTCAGGCTCAGCCCTGGAAGACGGCGAACTCCGCTCCGCCCGACCCAGGGCTCGGACTCGGGCTCAGCCCCGGAAGACGGCGAACTCCACTCCGCCCGACCCAGGGCTCGGACTCGGGCTCAGCCCCGGAAGACGGCGAACTCCGCTCCGCCCGACCCAGGGCTCGGACTCGGGCTCAGCCCCGGAAGACGGCGAACTCCGCTCCGCCCGACCCAGGGCTCGGACTCGGGCTCAGCCCCGGAAGACGGCGAACTCTGCTCCGCCCGACCCAGGGCTCGGACTCGGGCTCAGCCCCGGAAGACGGCGAACTCCGCTCCGCCCGACCCAGGGCTCGGACATGGGCTCAGCCCCAGGAGACGACGGACTCCGCTTCGCCCGACCCCAGGGCTCGGACTCAGCTCTGGCCTCAGCCGATGGTCTCCGCCTCGCCCAACCCAGGGGCTCGGACTCGACCACGGCCACGGGAGACAGACTCGACCTCGACCTCGGAGGAGCTTCCACATCGCCCAACCTAGGGCGCGGACCGACCACGTCGACAGGAGGTGCCATCATTACCCTACCCCGAGCTGACTCAGGCTACGGGGAACAAGACCGGTGTCCCATCTGCCTCGCTCCGCCAGATAGGCAATGATGGCGCCCCGCGCGCTCTATGACGACGGCGGCTCTCGGCCCCCTTACGGAAGCAAGAGACGTCAACAAGGACTCGACAGCCCCAACACCTGTCCTCTCGCAAGGCTCCAGCACTCCTCCGATGGCCACGACACCATACGAACCGGGTGCCAAACACCTCTCCGGCTGCCACGACGGCGTGTACTTATGGCGCTAGCTCTCCTCCGCTAGACACGTAGCACTCTGCTACACTCCCCATTGTACACCTGGATCCTCTCCTTACACCTATAAAAGGAAGGACCAGGGCCCTCTTACAGAAGGTTGGCCCGCGCGGAGAAGGACGGGACGGCGCTCGCGCAAGGCCGCTCGCTCCCACTCCCGTGAGGACGCTTGTATCCCCCTACTGCAAGCGCACCCGACTCAGACGCGGGGCTAACACGAAGGCCGCGGGATCCACTCTCTCACGTCCGCCTCTCTCCGGCTGCTTCCTTTCCTGTCACACCCGGTTTTGGAAGGCAAACCAAGTGCGAACTATGTACGTGCCAGGACCAGAACTCACGTACACAGCGATTACATAAATGAACATCAATTCACATTGCTCGAATAATAACTTAAGAAAGTATTAACTTAATTACATCACAGAGTCATAGACATCCACATAGTCATCGTCTTAACAGGTAAATCAAAGTGCTAGCGAAACGCAGTAAAGATAAGGCCTTCACAGGCAGCTGACTGGGGGTTGCCGCCAACCCACACCTAAAACTCGTCGTAGTCTTGGAACTCCTGGAAGTCTCCTCCCACGGCTTCACCTTCTCCTGAGCAGTGGTTACAATGCGGACAACCTGGTGTTTTGTGGTAAAGCAAGGATGAGTACACATCAACGTACTCAGCAAATGTCCCGTTTGGCTGAAGTGGACTAGCTTTATGTGGGGTTAGGCTCAAGCAGTTGCTTTTAGTTGGACAGGTATTTATCATTAGTAGAAGCCAGATTTTAGCATTAACCAACCCATGAACCATTTCCTCATCGAGGAACAACATCATCATATTCGAACCAAAACCATAACATAATCCTTATATCTCGAACCATCTGTATCTCTAATCAAAGAGGATCCCAAGGCTGCTCTTAACCGTGAGCACGGCTGATATATCAGTTTCACTACCCTCTGCAGAGGTCGCACACTTTACCCATGAGTCATGATTCCCTTTCTGCCTGGAGAGAGCTACTCTCCATTGACCACTACCTAGGTGGTCCGGCAGGGTATCACTACGTAGCTTTTACAAAGATTCCCTAGAGATCATAGCTGCCCGTTAGGTTTCTCCAGTTTGATAAACACAGTACTCCTCCCCGCAGGAGAGTGACTAACAAAAGCAAAACGAAAGAACCTCGGCACTCAGCCTCGGCAGAGCAAGCACTGTGCCTGGACCCCATTGACGGCACGACGGCGAAGCAACTACACCTCTAGTTCCTCTAATTAATTAGCTAAGGGCACCCCATTTCACCCTCATGGTTGCACTGTTATCCCGGGTGGTCTCTCAACGAACAGGTCCTTACGGAGAGGTACTCAGGAAACAGCCTGAGCCCCCTAGAGTATCACAAGATCATCAACATCATCAGGATAACAGTATCATAAATATTCACATCATGTTCATTGATTAAGTTAAGGCAGTAGCAGAATGCTAACCATAATAGCCCATAAGGTCATCAAGGATAAAGTAAAGTGTAAAGCTAGTCAATCCTTAGGTTTCAAGTAAGTAATGCGGGGTAGTAAGTTATAAGTGAATAGGACATAATGGGTCAGAGGACACTTGCCTTCACCAAACTGCTGATCAGGGACTTCCTCTGCAACTTCCTCGGGAAACACAGACTGCTCGTTGTCTACGTAAAGTAATCATTCACACTATGCACTTGGGAAATAACAAACAAAAACAATATACCAAACATATGCAGCAGAGAGATCACAAGTTCATAATAGAAAAGGGATAGGCACTCTGGTATTCTCTAGGTCTAGGGTAGAGGACTATACAAAAGGATTCATTATCCACTACTCAGGTTTAAGTCAGTGGTGGGGGTTAAATCATTACATAGTGTTAAGTCCATAAACTTAAGTGCTCCAACTTTTATTAAAGTCTACTATCTTTTATTTATCTCAAATAGGGTTCCCATTACATTAATTTTACCCTAATGATCAACTATTAATTGGGACATAGAAACAGCAGGGAAACATTGCTTAAACAGATAGATAATAATATTACGAACATTTTGCAATTTGAAGCACCTAATTTGGAGTTCATATGGCAAAGTTATGAATTTTACAAGTTTAGGGGTTAAAAATATACCCTAAGTACCTATTTTGAATTAAATAAAAGGTCCGAGGACCTAACTGTAAGAAACCAGGGACGGCGGGTTCAAATTCCAGAAAACCGGGGGGCTCTTTAAGAAAACGCGCGGGCAAAGGGGTATCGGACTCCTACGGCCGTCGGATCTCAGACGGACGGCTAGGATTAGATCCGCAGGCGGGCGCGCGAGCGCGCGGCGGCCTGGGCGGCTGACAGGCGGGGCCAGCGGGCAGCGCGAGCGTGGCGGCTGACAGGCGGGGCCAGCGGGTAGCGCGGGGTGTGGGGGAAGCGGGCCTGGGCCGTTGGATCTCCGGCGGACGGCCAGGATTAGGCTTGGCCTAATTAAAATGGGGCCGCCCGATCTGGGACGGACGGCGGGGATCGGGTGGCCGACCTTGGCTTCTCCTACGGCTAGCTGGGGCGGCGGCGCTCGTCCCCGCGGCGGAGGACTCGCCGGAGACGAGGGGCGCGGGCGCTCTGCGGGTCCTTAGGGCGACCGGAGTGGCCTGGGAGGTTGGGGAGGGCGCGGGGAATAGTCCGGTGGGGGCTAGGTCGGGGCAGGGGCACCGGAGGGGGGCGGTCTACGGCAAAGCGGCTCGGCGGCGGCGTTGAACAACTCCGGCGAGGAATCAAACGTGACAGAGGGCATTACACGGGTTTGGAGGGGGCGGGAGAGGTTCCTTACCTCAAGGCGGACTCCGGGGACTCCTCGGTGGCGACGATGGCGCGACGGCGGCCCGGGTCGGCGGTGGCGGACCTCCACGGCTGCACGGTGGACGGCGGGTGAGCGCGGGCAGAGGGAAATAGGGAGGGGAAGGGGAAATTGGAGCGCGTCCCGGGTTGTGGACGTCGGGGCGGAGCTCACCGTGGCGGAGGGCACGGCGGGGCTCCAACGGCGACGGAGGAACGAGCTCGGGCGGCGGTGGTTTAATGGCGGCGGCGCTTTGGCGTGCGCGCAGCGAGGGGGAGGTGAGAGAGAGGCCTGTAGGTGCGCAAATGAGGGAGGGGGAGAGGGCGAGTGGGGCTCCGGGCTCAAGTGGCCGGGGGCGGGGCAGTTGTGAGCTCCACGCGCGACGTGGGCGCGGAGACCGCGGCAGCGCGCAGCTCGGGCGGCGGTTACGCGGGGACGACGGGGCTGACAGCCCGGGCCCGCGAGCAGAGAGAGAGGGGAAAGCGGGGGCGGGCGCGCGGAAGGCGGCCGCGCTGACGGGCGGGCCCGCCAGGGCAGAGAGAGCGGGGGGGGGGGGGGGGGGGGGGGGAAGAGGCGCGCGCGCGCGGGATGGGCCTAGCTAGGCCGAAAGGCTGAGGGGGCGGGGGAGTGGGCTTCTTTCCCTTTTCTTTTTAATCTGGAATTGTTTTCCCTTTTTCTTTTTATTTTCTCTATTTGATTCAAATTCAAATAAGCCACAAATGCAAATTAGACTTTCTAAGAATTATGCACCAAACAAAAGTGAAATCTAGGGTTCAACATGATGCAACAATTCATACTCCCTTGGAGTTTGAGCTAATAGACTATAGTTACAAATAAAATAACCACTTTTCTCCTATAGAAATGAGAAAGAGAAGATTGGGGAAGGGTGAGAAAAGGGAAGTAACACCTGAATTTGTGAATATGAGCAAAGAAATTTTATACCCCCAAATTCAGGGTGTTACATTTCCCCCCTTCGCGTTCCGCCTCGCGTCGACCCATCTGGGCTGGGGCATGCGGCGACAATTCACTCATCGGTCCAGGGACCCCCCGGGTTTCGAAACACCGACAGTTGGCGCGCCAGGTAGGGGCCTGCTGCGTGTTGACGAACAGCTTCCCGTCAAGCTCCAGATGGGCAGTCTCCAGCAACCTTTCCAGCCCGGGACGGTGCTCCGTTTCGGGAATCTTGAGTTCATGTCCCTCGACGGCAGCTACGACATGATACTCCTTCCCCCGCCACGCGACAGCGATAATGGCGGTCGACAACCCGCTCGCCGGCGGGGAAATCGACGGCGCCTTCCCCACATGGTGGAAGGACGACATTCGGGCTTGTCCCGTCCCCTCCCACGCCGACGGAGGAGGAGGCGAGGCAACCAAGGCCAAGCGGGAAGCGGCACCTCGTTGGCTGTTGAGTGAGTCGACGGCGCCGGCGCCCCAACGGAGGGCGCGTCGGGCATCGATCTCGCGTCTGAGACGAAGACGAGTGCCGCCTCCCCGCAACACACCGATCTCAAGCAAACGCACGACGCCAGCACGCTCGCGAAGGACTTGCAGGGCGTCACCCTCGTACCCGAGACAATGGTGCAGTCAGTCCCAGACGCGACCTCGTCACCGACCGTCGACCGAAAGGTACCGACTGATTCCCATCTCGTGTCTTTTGGATTCGGCCTCGGCCCACCAAGCGACTCCGCTTCGGTGAGCACTCTCTTGGAGGCGAGTCCAAACCCCCTGGGGTATCGTGTTCGGTCACCCTGGGACCGACTGACGGCCGACTCAACCTACGAGCCCTCGGGGTCCGAGGAAGATGGCGAGCCCGACCTCTGTTGGGATTTCTTTAGACTTGGTAACCCCAGTGCCGTGCGGGACTTCATGACCGCATGTGACTACTGCCTTTTCGACTGTTCCGACGGCAGCCGCGGCCTCGACAATGAGGACCGCGGCCCAAGTCGTGAATGTTTCCACGTCGATCTAGGGGGTCCCGGCGAAGGCAACCATCTTGGTATGCCGGAGAACGGTGATCCCCCTAGGCCCGCGCCTCGCGTTGACATCCTTCGGGAGCTAGCTGTGGTCCCCGTCCCGGCGGGGGGTCCTGACCCACAGCTCGAGCATATCCGCGAGAAGCAGGCCAGGCTCGACAAGGGAGCAGGAACGCTTGTGCCGATCCACCGGGACATCGGGCAGGAATGGGCGGTCCAACCCCCGGCTGGAGAAGCGTGTCATGTCCCCCAGGACATCCAGGACCGCATCGCCGACGACGTCAGGGTGAGGCCGCCGCCGGATTCCAGCGGAGTCGGCCGGAACCTGGCTGCAGCGGCGATACTCCTCCGCGTGATGCCAGAGCCATCAACCACGGAAGGGCGACGTATCCAGGGAGAGCGCAAGAATCTCCTAGAGGACGCCGCGGACCGACGGGCCGAAAGCTCTGCCTCCCGAAGGCAGGGTTTCCCCTCGGAACATCTCGCCGCGACTTCCCGATTCACGCGGGAAGCCTCGGTCCACTCCGGGCGCACGCGCAACACAGCGCCTGCGGCCCCGGGTCGCCTCGGCAACAAGCGCCATCATCACAGCCGTCGGGCCCACCTCGACGAGAGGGCGCGCTGAGGCTACCACCCCAGGCGTGGGGGACGCTACGACAGCGGGGAGGATCGGAGTCCTTCGCCCGAACCACCCGGTCCGCAAGCTTTCAGCCGCGCCATACAAAGGGCACCGTTCCCGACCCGGTTTCGAACCCCGACTACTATCACAAAGTACTCGGGGGAGACGAGACCGGAACTGTGGCTCGCGGACTATCGGCTGGCCTGCCATCTAGGTGGAATGGACGATGACAACCTCATCATCCGCAACCTCCCCCTGTTCCTCTCCGACACCGCTCGAGCCTGGCTGGAGCACCTGCCCCCGGGGCAGATCTCTAACTGGGACGACCTGGTCCAAGCCTTCGCCGGCAATTTCCAGGGCACGTACGTGCGCCCTGGGAACTCCTGGGATCTCCGAAGCTGCCGCCAGCAGCCGGGAGAGTCTCTCCGGGACTACATCCGGCGATTCTCGAAGCAGCGCACAGAGCTACCCAACGTCACCGATTCAGATGGACATGGCGATTCTCGAAGCTGCCACCTGCCGCGACCTGGTGAGCAAGCTGGGTCGCAAGACCCCCACCAGGGCGAGCGAGCTGATGGACATCGCCACCAAGTTTGCCTCTGGCCAGGAGGCAGTTGAGGCCATTTTCCGGAAGGACAAGCAGCCCCAGGGCCGCCCACCGGAAGATGCTCCCGAGGCGTCAACTCAGCGCGGCGCCAAGAAGAAGGGCAAGAAGAAGTCGCAAGCGAAACACGACGCCGCCGACGCAGACCTTGTCGCCGCCGCCGAGCACAAGAACCCTCGGAAACCTCCCGGAGGTGCCAACCTCTTCGACAAGATGCTCAAGGAGCCGTGCCCCTATCATCAGGGGCCCGTCAAGCACACCCTTGAGGAGTGTGCCATGCTTCGACGACACTTCCACAAGGCCGAGCCACCCGCGGAGGGTGGCAAGGTCCCCGACGACGCAAAGGAGGAAGATCACAAGGCAGGAGGGTACCCCGAGATCCGCGACTGCTTCATGATCTACAGCGGGCAAGTGGTGAATGCCTCGGCTCGGCACCGCAAGCAAGAGCGTCGGGAGGTCTGCTCAGTAAAGGTGGCGGCGCCAGTCTACCTAGACTGGTCCGACAAGCCCATCACCTTTGACCAGGCCGACCATCCAGACTACGTGCCGAGCCCGGGGAGATACCCACTCGTTGTCGACCCCATCATCGGCAACGTCAGGCTCACCAAGGTCCTCATGGACGGAGGCAGCAGCCTCAACATCATCTACGCCGAGACCCTCGGGCTCCTGCGGATCGATCTGTCCTTGGTCCGAACGGGCGCTGCGCCTTTCCACGGGATCGTCCCCGGGAAGCGCGTTCAACCCCTCGGACAACTCGACCTACCCGTCTGCTTCGGGACGCCCTCCAACTTTCGAAAGGAGACCCTCACGTTCGAAGTGGTCGGGTTTCGAGGAACCTACCACGCAGTGCTGGGGAGGCCATGCTACGCCAAGTTCATGGCCGTCCCCAACTACACCTACCTCAACCTCAAGATGCCGGCCCCAACGGGGTCATCACCGTCGGGCCCACATACCGACACGTATACGAATGCGATGTGGAGTGCGTGGAGTACGCCGAGGCCCTCGCCGAATCTGAGGCCCTCATCGCTGACCTGGAGAGCCTCTCTAGGGAGGCGCCCGACGTGAAGCGCCACGCCGGCAACTTCGAACCAGCGGAGACGGTCAAGTCCGTCCCTCTCGACCCCTGCAACGACGCCTCCAAGCATATCCGGATCGGCTCCGAGCTCGACCCCCAAATAGGAAGCAGTCCCTCGGACATGCCCGGCATACTGAGGGAAGTCGCCGAGCACTCTCTAGATATTCGAGCTGGGGCCCGACCCGTGAAGCAACCTCTACGCCGATTCGACGAAGAAAAGCGTAGAGCCATAGGCGAGGAGATCCACAAGCTACTAGCGGTAGGGTTCATCAAAGAGGTATTCCATCCCGAATGGCTTGCCAACCCTGTGCTAGTGAGAAAGAAAGGGGGGAAATGGCGGATGTGTGTAGACTACACCGGTCTAAACAAAGCATGTCCGAAGGTTCCCTACCCTCTGCATCGGATCGATCAGATCGTGGATTCCACTGCTAGGTGCGAAACCCCTGTCTTTCCTCGATGCCTACTCAGGGTATCACCAGATCAGGATGAAGGAGTCCGACCAGCTCGTGACTTCATTCATCACACCCTTCGGCATGTACTGCTATGTTATAATGCCGTTTGGTTTGAGGAATGCGGGGGCAACGTACCAGCGATGCATGAACCATGTGTTTGGCGAACACATCGGCCGAACGGTCGAGGCCTAAGTCGATGACATCGTAGCCAAGACGAGGAAGGCCTCCGACCTCCTTTCCGACCTTGAGGCGACATTCCGATGTCTCAAGGCAAAAGGCGTGAAGCTTAATCCCGAAAAGTGTGTCTTCGGGGTCCCCCGAGGCATGCTCTTGGGGTTCGTCATCTCCGAGCGGGGCATCGAAGCTAACCCGAAGAAGATTGCAGCCATCACCAGCATGGGGCCAATCAAGGACTTGAAAGGCGTACAGAGGGTCATGGGATGTCTCGCGGCTCTGAGCCGCTTCATCTCCCGCCTCGGCGAAAGAGGTCTGCCTCTGTACCGCCTCTTAAGGAAAGCTGAGTGCTTCGTTTGGACTCCCGAGGCTGAGGAAGCCCTCGGGAACCTGAAGGCGCTCCTCACGAACGCGCCCATCTTGGTGCCCCCCCGCTGCCGGAGAAGCCCTCTTGATCTACGTCGCCGCAACCACCCAGGTGGTTAGCGTCGCGATCGTGGTTGAGAGACGAGAAGAAGGGCATGCACTGCCCGTCCAGAGGCCAGTCTACTTCATCAACGAGGTACTGTCCGAGACCAAGATCTGCTACCCACAAATCCAGAAGCTGCTGTATGCGGTGATCCTGACACGGCGGAAGTTGCGACACTACTTTGAGTCTCATCCGGTGACTGTGGTGTCATCCTTCCCCCTGGGAGAGATCATCCAGCCCCGAGAGGCCTCGGGTACGATTGCGAAGTGGGCGGTAGAGATCATGGGCAAGACAATCTCATTCGCCCCTCGGAAGGCCATCAAGTCCCAGGTCTTGGCGGACTTCGTGGCTGAATGGGCCGACACCCAGCTCCCGACGGCTCCGATCCAACCGGAGCTCTGGACCATGTTTTTCGATGGGTCGCTGATGAAGACGGGGGTCGGCGCAGGCCTCCTCTTCGTCTCGCCCCTCGGGAAGCACCTACGCTACGTGCTACGCCTCCACTTCCCGGCGTCCAACAATGTGGCGGAGTATGAGGCTCTGGTAAATGGGTTGCGAATCGCCATCGAGCTAGGGGTCCGACGCCTCGACGCTCGCGGTGACTCGCAGCTCGTCATCGACCAAGTCATGAAGAACTCCCACTGCCGCGACCCGAAGATGGAAGCCTACTGCGATGAGGTTCGGCGCCTGGAAGACAAGTTCTATGGGCTCGAGCTCAACCACATCGCCCGACGCTACAACGAGACTGCGGACGAGCTGGCTAAAATAGCCTCGGGACGAACAAACAGTTCCCCCGGACGTATTCTCCTGAGACCTACATCAACCCTCCGTCAAGACCGAGGACACGCCCGAGCCCGAGGCACCTTCGGCTCCGCCCGAGGCACCCTCGGCTCAGTCCGAGGTACCCTCGGCTCTGTCCGAGGTACCCTTGGCCCAGTCCGAGATACCCTCGGCACGGTCCGAGGTACCCTCGGCTCAGCCCGAGGTACCCTCGGCCCCCGAGGGTGAGGCACTGCGCGTCGAAGGGGAACCGAGCGAGGTCACGCCTAATCAAAGCTGGCAGACCCCGTACCTGCAATATCTCCACCAAGGGGAGCTGCCCCTCGACCAAGCCGAAGCTCGGCGGTTGGCGCGGCGCGCCAAGTCTTTCGTCTTACTGGAGGACGGGAAGGAGCTCTACCACCGCAGCCCCTCAGGCATCCTCCAGCGATGCATTTCCGTCGCCGAAGGCCAGCAGCTCTTGCAAGAGATACGCTCAGGGGCTTGCGACCATCGCGCAGCACCCCGAGCCCTTGTTGGAGACGCCTTCCAACAAGGTCTCTAATGACCGACGGCGGTGGCCGACGCCACCCGAATTGCCCCACACCCGCGAAGGGTGTCGGTTCTACGCAAGGCAGACCCACCCCTCGCGGAAGACACCCGGGGGCTACACGCACCCCTAGGAAGGGCCGCTCATCATCGCAAAAGTTCTGAAGCCCGGAACAAACAAACTGGCAGACAGTCAAGTCGAGGGTTTAGTCATCAAGGAAGGGTCGGCCTTGCCTCGGTAGAGCCCGACCCTCCCTCGGGGGCTAAAAGGGGGGAACCCCCTCTGCGTCAAAATTTTCAATCAAAAAAGGCTTTTGCGTTTCCCTGGCTATGTCGGAAGCAGGACCCCAAGGAGCGAACGCGGGTTGCATGTAAGTGGCAAGGCTGACTGAGCCAAGGGACTCCTATGCCTTGGGTTACGGATACCTCACTCGTCGCCCACCATGAAAAGTGACTCCTACTTGGGGAAGCCATCCTGCTACTGACGGACGGGCTGAACACGCAAAATGGAAGGAAAAGGGGCACGACTTTATGCAACGGTAACAAAGTGTTCAGGCCTCAGCGGCCGCAAAAAGACACACGTGCATCCAACAGAAACTGCTCCGACAGAGTTAGGCGTCGCCCGGGGAAGGAGCCGCGCCTTCGGCTTCGTCCCCGCCCTCGACAAAGTCCACCTCGGCTTCGGACGACGGCGCAGGCGGGAGGATCTCTGCCTCAAAGGTGGTCGCCAGCACTGCCCTCGGACCCGCGGCGGCCGCGTCGAGCCTCTGGATTTCTGCCAGGGCGGCTTCATCTTCGTCAGGAAGGCAATACCCCTCGCTGACCCGCTCCAGGTCCACGACGTAGTGGGAAGCAAGCATGGCGAAGGCCCGCCTGATGCCATGGTGTAGCGCCTCGCGGAGTCTGCCGCGCACATGATCGCCCAAGGCCTGCAGGCGACTTTGAGGGGAGCTTCCTGAGGGGACGTCGCCGAAGCCAAAGACCCGGCAGAAGTCCGAGATGGCCTCGGGACATGGCCACGTGGTCGGCCTCCCTTTGCTCGGCCGCCCCGACAAGCGCCCTGGTGGACTCATCAAGGGCGGACTCAAGCTCTATGAATAGCCAGAACGCAAGGCCTCAAACACAAGCGGAGGAAACAAGCTGAAACGAAAACCGGAAATGGCCAAGACATACCTCCGACTCGGGCACGCTGCTCCGAAGCTGCGGCCTGGGCTACGACTAGGTCCGCTGCAAGGGCCCCAGCCCGGCTTTCGGCCTCGGCAGCCCGACCCCGGGATTGGTCTCGCTCATCGACGACCTGGTCGAACTCCGACTGCCGTCGCTGCATCTCTGCGCGTACCGCTGCCGCCTCTACGCGGGCCGCTGCCGCCTCTGCTCTCAGATCGGCGCAGAGCGACCGAAGGTCCGCCACTTCGGCGCCCTGCCGGGAGAGGCGCGTAGTAGCCCCGGCAAGCGAGGTCCTAAGGGATCGCAGCGAGCCCCATATATCGACCTCGTGGCAGATGAACGACGACTTGGCGGTGCTCAGATCCGTCAGATCCTAAGGGAAGGAAGCGGGGTGTCACAAGAGATGCCTTGGTCACAAAAAGGTACGCCTAAAACCATTACCTGGAGGATTTCGGGGATGTCCCTGCAGAAGACCTCCAGCGATGCCCGGAGCAACCCCACCGTTGCTTCGGCACACTTGCGGAGCTTTGTCCCAAGACTGCTCCTCCCGCTCGTCGTCGAGAACGAAGAAGGGATCCGAAGCCCCACGGGTCCGGAACCGGAGCAACTGGGGCCGCTCCTCGGAGCTCCACCGCGCAGCGACAAGGTCGCCGCTCAGTGGGACGGATCACGCTTCCACGCCCCCCTCCTCTGAGGCCACGAGCGCCGACGCCTCGGCCATCTCAGCGTCGGCAACAACGGCTCGCTCCCCGACGGGGACGATAGCGGCTTCAGCAGCAGCAGGCGCCGGCACCGGCGGCATGTTCGGTGGGCCCGGAGCTACGTCTGCGCCAGCCGCCTCGGCGGAAGAGCCGGCCTCGGGAACTCGCTCCACGACGGCTGGTGCCGCCAGAGCCCCCGCTGTGGAGCGCCTTGCGAAAAGGCCGGCTGAACAGCGAGGCCCGGCGCGACGCTGGCTGTGGAAGCCGAAGCCGTCTTAAGGGCCTTCCGGGGAGCCAGATCGGTCAGGCCGTGGTTTTGCTTGCTGAGGAGGAAGGGAAAGTCGTGGTCGGGACATACGAATGAGAAGCCAAGACGAAGACGCTCCAAGATACTTACCCGCTCCGGGCCATGACCAACCGCGCCTGAGGGGAGGTCTCCCGGATCTCGACCCCCGAAGACACCGCCGAGGTTCGCCTCGCCGCCAGCTTCGGCATCACCCTCGCCTTGGGCACCTTGGACGCCCGGGAGACGGACTGCCCGGGCGTTGCCACGGCGACCTGAGGGTCACCCTCCCGCGCTGACGGCGTGGCCGACGAACTCCCGAGAAATAGACGCCTCGGTCTGACTCCCCGGGGTCACCTCGACTTCCCCGGTCGAGGGGTCAAGTACCCCCTCGGTCTGCCCCCGCTCGTCAGGCCAGGACCTTGGCGTCCCGACTCCGGGAACTAACGGCGCTAGCCCGCTCAGGGGCTGGCTGATGACTCTGGCCTAGCCTCAAACCCGGGCTAAGGCCGAGGCGGGCAGCCATGTCGTCGTCCTCGTCATCATCTTCATCGTCGTCGTCGTCAGGCGTCTCCGGCGACGGCTCCCTCGGGAGCCCCTCCCTCTCCTGCCGACGACGGAGCTTCTCCAAGGCGTCTCGGGCCCGCGTCCGCTCGCGGGCCCGGGCTTTCTCCGCGTCCTTCTTCTTCTTCTTCTCCTCCGCGGCAACCCACCGCGGCTGCTCGGTCCACCGCGTCCTCCGGGACCCGTGGCCGGGAAGGCTTATGCCACCCTACCTCCTGGAGGCGAACGGAAATCCCGACCGTAAGGACCAAGGCAACCTGACGCAAGGAGAAGGAAGGAGCAGATACTCACCAGGGTCACACACCCATGGTCGGGGCGCATTCAAGGGCTGAGAGAAGGCACTGGCATCCGGTTTTCCCAACGCAACGGCCACCCGCCCGTGGAGAACGTCGATGGGAAGAGGATCCGAGGACATCCACGAGCCCTCCAAGTCAGCCTCCGGTGTCATCTCCCAAAGCGGCAAACGCCGCTCCGCCAAGGGGAGCACCCTACGGCGGTGAATGGCAGCAATCACTCCCGTGGCAGTAAGTCCTCCTTTCCGCAACACCTCTAGGGCCTTGAGAAGGGGCTCGAGGTTTTTCTGCCTGTCGTGCGGGGTCCCGTAGCGCCAGGTATCGGTAGCGGCGGTGATCACCCGTTGAGAAAACGGTGGAAGCATTTCGCCGTCATTCCGGAGGTAGAACCACCGGTGCTACCACCCTTTGTTCGAGGACGCGAGGATGCGGGGATGTACAGCGACGCCCGCGACTGCCTCAGCTGGAGAATGCAACCGCCGGCCCGCACTGCCGCGCGGACCCTTCTCTCTCCTGTCGGTGAAGCGAAAAAGCTCCGCGGAGAAGAGATGAGTCCACAAGTCCTAGTGGGGGGCGATTCCCAAGTATCCTTCGCACAACGCTGCGAAGATGGCGGCCTGCGAAATGGAGTTGGGACTAAGGTTGTGCAACTCCACCTCATAGTTGTACAGGATCGCCCGCATAAAGCGGCTCGTCGGACACACCGAACCCCCGCTCGTGGAAGGAGACGAAGCTCACGACATACCCCGGCGGCGGGGACGGGGCGGTTCCGCTCGCGGGAGGGATCCACTCCGGCTGCCTCTCATCAGAGAGAGGGCGAAGTAAACCCTCCGGCAACAAGATCTTCCAGGTCCTCCGCTGTGACTGTAGAGAAGGGCCATGGATCGCGCGGCGAGATGATGGTCACCCGGTCGGCCATCGCCGAGCAAAAGGGGTGGCGGCGGAAAGGACTGGGTGGGCGGTTTCCTTTTCTCCGGCTAAACCTTTCGGGTTGCGAAAAACCTAAGAAGGGGGCAAGAAACGGAGCAAAGGACCGTCGCCAGACCCTCCCCCGAGTATATAAAGACCAAGGCGAGACCCGTTCAACGTTCCGCCTGGACCGGGTCGCGAGATTCAAAAACCCAAAGCGAGACGGCGTTTCCTCGAACGGCTTGCACACGCGCAACGACCGCCTCGCGAACCACTCGCCCCGTCGCATTAACTCCGCGGCGGGATAGGCGGCGCCTCAGGCGGGAGGAGCAAGCGACGCTTCGCCTTCGCCGTAATGACCGCGTCAAAAAAGGTACGCCACGTTGTTCGACTTCGCATCCTTTTCCTTTTCCTCTTTCTCTCTCTTACAACAGGGACCGGGAAAGGGGGATACCCCGAAAAGGACCCTTCTCCATGAAGGAAACAGGCTCCGAGCCTCCCTACTGATCAGAGGTTCGAAGGCTGGCCCCTCGGAGGGGTTCAACAGCCGCCTCAGAGCATGTGGGCTCCACACCCACTGTAACACCCTGAATTTGGGGGTATAAAATTTCTTTGCTCATATTCACAAATTCAGGTGTTACTCGCCTTTTCTCATCCTTCCCCAATCTTCTCTTTCTCATTTCTATAGGAGAAAAGTGGTTATTTTATTTATAACTATAGTCTATTAGCTCAAACTCCAAGGGAGTATGAATTGTTGCATCATGTTGAACCCTAGATTTCACTTTTGTTTGGTGCATAATTCTTAGAAAGTCTAATTTGAATTTGTGGCTTATTTGAATTTGAATCAAATAGAGAAAATAAAAAGAAAAGGGAAAAACAATTCCAAAATAAAAGAAAAAGGAAAAGAAGCCCAAACCCCTCAGCCTTTCGGCCCAGCTCGGCCCATCCCGCGCGCGCGCCCTCCCCCCTCCTCTCTCTCTGCGCCGCGGGCCCGGCCTGTCAGCGCGGCCGCCGTCTCCGCGCCCGCCTTCCTCTCTCTCTGCGCCGCGGGCCCCGCCCGTCAGGCAACCGTTCCCCGCGCCCGCGTTCGCTTTCCCCTCTCTCTCTGCTCGCGGGCCCGGGCTGTCAGCCCCGTCGTCTCCGCGTAACCGCCGCCGCGCGTGCCGCGGACTCCGCACCCACGTCGCGCGTGGGGCTCGCCACCACCTCGCCTCGGCCACTTGAGCCCAGAGCCTCGCTCGCCCTCTCCCCCTCCCTCATTTGCGCACCTGCCGACCCCTCTCTCACCTCCCCCTCGCTGCGCGCACGCCAAAGCGCCGCCGCCATTAAACCACCGCCGCCCGAGCTCGTTCCTCCGTCGCCGTTGGAGCTCCGCCGTGTCCATTGCCACGGTAAGCTTCGCCCCGGCGTCCGCAACCCGGGACGCGCCCCAATTCCCTCTCCCCTCCCTATTTCTCTCTGCCCGCGCTCACCCGCCGTCCTCCGTGTAGCCGCGGGGGTCCGCCACCGTCGCCCCGGGCCACCGTCACGTCATCGCCGCCACCAAGGAGTCCCCGGAGTTCGCCTTGAGGTAAGGAACCTCCCATGCCCCCTCTCTTCCCCTCTATTGCACTCTATCGCGTTTGATTCCTCGCCGGAGTTGTTCAACGCCGCCGCCGAGCCGCTCCGCCGTGAACCGCCCCCCTCCGGTGCCCCTGCCCCGACCCAGGCCCCACCAAAGGATTCCCCGTGCCCTTCCCAACCTTCCCGGCCACTCAGGTCGCCCCAGAGACCCGCCAAGCGCCCGCGCCCCTCGTCTCCGGCGAGTCCTCCGCCGCGGGGACGAGCGCCGCCGCCCCAGCTAGCCGTAGGAGAAGCCCAGGCCGGCCACCCAATCCCCACCGTCCGTCCCAGATCGGGCGGTCCCGTTTTAATTAGGCCAAACCTAATCCTGGCCGTCCGCCGGAGATCCAGCGGCCCAGGCCCGCTTTCCCCCACCCCGTCTCCCTGCCGTTTGGGTCCCGCCTGTCAGCCCGCCCGCGCACTCGCGCTGCTCGCCGGCCCCGCCTGTCAGCCCGCCCGCGCGCGCGCTGCCCGCTGGCCCCGCCTGTCAGCCGCCCAGGCCGCCGCGCGCCCGCGCGCCCGCCCGCAGGATCTAATCCTGGCCGTCCGCCTGAGATCCAACGGCCGTAGGAGCCCGATACCCCTTCGCCCGCGCGTTTTCTTAAAGAGCCCCCCGGTTTTATGGAATTTGAACCCGCCGTCCCTGGTTTCTTACAGTTGGGTCCTCGGACCTTTTATTTAATTCAAAATAGGTCCTTAGGGTAGATTTTTAACCCTAAACTTGTAAAATTCATAACTTTGCCATATGAACTCCAAATTAGGTGCTTCAAATTGCAAAATGTTCATAATATTATTATCTATCTGTTTATGCAATGTTTCCCTGCTGTTTCTATGTCCCAATTAATAGTTGATCATTAGGGTAAAATTAATGTTATGGGAACCCTATTTGAGATAAATAAAAGATAGTAGACTTTAATAAAAGTTGGAGCACTTAAGTTTATGGACTTAACACTATGTAATGATTAAACCCCACCACTGACTTAAACCTGATTAGTGGATAATGAATCCTTTTGTATAGTCCTCTACCCCAGACCTAGAGAATACCAGAGTGCCTATCCCTTTTCTATTATGAACTTGTGATCTCTCTGCTGCATATGTTTGGTATATTGTTTTTGTTTGTTATTTCCCAAGTGCATAGTGTGAATGATTACTTTACGTAGACAACGAGCAGTCTGTGTTTCCCGAGGAAGTTGCAGAGGAAGTCCCTGATCAGCAGTTTGGTGAAGGCAAGTGTCCTCTGACCCATTATGTCCTATTCATTTATAACTTACTACCCCGCATTACTTACTTGAAACCTAAGGATTGACTAGCTTTACACTTTACTTTATCCTTGATGACCTTATGGGCTATTATGGTTAGCATTCTGCTACTGCCTTAACTTAATCAATGAACATGATGTGAATATTTATGATACTGTTATCCTGATTATGTTGATGATCTTGTGATACTCTAGGGGGCTCAGGCTGTTTCCTGAGTACCTCTCCGTAAGGACCTGTTCCTTGAGAGACCACCCGGGATAACAGTGCAACCATGAGGGTGAAATGGGGCGCCCTTAACTAATTAGTTAGAGGAACTAGAGGTGTAGTTGCTTCGCCGTCGTGCCGTCAATGGGGTCCAGGCACAGTGCTTGCTCTGCCGAGGCTGAGTGCCGAGGTTCTTTCGTTTTGCTTTTGTTAGTCACTCTCCTGCGGGGAGGAGTACTGTGTTTATCAAACTGGAGAAACCTAACGGGCAACTATGATCTCTAGGGAATCTTTGTAAAAGCTACGTAGTGATACCCTGCCGGACCACCTAGGTAGTGGTCAATGGGGATTAGCTCTCCCCGGGTAGAAAGGGAATCATGACTCATGGGTAAAGTGTGCGACCTCTGCAGAGGGTAGTGAAACTGATATATCAGCCGTGCTCACGGTTAAGAGCAGCCTTGGGATCCTCTTTGATTAGAGATACAGATGGTTCGAGATATAAGGATTATGTTATGGTTTTGGTTCGAATATGATGATGTTGTTCCTCGATGAGGAAATGGTTCATGGGTTGGTTAATGCTAAAATCTGGCTTCTACTAATGATAAATACCTGTCCAACTAAAAGCAACTGCTTGAGCCTAACCCCACATAAAGCTAGTCCACTTTAGCCAAACGGGACATTTGCTGAGTACGTTGATGTGTACTCATCCTTGCTTTACCACAAAACACCAGGTTGTCCGCATTGTAACCACTGCTCCGGAGAAGGCGAAGTCGTGGAAGGAGACTTCCAGGAGTTCCAAGACTACGACGAATTCTAGGTGTGGGTTGGCGGCAACCCCCAGTCAGCTGCCTGTGAAGGCCTTATCTTTACTGCGTTTTGCTAGCACTTTGATTTAACTGTTAAGTCGATGACTATGTGGATGTCTATGACTCTGTGATGTAATTAAGTTAATACTCTTTTAAGTTATTATTCGAGCAATGTGCATTGATGTTCATTTATGTAATCGCTGTGTACGTGAGTTCTGATCCTGGCACGTACATAGTTCGCACTTGGTTTGCCTTCCAAAACCGGGTGTGACATAAGTGGTATCAAAGCCGTGCTGACTGTAGGACCGCTGACCTAGAGTAGCACTGGTCGTACTAAGGACTATTGACCTCCCCTCTCACCTTGACCTCTGATGTTACTTCAAAAGTCGGTCACCTCGACCAACCCTATGTTTTACTACATATATATATATACTATATTATACCTTGTTAAAATTTTTATCTTATTCTGTCTATGGTTTATTCACTTGTCATATTAGTTCTGCTCTTACTCTTATGCTTACGGTGTTTTGTAGATGGCTCGTCTTAGACACACTGCACGTAAGTCGGTGATTCCTTTCCTGCCATCTCGACTTGCGGAGCGTCCTCTGCACCGCACCGTGTCCGGTCAGTCGAGTCACCTGGAGAGACTGCACCACCGCCTGCGTGAGGAGCAGGAACGCCGGCGCTAGCACAGAGAGCAGCAGGGCTCTTCCTCCCCACTCCAGCAGGAGGTGGAGTCCGTGAGGCCCGTTCCTCTGTTGCCCAGCTGGAGGCGCCCCCTGCACCACCGCGGGACGCCCCGGCTGTTGGAGGAGCTACTGGAGGAGGTCTTGGAGGAGACCCCGACGACGACGACTCGGACCACAGCACGGAGTCTTCTGAGCCGCAGGAGGCGGAAGGATGGGTCGCCCGACCCATCACCCGTGACGCCGCCCGCGGTTGTCACTTCCACGACGCACTCGACACCTTGCTGCGCCAGGCTTTTGACCGGCACACCTGGTCGATCGAGTATCGTTGTGTAGTCTACCAGCACAGCCGCGGGAGGTACCCGGACCGCTGGGAGGCTACCTGCCTAGTTCGCCGTCCGGAGGATGACCTCCGGGGTGCGGAGGCCGTTTCGGAGCACTATTCCATCTCCGAGAGGGACACTGCAGAGGCGGCTATGCAGGATGCAGCACGACGTGCACTCTCCCAGTACTGTTCTTTGTTCGGTGGCGTGGCAGACGGTCTTAACCTTCGGTACTACCCCCGCCGCCCTACTAGCAGCACAGAGAGTGTGGTTGTCTCACCTGTGGGTGAGGCTAACCTAGGTTGAGCAGCACAGTCAACCTAGTCGCAGTGCTTAACACTGAGCTGGATCACTCTCTGGACGAGCTGAGCAGGGCTCGAACGGAGATTGCGGAGTTGCGTGCTGAGCTGGCAGAGCGCCATCACCAGGAGGGTGGTTCTCCCGCTCCTGTTGGGACTCAGCACCCTTACCGCTCGCCGCCACGTGGTCACCACACTTATGGTTCCCCTGCCTGTAAGACCAGGATAGATCTGGATCCTTAGATCGTTAGCGTCGAAGTTTGTAATAATTCTTAAGTCAGATGTCTCAATCTTAGATAGTTAGTTTAGTTTGCTTATCAGTTGCTTCCAATTAGCTTAGTTTGCTTATCAGTTGCTTGCATGCTTGTTATGATGAACTTGTGCTGGATTTGAATCTTTGTAATGACTGTTGCCAACCTGTGGGTTTCCCCTGCAGTTTGGCCTAGCTATAATGTTAATAAAGTCAGTTATTTAGTTGGGAAGCCATTTACTTCTACTTTCCTTCTTATCTGAGAAGCTGTGTTGAATCATAATGAGGATCAGTGAAGCTCTTTGTTCACTCAGTGTCATGAAGAATTCTGTATTTCCTTTTCTTATGCTGGAGGATTGTAAGATCAACGCTGATGTATGAATGTCTTCCACAGATGTCTGACAACAGGCGCCGATGCAACAGGCGTGCTCAGCAAGAGCAGCAGGACCAGCATGAGGAACAACAGAGGCAGCCTCCCCCGCCACCCCGATGACAGTGGAGCAGATGTTCTTGATGCAGACTCAGGCAGTGCAGGCCATTGGGCAGACTCTGGCAGCCATGCAGCAGGCTCAACAGCAACCCCAACCCCAGTTGCAAGTGCAGATGCCCCAGATGCCACGGGATAAGCGTGGTGAGTTCATGAGAGGGCACCCTCCTACCTTCGCCCATTCTGCCGACCCCATGGATGCAGAAGACTGGCTGCGCGCAGTGGAAAGAGAACTGCGCACCGCCCAATGTAACGACAGGGAGAAGGTTCTGTATGGTCCCCGTCAGCTAAGGGGAGCAGCCCAGTCCTGGTGGGAGTCCTACCTCGCCACACATGCTGACCCCGAAGCCATCACCTGGGAAGAATTCAGCGAGAGTTTCCGCAGGTACCATGTGCCGGAGGGACTGATGATCGTGAAGAAGGAGGAGTTTCTGGCTCTGAAGCAGGGACCCCTGTCTGTTAGTGAATACAGAGACAAGTTTCTGCAGCTATCTCGTTATGCACCTGAGGATGTCAACACTGATGCTAAAAGGCAGTACAGGTTCATGAGGGGTTTGGTGGATCCCCTGCATTACCAGCTGATGAATCACACCTTCCCCACCTTCCAGCACCTGATCGATAGGGCAGTTATGACTGAGAAGAAGCGTAAGGATATGGAAGATCGGAAGCGCAAGATGAGTGGACCCCAGACCGGAGGCATCAGCCGTCCACGTTTCTCAGGCAGTTCATCTCAGCAAGGCAGGCCCGGTCACCCACAGGGATATCAGAATCAGAATCAGCGTCCGCATCAGCAGCAGCAACAGTATCGTCAGCACAGCCAGCAGGGAGGTAATCAGTATCAGAAGCAGAACAACCAGGCACCCCGCCTTCCTGCCCCAGCAGCAAACCAGAGCAACCAAGCAGCCCCAGCGCAAGGAGGAGGCAGAGGATGTTTCCACTGTGGAGAACAAGGCCACTGGGCGATGCAGTGCCCGAAGAAGGCGACGCAGCAGCAGACCAACCCCAATGCTCCAACAAGGCAAGGTGTACTGCAGCCGACAGCAGGCAATCGTAACCAAGCGTACAACCGTGGAAAGGTGAACCACTTGGAGGCCGAAGCAATCCAGGATGCACCAGATGTGGCAGTAGGTATGTTCTCAGTCGAATCTCATCCCACGAAAGTGCTATTTGATACTGGTGCAACTCATTCATTTGTCACTGCAACCTGGGTAGAATTGCATAACATCTCAGTAGAGGCAATGATGCCGCCCATGAGGATTAATTCAGTTGGTGGCAGGGTGCAAACAGATAAATATGCTCAAATATAAGGGTGGAAATAAGGGGGATAGGATTCCCAGTGACTTAATAGTAATAGACACCCCTGGGATAGATGTCATTCTAGGGATGAATTGGTTAATGAAGTATGAAGCGAATGTTAGCTGTGACAAGAGGACCATAACATTGAAGTCCCCGTTAGGAGAAGAGGTAGTGGCCGAGCTAAGGATGCCTAAATCAGCGGAGGGTGTCTGTCACCAGATTTCAGTTGATAGTAAGGAGCCCAACCCGCTCGAAACTATCAAGGTTGTGTCGGACTTCCCGGACGTATTTCCCGATGAGCTAACGGGCATGCCACCGAGAGAAAGGTTGAGTTTGCCATAGAGCTTATCCCTGGTACCCCCCCATCTCCAAAAGAGCCTACGAGTGTCTGGACCAGAATTGGTGGAACTCAAGAAGCAGATAGATGAGATGTTAGAGAAGGGTTACATCAGACCAAGTACCTCGCCTTGGGCAGCTCCGGTGTTGTTTGTAGAGAAGAAAGATGGTACCAAAAGGATGTGCATAGATTACAGGGCCTTGAATGAAGTCACTGTCAAGAACAAGTACCCCCTGCCAAGGATAGAAGATTTGTTCGACCAGCTCAGAGGTGCCAGCGTATTCTCGAAGATAGATCTGAGGTCAGGCTACCATCAACTCAGAATCCGACCCTCGGACATACCGAAGACGGCATTCATCACCAAGTACGGGTTATATGAATTCACAGTTATGTCCTTTGGTTTGACAAATGCGCCAGCCTTCTTTATGTACCTGATGAACAGTGTGTTCATGGATATCTGGACAAGTTTGTGGTAGTGTTTATCGATGATATTCTCATATACTCCGAAGTGAGGAAGATCATGTAGAGCATTTGAAGATGATATTGCAAAGACTTCGAGAGCATCAGCTGTATGCCAAGCTGAGCAAATGCGAGTTCTGGATTCATGAAGTCTTGTTTCTGGGTCACATCATAAATCAAGATGGGTTGGCAGTGGATCCAAAGAAAGTGGCAGATATCCTGAACTGGAAAGCACCAAAGGATGTTCGTGGGATCAAGAGCTTCATTGGAATGGCTGAGTATTACAGCGTTTCATCGAAGGCTTCTCAAAGATTGCTAGACCAATGACAGCGTTACTAGCGAAGAAAGTTGAGTTTAAGTGGACCCAAAAGTGTCAGGAAGCATTTGAAGAACTGAAAAGTAGATTGACTACAGCTCCGGTGTTAGTCCTGCCTGATGTTCACAAGCCATTCTCAGTGTATTGCGATGCTTCTTACACCGGATTGGGATGTGTGCTAATGCAAGAAGGAAGAGTTGTAGCATATTCATCTCGACAACTGAAGATCCATGAGAAAAATTATCCCACACATGACCTGGAGTTGGCAGTAGTGGTTCATGCTTTGAAGACCTGGAGACATTACCTGTATGGGCAGAAGTGCGACATCTACACAGATCATAAAAGTCTGAAGTACATATTCACCCAGTCATAGTTAAACATGAGACATCGAAGATGGTTGGAATTGATCAAAGACTATGAGTTGGAGATACATTACCATCCAGGCAAAGCCAATGTGGTTGCAGATGCTCTGAGCAGGAAGAGTCAAGTCAATATGATGGCTACGTACCCAATGCCGTATGAGTTAGCCAAGGAGTTCGACAGACTGAGTCTCGGTTTCCTGAACAGTACGCAAGGAGTAACAGTGGAATTAGAGCCCACCCTAGAGCGGGAGATCAAAGAAGGGCAGAAGGATGATGAAAGCATCAACAAGATCCGGCAGCTAATCTTAGAAGGAAGAGGCAAAGACTTTCGAGAGGATGAAGAGGGAGTAATATGGTTCAAGGACCGATTGTGTGTCCCCGACCTCAAACCTATTCGGGAGCTGATCCTAAAGGAAGCTCATGAGACAGCCTACTCCATACACCCGGGAAGTGAAAAGATGTACCAGGATTTAAAAAAAAGGTTTTGGTGGTATGGCATGAAAAGAGAAATCGCAGAATATGTCGCTATCTGTGATAGCTGTCAAAGAACCAAAGCAGAGCATCAAAGGCCCGCCGGATTGTTGCAGCCATTGCGGATTCCTCAGTGGAAGTGGGATGAGATCGGGATGGATTTTATAGTTGGCCTACCTCGTACCCGGGCCGGTTATGATTCCATCTGGGTGGTTGTGGACCGTTTAACAAAGGTGGCCCATTTCATACCTGTGAAGACCACATACACCAGCAACGTTAGCTGAGTTATACATGTCACGGATAGTCTGCCTTCATGGTGTGCCGAAGAAGATAGTGTCAGATCGAGGAACGCAGTTCACCTCTCATTTTTGGCAGCAGCTACAAGAAGCTTTGGGCACCCATTTGAACTTCAGCTCGGCTTATCATCCGCAGACAGACGGTCAGACTGAAAGAACTAATCAGATCCTAGAAGATATGCTGAGAGCCTGTGCGTTGCAAGACAAGTCAGGATGGGACAAAAGGTTACCTTATGCAGAATTCTCCTACAACAATAGCTACCAGGCCAGCTTGAAGATGTCACCGTTTCAGGCACTCTATGGACGGAGTTGTAGGACTCCGCTGCATTGGGACCAGCCTGGAGAGAGACAGGTGTTTGGCCCCGACATTTTGCTTGAAGCCGAAGAGAATATCAAAATGGTTCGGGAGAATCTGAAGATAGCACAATCAAGGCAGCAAAGCTATGCGGACCGAAGGAGAAGAGAACTGAGTTTCGAAGTGGGGGATTTCGTCTATCTGAAGGTGTCACCGATCAGGGGAGTCAGAAGGTTCGGAGTTAAAGGCAAGTTAGCACCCCGGTATGTTGGACCATATCAGATTCAGGCAAAGCGTGGTGAAGTGGCTTACCAACTCAATCTACCAGAAAGTTTGTCGGCAGTGCACAACGTGTTCCACGTGTCGCAATTGAAGAAGTGTCTGCGAGTACCAGAAGAACAGTTGCCAGTGGAGGGTTTGGAAGTCCAGGAGGATCTGACATACATAGAGAAGCCAACGCAGATTCTGGAGTTTGCGGACAGAGTCACCCGGAGGAACACCATCAGAATGTGTAAAGTCAGATGGGGTCACCACTCCGAGGAAGAAGCAACCTGGGAACGAGAAGATGATCTGAAAGCCAAATACCCTGAACTCTTTGCTGACCAACCCTGAATCTCGGGGCGAGATTCTTTTAAGGGGGATAGGTTTGTAACACCCTGAATTTGGGGGTATAAAATTTCTTTGCTCATATTCACAAATTCAGGTGTTACTCCCCTTTTCTCATCCTTCCCCAATCTTCTCTTTCTCATTTCTATAGGAGAAAAGTGGTTATTTTATTTATAACTATAGTCTATTAGCTCAAACTCCAAGGGAGTATGAATTGTTGCATCATGTTGAACCCTAGATTTCACTTTTGTTTGGTGCATAATTCTTAGAAAGTCTAATTTGAATTTGTGGCTTATTTGAATTTGAATCAAATAGAGAAAATAAAAAGAAAAGGGAAAAACAATTCCAAAATAAAAGAAAAAGGAAAAGAAGCCCAAACCCCCGCCCCCCTCAGCCTTTCGGCCCAGCTCGGCCCATCCCGCGCGCGCGCCCTCCCCCCCCTCCTCTCTCTCTGCGCCGCGGGCCCGGCCTGTCAGCGCGGCCGCCGTCTCCGCGCCCCGCCTTCTCTCTCTACGCCGCGGGCCCCGTTAGGCAACCGTTCCCCGCGCCCGCGTTCGCTTTCCCCTCTCTCTCTGCTCGCGGGCCCGGGCTGTCAGCCCCGTCGTCTCCGCGTAACCGCCGCCGCGCGTGCCGTGGACTCCGCGCCCACGTCGCGCGTGGGGCTCGCCACCACCTCGCCTCGGCCACTTGAGCCCAGAGCCTCGCTCGCCCTCTCCTCCCTCATTTGCGCACCTGCCGACCCCTCTCTCACCTCCCCCTCGCTGCGCGCATGCCAAAGCGCCGCCGCCATTAAACCACCGCCGCCCGAGCTCGTTCCTCCGTCGCCGTTGGAGCTCTGCCGTGTCCATTGCCACGGTAAGCTTCGCCCCGGCGTCCTCAACCCGGGACGCGCCCCAATTCCCTCTCCCCCTCCCTATTTCTCTCTGCCCGCGCTCACCCGCCGTCCTCCGTGTAGCCGCGGGGGTCCGCCACCGTCGCCCGGGCCACCGTCACGTCATCGCCGCCACTAAGGAGTCCCCGGAGTTCGCCTTGAGGTAAGGAACCTCCCATGCCCCCTCTCTTCCCCTCTATTGCACTCTATCGCGTTTGATTCCTCGCCGGAGTTGTTCAACGCCGCCGCCGAGCCGCTCCGCCGTGAACCGCCCCCCTCCGGTGCCCCTGCCCCGACCCAGGCCCCACCAAAGGATTCCCCGTGCCCTTCCCAACCTTCCCGGCCACTCAGGTCGCCCCAGAGACCCGCCAAGCGCCCGCGCCCCTCGTCTCCGGCGAGTCCTCCGCCGCGGGGACGAGCGCCGCCGCCCCAGCTAGCCGTAGGAGAAGCCCAGGCCGGCCACCCAATCCCCACCGTCCGTCCCAGATCGGGCGGTCCCGTTTTAATTAGGCCAAACCTAATCCTGGCCGTCCGCCGGAGATCCAGCGGCCCAGGCCGCTTTCCCCCACCCCGTCTCCCTGCCGTTTGGGTCCCGCCTGTCAGCTCGCCCGCGCGCTCGCGCTGCCCGCCGGCCCCGCCTGTTAGCCCGCCCGCGCGCTCGCGCTGCCCGCTGGCCCCGCCTGTCAGCCGCAGGCCGCCGCGCGCCCGCGCCCGCCCGCAGGATCTAATCCTGGCCGTCCGCCTGAGATCCAACGGCCGTAGGAGCCCGATACCCCTTCGCCCGCGCGTTTTCTTAAAGAGCCCCCCGGTTTTATGGAATTTGAACCCGCCGTCCCTGGTTTCTTACAGTTGGGTCCTCGGACCTTTTATTTAATTCAAAATAGGTCCTTAGGGTAGATTTTTAACCCTAAACTTGTAAAATTCATAACTTTGCCATATGAACTCCAAATTAGGTGCTTCAAATTGCAAAATGTTCATAATATTATTATCTATCTGTTTATGCAATGTTTCCCTGCTGTTTCTATGTCCCAATTAATAGTTGATCATTAGGGTAAAATTAATGTTATGGGAACCCTATTTCAAATTGCAAAATGTTCATAATATTATTATCTATCTGTTTATGCAATGTTTCCCTGCTGTTTCTATGTCCCAATTAATAGTTGATCATTAGGGTAAAATTAATGTTATGGGAACCCTATTTGAGATAAATAAAAGATAGTAGACTTTAATAATAGTTGGAGCACTTAAGTTTATGGACTTAACACTATGTAATGATTAAACCCCACCACTGACTTAAACCTGATTAGTGGATAATGAATCCTTTTGTATAGTCCTCTACCCCAGACCTAGAGAATACCAGAGTGCCTATCCCTTTTCTATTATGAACTTGTGATCTCTCTGCTGCATATGTTTGGTATATTGTTTTTGTTCGTTATTTCCCAAGTGCATAGTGTGAATGATTACTTTACGTAGACAACGAGCAGTCTGTGTTTCCCGAGGAAGTTGCAGAGGAAGTCCCTGATCAGCAGTTTGGTGAAGGCAAGTGTCCTCTGACCCATTATGTCCTATTCATTTATAACTTACTACCCCGCATTACTTACTTGAAACCTAAGGATTGACTAGCTTTACACTTTACTTTATCCTTGATGACCTTATGGGCTATTATGGTTAGCATTCTGCTACTGCCTTAACTTAATCAATGAACATGATGTGAATATTTATGATACTGTTATCCTGATTATGTGATGATCTTGTGATACTCTAGGGGGCTCAGGCTGTTTCCTGAGTACCTCTCTGTAAGGACCTGTTCGTTGAGAGACCACCCGGGATAACAGTGCAACCATGAGGGTGAAATGGGGCGCCCTTAGCTAATTAATTAGAGGAACTAGAGGTGTAGTTGCTTCGCCGTCGTGCCGTCAATGGGGTCCAGGCACAGTGCTTGCTCTGCCGAGGCTGAGTGCCGAGGTTCTTTCGTTTTGCTTTTGTTAGTCACTCTCCTGCGGGGAGGAGTACTGTGTTTATCAAACTGGAGAAACCTAACGGGCAGCTATGATCTCTAGGGAATCTTTGTAAAAGCTACGTAGTGATACCCTGCCGGACCACCTAGGTAGTGGTCAATGGGGATTAGCTCTCCCGGGTAGAAAGGGAATCATGACTCATGGGTAAAGTGTGCGACCTCTGCAGAGGGTAGTGAAACTGATATATCAGCCGTGCTCACGGTTAAGAGCAGCCTTGGGATCCTCTTTGATTAGAGATACAGATGGTTCGAGATATAAGGATTATGTTATGGTTTTGGTTCGAATATGATGATGTTGTTCCTCGATGAGGAAATGGTTCATGGGTTGGTTAATGCTAAAATCTGGCTTCTACTAATGATAAATACCTGTCCAACTAAAAGCAACTGCTTGAGCCTAACCCCACATAAAGCTAGTCCACTTCAGCCAAACGGGACATTTGCTGAGTACGTTGATGTGTACTCATCCTTGCTTTACCACAAACACCAGGTTGTCCGCATTGTAACCACTGCTCCGGAGAAGGCGAAGTCGTGGAAGGAGACTTCCAGGAGTTCCAAGACTACGACGAATTCTAGTGTGGGTTGGCGGCAACCCCCAGTCAGCTGCCTGTGAAGGCCTTATCTTTACTGCGTTTCGCTAGCACTTTGATTTAACTGTTAAGTCGATGACTATGTGGATGTCTATGACTCTGTGATGTAATTAAGTTAATACTCTTTTAAGTTATTATTCGAGCAATGTGCATTGATGTTCATTTATGTAATCGCTGTGTACGTGAGTTCTGATCCTGGCACGTACATAGTTCGCACTTGGTTTGCCTTCCAAAACCGGGTGTGACACCCACTACTGGTCAGAGGTTCGATGGCCGGCCCTTCGAAGGGTTCAACGGTCGCCTCAGGCCACTCGGGCTCCACGCCCACTACTGATCAGGGGTTCGTAGGCTGGCCCTCGAAGGGTTCACAGTCGCCTCAGACACAGAGCAAGGGATGACCATGGGTACGTTCGATACATAACCAAGGCTCGGGCTACGCTCCCGAGGTACCCTAGGACATTTCCGAGACCAGCGGGAATGATCTTGTAACGGAATCCCATCAGAGGGAGGCATCGAGCCCTCGGACCCCGTCGACAGGGGACCGGGTCCAGCAGATCACCCGCAGGTACTTCTGGGAGCGCCTCTGGGCCTCTAGCCAACCCCTATCAAATGGGGCACGGACGTTCGCTCGGATTACCCGCCAGCAGCTCACTGGAGACACCATGTTCGACGCCACCCGAGGGCAACATGGCGCTTTCCCCCTCCTCCTTGCAGAAAGGCGACGCAGGGGCGTATGTAATAAAGTCGAGTCTGTCCCTGACCGTCCTCTCGCCCTGTGCAGAGGCTCGGGGGCTGCTCTCGCAAACCTGGCTCTGGCCAAACCGTTGACAGCGTGAACATACCAGCCCGAGAACTTGGGACTCGACCGTGCACTCGGGCTACGGCCAGCTCGCATGAGGGAACAACTAGACCAGCCAAAGTGTTGCGAAGCGCACTAAGACCTCAAAGGAGTAAAACTACTCCTCCGAGGCCTCGGGGGCTACACCCGGCGGGTGCGCTCGCGCGCACCCCCCGGAACAGAATGCAACCGAAAAAGGCTGGTCCCCTTGCAAAAAAAGTGCGGCAAAAGCCTCCAAGCGAGTATTAGTACTCCTTGGAGGCTCGGGGGCTACTGTCGGGGACCATAATTAGGGGTACCCTCAAGGCCCCTAAATCTTAGCTAGTAACCCCCATCAGCACAAAGCTGCTAAGGCCTGATGGGTGCGATTAAGTCAAGGATCGGTCCATTCAAGGGACACGATCGTGCCTCGCCCGAGCTTAGCCTCGGGCAAGGGAAGCCGACCCGGAGAACCTACGTCTCGCCCGAGGACCCCCCTCCAGCAACGGGCACACTATCGGCTCGCCCGAGGCCCAGTCTTCACCGAGAAGCAACCTTGGCCACATCGCCACGCCGTCCGACCAAATCGCAGGGGCATTCAATGCAAAGGTGGCCTGACACCTTTATCCTGACGCACGCCCTCCAGTCGACAGAGCCGAAGTGACCGCACTCACTTCGCCGCTCTACTGACCGATCTGACAAGAGGACAGCGCCGCCTGCGTCGCTCCGACTGCTTAGCCACCCGACAGAGTGAGGCTGACAGCAGCCAAGGCCGGCCTCGGGCGTCATAGGAAACTCCGCCTCGCCCGACCCCAGGGCTCGGACTCGGGCTCAGCCCCGGAAGACGGCGAACTCCGCTCCGCCCGACCCAGGGCTCGGACTCGGGCTCAGCCCCGGAAGACGGCGAACTCCGCTCCGCCCGACCCAGGGCTCGGACTCGGGCTCAGCCCCGAAAGACGGCGAACTCTGCTCCGCCCGACCCAGGGCTCGGAAGACGGCGAACTCCGCTCCGCCCGACCCAGGGCTCGGACTCGGGCTCAGCCCCGGAAGACGGCGAACTCCGCTCCGCCCAACCTAGGGCTCGGACTCGGGCTCAGCCCCGGAAGACGGCGAACTCCGCTCCGCCCGACCCAGGGCTCGGACTCGAGCTCAGCCCCGGAAGACGGCGAACTCCGCTTCGCCTGACCCAGGGCTCGGACTCGGGCTTAGCCCCGGAAGACGGCGAACTCCGCTCCGCCTGACCCAGGGCTCGGACTCAGGCTCAGCCCCGGAAGACGGTGAACTCCGCTCCGCCCGACCCAGGGCTCAGACATGGGCTCAGCCCCAGGAGACGATGGACTCCGCTTCGCCCGACCCCAGGGCTCGGACTCAGCTCTAGCCTCAGCCGACGGTCTCCGCCTCGCCCGACCTAGGGGCTCGGACTTGACCACGGCCACGGGAGACAGACTCGACCTCGACCTCGGAGGAGCTTCCACATCGCCCAACCTAGGGCGCGGACCGACCACGTCGACAGGAGGCGCCATCATTACTATACCCCGAGCTGACTCAGGCTACGGGGAACAAGACCGGCGTCCCATCTGGCTCGCTCCGCCAGATAGGCAATGATGGCGCCCCGCGCGCTCTATGACGACGGTGGCTCTCGGCCCCCTTACGAAAGCAAGAGGACGTCAGCAAGGACTCAACAGCCCCAACAACTGTCCTCTCGCCAGGCTCCAGCACTCCTCCGACGGCCACGACACCACACGAACCGGGTGCCAAACACCTCTCCGGCTGCCACGACGGCGTGTACTTAGGGCGCTAGCTCTCCTCCGCTAGACACATAGCACTCTGCTACACTCCCCATTGTACACCTGGATCCTCTCCTTACGCCTATAAAAGGAAGGACCAGGGCCCTCTTACAGAAGGTTGGCCCGCGTGGAGAAGGACGGGACGACGCTCGCGCAAGGCCGCTCGCTCCCACTCCCGCGTGGACACTTGTATCCCCCTACTGCAAGCGCACCCGACTCAGGCGCGGGGCTAACACGAAGGCCGCGGGATCCACTCTCTCACGTCCGCCTCTCTCCGGATGCTTCCTTTCCCCCCTTCGCATTCCGCCTCGCGTCGACCCATCTGGGCTGGGGCACACGGCGACAATTCACTCGTCGGTCCAGGGACCCCCCGGGTTTCGAAACACCGACAGGTGTATTGTTTTCTTCCGTTTCAAGAATGTTAGTTGTATGTTTGCACTCGCGTAGATATCGGGCCGTTCGTGGAGTCTGAGGGAATTGCAGGAGAAGACCCTGAGCAGCAGCAGCTTGGTGAAGGCAAGTGTCCTCTGACCCATTATGTCCCATTTATTTTATAATACACTATCCCGCATACTATGAACAACCTAAGGATTTACTCGCTTTCTATTTACCTTGTCCTTGATTTACCTTTTGGGTTACTATGGTTAGCTACATGCTAGCGCTTTACTTTAATCAATGAACATGATGAGATACAATGATGATACTATGATTTTATTCTGGATATTATGATATACTTGTGGCATTTAAGGGGACTCGGGCTGTTTCCCGAGTACCTCTCCGTAAGGACCTGTTCGTTGAGAGACCACCTGGGATAACAGTGCAACCATGAGGGTGAAATGGGACGCCCTTAGCTAATTAATTAGAGGAACTGGAGGTGTAGTTGCTTCGCCGTCGTGCCGTCAATGGGGTCCAGGCACAGTGCTTGCTCTGCCGAGGCTGAGTGCCAAGGTTCTTTCGTTTTGCTTTTGTTAGTCACTCTCCTGCGGGGAGGAGTACTATGTTTATCAAACTGGAGAATCCTAACGGGCGGCTATGATCTCTAGGGAATCTTTGTAAAAGCTACGTAGTGATACCCTGCCGAACCACCTAGGAAGTGATCAATGGGGATTGGCTCTCCCCGGGCAGAAAGGGAATCATGACTCATGGGTAAAGTGTGCGACCTCTGCAGAGGGTAGTGAAACTGATATATCAGCCGTGCTCAGTTAAGAGCAGCCTTGGGATCCTCTTTGATTAGAGATACAGATGGTTCGAGATACAATGGTTCTATTAATGTTTTTGGTTCGGTGATGATCATGATGTTTCCTCGATGAGGAAATGACTCATGGGATGGTTATATGATAAAACTTGGCTTCCACTAATAATAAATGCCTGACCAACTAAAAGCAATCTGCTTTGACCTTAACCCCACATAAAGCTAGTCCACTTCAGCCAAACGGGGCATTTGCTGAGTACGTTGATGTGTACTCATCCTTGCTTTACCACAAAACACCAGGTTGTCCACATTGCAACCACTACTCAGGAGAAGATGAAGTCGTGGAAGGAGACTTCCAGGAGTTCCAAGACTACGACGAGTTTTAGGTGTGGGTTGGCGGCAACCCCCAGTCAGCTGCCTGTGAAGGCCTTACCTTTACTGCGTTTCGCTTAGCACTTTGATTTATCCGTTAAGTTGATGACTATGTGGATGTCTCTGACTCTGTGATGTAATAAGTTAATACTCTTTTATGTTATTATTCGAGCACTGTGCGATGATGTTCATTTATGTAATCGCTGTGTACATGAGTTCTGATCCTGGCACGTACATAGTTCGCATTCGGTTTACCTTCCAAAACCGGGTGTGACATAAGTGGTATCAAAGCCGTGCTGGCTGTAGGACCGCTGACCTAGAGTAGCACTGGTCGTACTAAGGACTATTAACCTTCATTCTCACCTTGACCTCTGGTGTCACTTCAAAGGTCGGTCACCTCGACCAACCCTATGTTTTACTACATATATATATAATATATCATACCTTGCTAAAATTTTATTTTGTTCTGTCTATGGTTTACTCACTTGTCATATTAGTTCTGTTCTTACTCTTATGCTTACGGTGTCTTTTGTAGATGGCTCATCTTAGACACACTGCTCGTAAGTCAGTGATCCCTTTCCTGCCGTCTCGCCTTGCGGAGCGTCCTCTGCGCCGCACCGTGTCTGGTCAGTCGAGTCACCTGGAGAGGCTGCACCACCGCCTACGTGAGGAGCAGGAGCGCCAGCGTCAGCACAGGGAGCAGTAGGGCTCTTCCTCTCCACCAGAGCAGGAGGTGGAGTCCGTGAGGCGCCGTTCCCCTGTTCCCAGTTGGAGGCGCCCCCTGCACCACCGCAGGACGCCCCGACTGTTGGAGGAGGCCCTGGAGGAGACCCCGACGACGACGACGACGACAGCGACTCCGACCACAGCCCGGAGTCCTCTGAGCCGCAGGAGGCGGAAGGATGGGTCGCCCGACCCATCACCCGTGACGCCGCTCGTGGTTGTCACTTCCACGACGCACTCGACACCTTGTTGCGCCGGGCTTTCGACCGGCACACCTGGTCGATCGAGTACCGTTGTGTAGTCTACCAGCACAGTCGCGGGAGGTACCCGGACCGCTGGGAGGCTACCTGCCTAGTTCGCCGTCCGGAGGATGACCTCCGGGGTGCAGAGGCCGTTTCGGAGCATTACTCCATCTCCGAGAGGGACACTGCAGAGGCGGCTATGCAGGATGCAGCACGGCGTGCACTCTCCCAGTACTGTTCCTTATTCTGTGGGGTGGCCGACGGTCTTAACCTTAGGTACTACCCCCGCCGTCCTACTGGCAGCACAGAGAGTGTGGTTGCCTTGCCTATTGGTGAGGATAACCCTAGGTTGAGCAGCACAGTCAACCTAGTCGCAGTGCTACTGAGCTGGATCACTCTCTGGACGAGCTGAGCAGGGCTCGAACGGAGATTGCTGAGTTGCGTGCTGAGCTGGCAGAGCGCCGCCACCAGGAGGGTGGTTCTCCCGCTCCTGTTGGGACTCAGCACCCTTACCGCTCGCCTCCACGTGGTCACCACACTTATGGTTCCCCTGCCTGTAGGACCAGGATAGATCTGGATCCTTAGATCGTTAGCGTCGGAGTTTGTAAAAAGTTCTTAAGTCAGATGTCTCAGTCTTAGATAGTCAGTTTAGTTTGCTTATCAGTTGCGTCCATTCAGTTTAGTTTGCTGATCAGTTGCTTACATGCTTGTTATGATGAACTTGTGCTGGATTTGAATCTTTGTAATGACTGTTGCCAACATGTGGGTTTCCCCTGCAGTTTGGCTTAGCTAGTGATGTTAATGAAGTCAGTTATTTAGTTGGGAAACCATCTACTTCTACTTTCCTTTTTATCTGAGAAGCTGTATTGGATCATAATGAGGATCAGTGAAGTTCTTTGTTCACTCAGTGTCATGAAGAATTCTGTATACTCTTTTATGCTGAAGGATTGTAAGATCAATGATGTGTGAATGTCTTCCATAGATGTCTGACAACAGGCGCCGATGTAACAGGCGTGTTCAGCAAGAGCAGCGTGCCCAGCAGGAGGAACATCGGAGGCAGCCTCCCCGCCGCCCCCGATGACAGTGGAGCAGATGTTCTTGATGCAAACTCAGGTAGCGCAGGCTATTGGGCAGACTCTGGCAGCCATGCAGCAGGCCCAACAACAACCTCAACCCCAGTTACAAGTGCAGATACCCCAGATGCCACGGGACAAACGTGGTGAGTTCATGAGAGGGCACCCTCCTACCTTCATGCACTCTGCCGATCCCATGGATGCAGAAGACTGGCTGCGTGCAGTGGAGAGGGAACTGCGCACCGCCCAATGTGACGACAGGGAGAAGGTCCTGTATGGTCCCCGCCAGCTAAGGGGAGCAGCCCAATCCTGGTGGGAGTCTTACCTCGCCACCCATGCTGACCCCGAAGCCATCACTTGGGAGGAATTCAGCGAGAGTCACTACAGGAATTCCGTTGACTCTCGTCGGCCAGATTAATTCCCGTCGGCCAGTGCAAAAGCCGACGGGAATTAAGTAACTCCCGTCGGTCGTCAACTAGCTGACGGGAATTAATTTAATTCCCGTCGGCCACGTCAGCTAGCCGACGGGGTTAAGTAATTCCCGTCGGCTTTGTCCCGAAGCCGACGGGGGTTATTTAATTCCCGTCGGCCACGTCATAGGCCGACGGGGATTAATGGTTTTAGAGCCACGTCCGAGCCCGCGCGGACTCATTCTTCTCCTCTCTCTCGTCTGAAACCGACGACTCGCCGCCGCCGCCGCCACCCGCCCGAGCCGCCGCCCGCCCTCGCCCCCAACGCCGCCGCCCGCCCGCGCCCCCAACGCCGCCGCCCGCCCGCGCAGCGCGGCCGAGCTCCTGTGCCGCCGGGCCGCCGAGCCCCCACGCCACCGCGCCACCACGCCATCGCGCCGCCACGCCACCGCCGCGCGCCCCTGCTCCTCCGCCCGCC
>JAOPSE010000008.1:2886692-3125781 GCA_029449295.1 Zea luxurians | reverse complement strand
CACGAACACATCTCAGCATCCTCCAAGCGCCTCATCCTGCGGTACCTGTTCTTGACCTGTGGGGGTGTGAGACAGCAAGAGTGAGCTCACATACGTTCATCGCTCAACAAGTTGTGGGGAATATGTGCATGAACTCGCCAAAGGTGGGAGCTCATGTGAAGTGTAAGGCTTACCAAAGAGGATGGCTAGAGCTGAGCATTGCTTTTAAAGTTGGTCAAAATTTTATTAGCAGTTACTAAGTATAAGTAAATACCAACCCAATTAAGTAGTAGAACAAAAGTAACAACATCACCTGCGATGCAATGCATATGACAAATTGAATTTAGTTCCATAAATTAATCTGTGAGTGTCCGAGCTGCTCATGGACCGTGAGCACGGCTAGTATACCAGTTTTTACACTCTGCAGAGGTTGCGCATCTTTACCACAAGTCATGTACCCATCTGCCAAGAGACGGCCAATCCCATACACCTCTTCCGAGGAGGCGAGGCAGGGTAACACTACGAGGCCTTTACAAAGTTCCACTAGCTTCAGAAAACCCGCTACAGTTTATAGGAAGTTCCAATGCAGGAATCCCTTGTAGGACCGCCATCGCAGCAAAATCCTCCCGAGGGCCTCCCTACACTGACCACTCCCCTACTGCCCTTGCCCCTTTCGGGTAAGCTAGTCTTCCACTAGCTTTCCTAATTAATCAGCCAAGGGGTCCCATTTCTCCCTTGTGGTAGCACTGTTTTCCCGGGTGGTTCTCTCATGTTCCAATTAACATAATGATCTTATCATGAACAATAAATAACAACTGATAACAAAAGTATAATCATGAATAGTGTAATCTTCATACCCAAAACCACATATAGCACTAGCAAGTACTACCCAAAAAGTTCAGTGGTAAACAAGGTATAAAAGATAGACAAACTAGGGTAACCTATTGAGTCCCATCAAAATTAACCTATGCAGATCATTATGATTAATTAGAACATGAGTAGGTGAAGAGAAGTGATCAAGGGCACAACTTGCCTGGGACTTGAGATTCCAGGTACCAGGATGATCTTCAGGTGACACGTGTCCTCACGCTAGTCGTAGCGTTACAAACAAACAGTGTATAGGCAAAATTACATCACATCAAACATGCAAATGGAATATACAGTAATAAACTAGATATTAAAATATGATCATAGGAACTGGAATTAATAATTTGGAGATATACATTTTAAGTTATGAAATTCTAAAGATTTTATGCATTTAATATAGGGTTAAGTGGGAAATAAATTTAAATATGTATTTCATGTCAAAACAGTGGTACTATTTAATAGAGAATACTATTACAAAATTATAGGAACTGAATGGTCCAATTTGGAGTTCGTATGGATTTTCTACAAATTAAACAAGTTCTAGTAATTATTTTCATATTAAAAACCATTTTCTAATTACTTTTACTAGGTTTTATAAATCCTTGGACTGGGCGCACGATAACCAGGGAACTCGGGGTTTAAATTGCAAAATCGCCCAGACACAACTTTAACCCGCGGTGGACGGCGGGTTGATATCGCAGAAATGGAGGGGCTCTTCAGAAAATAGACCTCGCGAAGGGGTATCCCGCATTCCAGACCGCACGATCTAAGATGATGGGTCCAGATTAGATCTAAGTTTAAATGAATCGGTACATAACCCTGATCCTCGGATCAGAGATCGACGGTCTCTATTCTATCTAACTGAGATCGTCCCGCATCCATCGGATTCTCGATCTACGGTCACAGTTGGATGCAGTCGAATGGGTATGAAGATCTAATCCAAGCCGCTGCTTGTGAGATCAACGATCCACGTGAAATCCGGCACCATCGCCCCACCCACCGGACCTCCCGCACGGAGGCGCAGAGCCACAGCGGCGGTGCTTTGCCGGAGTGGTCCAATTCCGGCACTCCTGCACCCCATTACTCAAATCAAATGGTGCTAGACGATGTCCGGGCCCTAACGAACAACAAGGAGTTGACGTACCAGTGATTGAAGCGATGACCGCGGCTGGCCACGGGGATCCGCGGTTCGGTGGAGAGCAGAATGTTCGTTGAGAAATTCTAGCGGCTCCGAGCACAACCCGCCCAAGGAGAGGCTTCGCACACCCTCCGCGCCGCCGTACGAAGTTCCTGGTGCGGCGCTTGAGGGCGTAGAGGCGTGGAAGCACCGATTCGCTGGTGGCGGCTGAAGTCCTCCCGCGCGGGACGGAGCCGAGGTGCCGTCGAGCTCTTGCTTTGACTCCGACTGTGCCCAGCCACGGTACCGAAGCATTCACCCCGAGCGGTGGAGGTCGTGGCAAGGATAGGGCGGCAGTGAGGTCGTCTCAACTCTCTCTCTCTATTTGTCGCCATGGATCCCGGCGCCAGCGTTCCCCTTTTCTCACGGCGATGACTTCGCGATTTCTCTCCTTGGTGTCCGGCTTGCAAAGGCTATGGCTCAGGGTCACGGGCGCTAGGATTTTATAGGCAGATGGGGAGTCCGTGCGGTCGGAAGCTGAGCTTCCCGGCGGGATCGGCGTCCGCTTCGGCGTGAAGTCTGTTTAGAGGATAGAGATGGCACTGAGCGGGTGGGAGGATGATTCTGACGGTGCGGGGCCGCGCGGAAGTGGTTAGCAAGCTAAGCAGCGGCCGGCCGCGTGGGCCCACTTGGCCGGTGACCCAGAGCGCGCACAACGTGGATGGCAGAGCAATGGGGGTGGAGGATGACGAGCGGGTCCCACGCCACAGCGACTAAACCGGCACAGGCGCGACTTGGGCTGCGCGGCAGGTAAAGGACATGGGCCGAAATGGGAGCCGCCAGCCCAACAGGTAATCCATTCCTTTTTCTTTTTTTATTTTTCCCCTTTTTCTTTTTATTTTTCTAATCCCTAATCCAACTTGAATTCAAATTTACATTCAAATCTTGTACTAAATTTATCCTTGAGTTATATTGTGACCTTAAGGTAATAATTTTGGAAATATATAAACTTCCTTTATATTTTATATATCTTCTCTTTTTTTTCTCTTCTACATAATATTTCGAAAACCCTAAAGTGCAACTTTGGGTTAAATTCAATATCCATCTCATTATTATATTGCTTTTATTATTATTTTATTGCTAAGTGCACAAACAAGCAAAACTCCATCATGATGCACAATTTAGTGGCATGTCCTTGATTAATTATTTTTTTATTTTTAATGAGGTGTTCACATGTGACGATAAGTAATTTCAACACACACATAAAATATAGGGAATGACTTTTCTCCACTTTTATATATATTACAATTTGGGTATTACACGTCCCCCCGGCGCTTGATGGATTTGAGGTCCCACGGTTGCGCCGGCTTGTCGGAGAGGGACTGGAAGTTGGCGGTGAAGCGTCGACTGAAGTCGCCCCAGACGTCGATGCAGTGTCGGGGTAGATGTCGCAGCCATTGCAGCGCGTCTTGCCCAAGGACAATGGGTAAGTACGCGGTCATCACGTCTTCGGACGCCCCGGCAGCTCGAGCAGCGGTGGTGTAGACGGCTAGCCAACCCCATGGATCTGCTTAGGTTCATATTTGTCAACATTGGATACCTTGAAGTTGGGAGGCCATTGGATGGCCCTAAGGCGCGGAGTAAGAGCGGACACTCCGCACGTATCCTCCTGTCGTCGGGGACGATGTCTGTCCCGGGGAGGGGAGTTGTGATTGTGGTTCCTCGACCGTCCCGGGTGGTTCCGCTAGTTGAGGCCGTTGCCGACTCAGTTCTAGTGGCTTGGCTCTGAGTCGGGATGCCATGATCCCTGTCATACTCCTCCCGACGGCGAATCTCGTTCTCATGCCGCCGCTCGCGCGAAGCATTGATGGAGCTTCGCGCGTCTCGGCGACTGTTGATGGCGTGTCGTAGATCGCTCGGCGGGTGAGCGAGCGGTAGAAGATGATTGGCCGCCTGGGTGAGCAGTCGTCGGTAGCCCTCGGCGTCAGGAGTCCGAGGAAGTCCCTCAGCTATCCGAGCTAGTACCCCTCCGACTTTGCTCGGCGTGTTCATAGCTCGGGCGAAGTCGGGGTTCAGGTTGCGCCCGAAGAATGGATTCTCCCGGCGCTGCCTTGCATCTTGCTCAGCCTGTTCCTGAGCTCGTCGGCGATCACGTCGTCGGGAGTTCCTTCGTTCTCTGAAGACGCGTTCTTCCGGAGTTTCTCCTACCTCCGAGACCTCATCTCGCGAGACAGGCTGTTCCAGATTCCGCTCTCCGGCCGCGTGATGTCGTCGAACGTTCCTGCTGGTTCCTCCGTCGTCGGGACTCTCGTTGAGGGGGTTCTTCCCCGGTGCAGTCGGCTCGTCGTCAGAGACGATAGGCGACTCCGCTCTCCCGATGAAGAGGACGTCGGGGTAGAATGGTGCTGCTGTCGTGGTGACCTTCTCCCCGTTCCCCTTTGAGGCATGAGGAACGGAAAGAGCAACTTGCTTCTCCCCGGTTACCTTCTTTCTTGCGATCTGTGTCCACTCTTTTGTCGGCGAGGTAGGCAGTGGAGTTCTCCGGGTCAGCGAGCCCTCGGCCCCCGGTTTTCCGGAGACGATCCTCATCCGGAAAGTTGGAGGTTGTGCTTCTCCGGTATTTTCGGAGTTCGTTGGGGGAGACTTCTTTTCCGGCGGATCCGCGATACGGTGCAGAATTCCTTCTTCATCCGCTACAAATGAGATTGTTCCGAAGCAGAACATGGATCCGGACACAGGGTGATCTTGCTGTAGAAGATGACAGCCATTGAGCTAGCTTGGATTGTCGACACACCCCCTACCTGGCACACCAGCTGTCGGTGTTTTGGGTCCGACCGCACACCCGGGGTTGCCCCTCAAGGTGTTTTAGGAGTAGGACGGTGTCGACAACTGTAGCAAAATGGTTTGTGCAGATCGCACGAGGGACAGTGGACGAGGTTTACAGGTTCGGGCCGCTTAGAGATGCGTAACACCCTACGTCCTGGTGAGTATGCTTGGTGAATGTGGTTACAAGAGAGCTCTCTGGATTGAGAATACAGAGAGTTGGTGGGTGGCTAAGTAAAGTGTCCATCGTTCTGAAGGGGTGCCCCTAGGCCTTATATACTTGACCGTGGGGCAATACACGTGGATAAGATAGCAACAAGTAGCCAAAAGATAGTGAACCTCTTGAGATTATCCCTACGTAACCCTCGCCGACTTATCCTTGCGTGGCTTCGTTGCATGGAGGCTCCAGCGCGGGAAAGTCGGATCTCTATTGCGGTCATTCGCTCGATGCTGTGGGCCGTCCGGGCTTGTACCAATCCGGCCTCATGTCGTTCTGCTTCACTGGTTGTTTCTCCCCATGCCCACGAAAGAATGACCTTACGATTTATTGGGCCCTTGGGCCTTTCGTGAGGTCCTTTACTCTTTTAGTGGACCCGGGGATATCTATCCCCCACAGACTGTAAAAGTGAACAGTGGCGTGAATAGTGCGCGGACAGTTTGCACAGAGTCAGAGCAGCGCCAGAAGGCGCACCAGACAGTGAATAGTGCCTGTCTGGTGCGGCATCGGACTGTCCGGTGCCCCATGAAGACAGAGCTTCAATGGTCGAAACCGTCAGAACCCTAACGGTTGGGTGACGTGGCTGGCGCACCGGACAGTGTCTGGTGCGCCCATCGACAGCAGCCCTCCCCAACGGCTGTTTTGGTGGTTGGGGCTATAAATACCCCCCAACCACCACCATTCAAGGCATCCAAGTTTCCAGCAATTTGCATTCAATACAAGAGCTCTAGGCTTCACTCCAAGACACAAAACAAAAGATCAAATCCCCTCCAAGTCCCAAACTCATTCCAAAGACTTAGTGGCTTGTGAGTGAGAGACATTTGTGTTCATTTGAGTTCTTGTCGCTTGGATCACTTTTCTTCTTCCTCTATTCTTGTTCTCAAGCAACTTGTAATCAAAGCAAGAGACACCAAGTTGTGGTGGTCCTTGTAGGGGTCTAAGTGACCCATTTGATTAAGGAGAAAAGCTCACTCGGTCTAAGTGACCGTTTGAGAGAGGGAAAGGGTTGAAAGAGACCCGGTCTTTGTGACCACCTCAACGGGGAGTAGGTTTACAAGAACCGAACATCGGTAAAACAAATCACCGTGTCACTCGCCCTATTTGCTTTTGATTTGTTTTCGCCCTCCTTTCCGAGTCAGATTTAATTCTAATGCTAATCCCGGCTTGTAGTGTGTGCTTAAGTTTATAATTTTCAGATTCCGCCTATTCACTCCCCTCTAGGCGACTTTCATTAGTCATGTTTTTGAGGACCTTCGGAAGAGGAAGACCCCAACAGTAGCCCCTCGCAGTGTTTAATTTGTTTCTTTGTAACAAATTCAAACTGCGACGTGAACGAAGGCCTTTAGCCGAGGGTCCAAAAAACATCTTCCCTTCGCTAGAATAGCGAATCATTCTGAACCATGGGACCCACCGAGCTGTGGGGCTCTGAGTATATATATAGAAGGCTGTGTCGTGAATATTTTCGTGCCTTCTAGGTGTTTGCACTGTGATTGCCATCTTAGCCTTCTCTTTTGCAAGCTTGATTGATTTTTGAGCTGCGGCATCTGCGCAACCATCATCCGAATGGCTGAGGACAAGAATATCATAGACCCCACAATGTCTAGGTTTTACGAAGCTATGAAGAAGACTAACATAGAAAAAATCACCAATGAGATGTTGGCTAGGTTGTCCGAAGATTCCAGCGATAGCGATAGTTTTGACGTGGAGAGTGGGAATGAAGATGTCGAAGATCAGACGTGGAGGCCAAGCCATGTTGTTTTTGGGAAGTCAACTGTCAAACAAGGGCAAGTCGAAGTGGTGAATGGAAAATATTTTCATGATGTCTCTATAGTGATGGTCAGGGTGGAAGCACCGTTCCCCTTCCCGAAGCTGACGAGGTGGTGGTCTTTAAGAGCTTCATGAAAGCTGGGTTTCGCTTTCCGCTCCACAAGATGTTGGTTGAGGTTCTGAAGACATTCAAGATATATCTTCATCAACTTACCCCCGAAGCTCTTATCAAAGTGGTAGTTTTTATATGGGCTATGAGGAGTCAGGGACTAGAGCCGGATGCTAAGTGCTTCTGCAATATTCACGTGTTAGACGAAGGCAACCGGAAAAGAACAATATCATAACAACTTCGGCTGTTACATCTTCGTGCCCCGCTCTGAAGCAAATTATCATGTGCCTACATTTCGGAAGAAGTGGCCAGGCTCTTGGATGAAGCAATGGTTTTACGTGAAGAATGATCTAAATCAGAGGGAGGATGTGAGGGGCATCATTCAACGTCCCATATGGTCACGTTTTGGCATTAGGAGGCCATCAATCGCAATTGGGAATGAAGTGCAAGCATGCCTAATGGCTTTCAACACCATATGTACCTACATTGGTACCAGAGATTTAGTTCAAGAGCACATCGCTTTCAAAGTATGGTCTCTTGCAAAATGAATGGGAAATGCCGAAGGAAGCTGCCGCTAGCTCCAGTCAGGGTGGCTTGGTTTATCTGAAGTACACCTTCCGGTACAGAAGTCAATTTGACGAGCCAAATGATGATTGGCTAGACGCTATAGAGGCAACGAGTGATGAGCTACCTGGAGCGTACTCGAGGACAGAAGACGAAGCCATGACAGTTGCCTTCGACGCTCGAGGGAAAAGGAGGCTGAACATGTGAAAGGGAATTAGGCTTACACCTAGTTCCTAAATAATTTTGGTGGTTGAATTGTCCAACACAAATATTGGACTAAACTAGTTTGCTCTAGTACTCAAGTTATACAGGTGCAAAAGGTTCACACTTAGCCAATAAAAGACCAAGTTTTGGATTCAACAAAGGAGCAACGAGGCAACCGAAGGCACCTCTGGCTGGGGGCACCGGACTGTGTCCGGTACGCCCAGAGGACTCCAACTCAAACTCTTCGCCCTCGGGAATTCTCGGAAGCCGGCGTGCTATAATTCACCGGACTGTCCGGTGTGCACCGGACATGTCCGGTGCTCGCGGTCTCCGGAACTCGCCAGCCTCGGGTTCGCGCGGCAGCCGCTCCGCTAAAATTCACCGGACTGTCCGTGTGCACCGGACTGTCCGGTGTACCAGCGGGGCAACGGCTCTTTTCGGCGCCAACGGCTCCCTGCGGTGCATTTAATGCGCGCGCAGCGCGCGCAGACGTCAGACGTGCCCATACCGGTGCACCGGACATCAAACAGTACATGTCCGGTGTGCACCGGACACCCAGGCGGGCCTAGAAGTCAGAAAGCTCCAACGGTCAGAATCCAACGGCATTGATGACGTGGCAGGGGGCACCGGACTGTCCGGTTGGTGCACCGGACTGTCCGTGCGCCATCGAACAGAAGCCTCCAGCCACGGTCAGGTTTGGTGGTTGGGGCTATAAATACCCCAACCACCCCACCATTCATTGCATCCAAGTCTTCTAACTTCCAACCACTTACAAGAGCTAGGCATTCAATTCTAGACACACCAAAAAGAGATCAAATCCTCTCCAATTCCACTCAAGCCTTAGTGACTAGCGAGAGAGATTTGCGGTGTTCTTTTGAGCTCTTGCGCTTGGATCACTTTCTTTCTTTCTCACTTGTTCTTGTGATCAAAACTCAATTGTAACCAAGGCAAGAGGCACCAATTGTGTGGTGGCCCTTGCGGGGAAGTTTTGTTCCCGTTTGATTGAGAAGAAGAAAAGCTTCACTCGGTCCGAGGGACCGTTTGAGAGAGGGAAGGGTTGAAAGAGAACCCGGCCTTTGTGGCCTCCTCAAACGGGGAGTAGGTTTGCGAGAACCGAACCTCGGTAAAAACAAATCCACGGGTCACACTCTTCATTTGCTTGTGATTTGTTTTGCACCCTCTCTCGCGGACTCGTTTATATTTCTAACGCTAACCCGGCTTGTAGTTGTGATTATTTTTGAGATTTCAGTTTCGCCCTATTCACCCCCCCTCTAGGCGACTTTCAACATGGTTTTCGATGTTATTGGGTTTGTTTACCCTGGTTATTGTTTTCCTGTCCGAAGGCAAGGGGGAAAGAGGAAAGTTGTTGCCTTCAACCTCTTCTAGTGCGCCGAAGGTGAAGAGGGCCAAGGTCTTAACACGTAGGCTGAAGCCTATTGGGACGGCTGAGGTTGCCAAAGCTTATTGAAAGTGCAGAGGGTGCCCCTTAGCCACAGAAACAGCTCCTGTAATGTCGATCGAAGCTAGTACAGACCTGATAAAAGAACCAGAATCGGAAAAGGCAGCAGAACAGCCAAAAGTGTTGAGCCCTCTAGCTATAACAAGGCTGTCGAAGCCATCGATTACAACAATAGCAACTCCAAGGAAGAGAAGAATGGTAGCGTCTTAGATGCTGTTTTAGAATCCGTGAAGGCGCTAGTTCCTGCTTTTGCTGAAGCAACTGGTGAAAAAATCTGAAGCTGCAAGAGAAGCGATTACTGCAAGCACAACTAATGTTCTTGCTGAAGGCAGACCTTCGAAAGCTATGCCAATAGGGCTAGTGGAAGAAAGTGTTCCTGAGAAAATCTAAATCTCCAGCTCCCAAAGCACCATCCCATGGTGACTTGAAATATATTGTTCGACATGCTTCGAGAAAGCAATTATCATTAGAACAAATTGTCGAAGTAGAACACTATGCCAAGGACTTGAAATACCCCCGAGGGTCCTTGGTATACAGAGTGATGATGAAGACGACTTCATCTGTTGTCTGCCCGACAGTAAGGAGGTTAATGATTTGTCGCAAAATGATGAACAACATGGGATTTCTAAAGCTCGAGCTTGGTTTGTCCGCTATGACAAAAGACCCACTTACGGACAGCCTCGCCTACAATAGCTTGAAGGTTTGCATATTTTGGCTTCGTATTTGGTACTTTTCGAGCTATTTTTGGTAATTCTTACTTTTATTGTTTGTTCGCTCTTTTGTTTGGCAGGGTCCTAATCCTCAGTAAGGCTTTGAAGGCTCAAAAGGATGCAGAGGACGAGAGCTGTCGGATAACACTTAGAATCCTTCGATCGGAGGTTATAACCTTGAGAAATGAAGCTCTCGCAAAAGACAAGATTTTGCTATCTTTGGTCGAAAGGCTGAAATCCAAACGAAGCTAAGCTATCCGCCTCAAGCAGAAGCGCACAAAGCTGAAGTGCAAGAGTTAGAAAAGAAAGTTGCCGAAGCAACTGAAAATTTTAATGTAGAGCTAACAAAACATGAAATATGTGAAATCGAATGATCAAGGGCACAAAGAAATGTTGACGAGCTTCGTGCAGCTAAAGAAAATGCTACGATGTGGCTATGGAATGCGCTAAAAATTTGAAGAACAGCTTTCTCAAAGTTGGTGCATTTTCTTCAGAGCAGAACTCATCCGCGGTGACCCCGATGGAGTTATCTAGTGGATTAACGGCGAGGCCGAAGCCTTTAAAGAGATTTTTAGTGATAGAGGGGATTTTTGTGCCTTTGCCGGTGCCCGTGGAGTCGTGTCCATTTGGAAAAGGTCGGCTGTGATCATGCCAAGGCCTGTAGTTCAGCCAGATTTTGCCTTCTCAGCCGACGATGTTAGAAACCCTTTCGGCCGAAGCTACCACACTAGGTGGGAAGTTTTATTCCAAAAGTATGGCTAAAGGGTGGCCGAGAAATAGCTGATGAAGCCATTAGAAAAAATGAGAAAGAGTCTCATGACGCCTTAGAAGAGGCTAAAAGAGTTGAAGAAGCTGCTCAGCGGGCAAAACTTATTAGGTATATCCTTATAGCTTAGCTTCGTAAATTTTTGTAGCTTCAGTACTAACAGATATTTGTATTTTAATGCATCTAAGCTTTCTCCCCCTCTAGAGCCATATGATCCTGAAACTGATCCATCTATAAAGGGGGTGCTTGATAGATTAGGATTGCTAACGAAGCCATTGACGAAGCTGTCAACAAGCTGCTGAACGAAGCTGCCGACAAAGTCCTAAAAGAAGACTGAAGTTGTGTATATTTGAGAGTTTATTGTCCTTGTTCATAGCTCACATTTTTGTGAGAAACAAGTATCAAATATTTGTATGTATATTAATGTAATATATTTCTTTGTGATGCGTGAAACCTTCGTACAAACTGTTTTTGAGCTGCTGGCGAAAAAACACCTTCCCTTCTTTTCACGCTTCATGAAGAAAGAAATCCCCCTTCTGTCGAGACAATACTGAATATCATTGTCATGGCTATTGTGTAGTTATACTATTGATGAAGGTACCATCTGCGTAAAAATATATCTGCCAAAGGCATATCTTGTGTTATTGGTTCATTCTTTCATAAGCCGACAGGTATGTTTCGAAGGAGCAATTTCCCTTTTTCTTCACTGCTTTTGTCAATGCAAAATGATGTATGATGCGATGCTATGCAATATGATATTGATGCCAATGATGTTTATGCATAAATCATCAAAGAAAAACCAAGACTCTGTATTTCCTTAGAAACGACTTTGGAGTCTCTTCACCTTTTACTTAGTGGCATTTCAGCTCTGCATTCCCTTAGGAACGACTTTGGAGCTAAGCTCTGCAATCCCCTTTGGAATGACTTTGGAGCTTCTTCACCTTTTACTTGGGTGGTATTTTCGCTCTGCATCTCCTTAGGAACGACTTTGGAGCTAAGCTCTGCATCCCCTTAGGAATGACTTTGGAGCTTCTTCACCTTTTACTTAGGTGATATTTTAGCTCTGCATCCCCTTTGGAACGACTTTGGAGCTGTGTCACCGTGCTTGTTACACTCGATGGTGTAACCACAAATTTATTACAACATGCCAAAGGTTAAACCTCCTTATATTGTTTTTTGGAAGGGAAATATAAAGACAGAAAGGTAAAAATACATTGAACTTGGAAACTTTCTGGTGCGAGTCCCTATGTTGCTTTAGTAAATATGTCTCGATTCGAGCACAAGTGTTGTAGACTGTGCGAGCTTCAGACTCCTCTCGAGTGTCACATTGTTGTTGCGCTTGACGATGCCCTTCTAGCTGCTGATTATGAAGCCAAGGTAGTGCCAATGGTGGTGGGTGGTGATAACTAAGCCCATGCAGCTTGAGAATGACTTGCCGAAGCAATTGATGTCATGGGTTGCTGGTTGCCCACATACTCAGGGATATATTGGTGAATAGCATGAGACAGTATGCAAGACCTACTTTGGCTGATTCTTGTCGTGCTTTGGCTTCAACTATCTCTTTCTACTTTTGGATCGTGACTTGGCACGTCCTTGTTGTGTGTCCCTTATCCTCCCCATAGAATAAGCAGAACAATCTTCTGGGTTGAGTGTTGAACCTTCCTCCGAAGCTTCTTCCCCCCTCTGCCTCTTAGAGCTGGTGCCTGTAAGAGGTTTGCTGCATCCCTGAAGATTGTGAGCTTTGTTAGCTGCCTTGAGTGTGGTTGCCCTGTCATCATTTGTGCTGGGATTGTGGATTGTTCTGACATGCCTGGGGTGGAAATCTTCCTTCGAAGCTCTAGTCATCTTAGAATACCTGTAAGCCTCCTCCCTTCTCTGGCAAAAATCATTGTCCACTCGGATATATTCATTCATCTTCTGGAGAAGCTTTTCCAGAGTTTACGGTGGCTTCCTAGCAAAATACTACGCTGTCGATCCTAGCCGGAGCCCCTTGATCATAACTTCGATGACAATCTCATTTGGCACCGTTGGCAACCTGGGCTCTAGGTCGTAGGAATCTTTGGACATATGCCTGCAAGTACTCTTCATGGTCTTGCGTACACTGGAACAATGCTTGGGCAGTTACTGGCTTCGTCTGGAAACCCTGGAAGCTAGTTACCAGCATGTCCTTCATCTTTTGCCATGACGTGATCATTCCCGGGTGAAGGGAAGAATACCACGTCTGAGCTACACTCTTGATCGCCATGATGAAGGATTTCACCATGACACTCGTGTTGCCCCCATATGAGGATATGATTTCTTCGTAGTTCATGAGAAACTGCTTCAGATCCGAGTGCCTATCGTACATGGGAAGCTACGGTGGCTTGTAAGATGAAGGCCATGGGGTAGCCTACAACTCTGCTGCTAGAGGAGAAGCATCATCAAAAGCAAAGTTACCATGATAAAAGTCATTATACCATCCATCATCGTTGATTGGACTTTCTTGACGAAGCTCTCTCTGTTGAGGCCTTCGTCCTTGGTCATACTTGGGTGATGTGGCGCATTTCTTCAGCAGCTTCGTCGATCTTCCTCTGAAGTTCGGCTAGCCGAGCACTCTTCTCTCTCTTCCTCTATACTTGTTGATGTATGGCTTCTAGGTCTCTGATTTCCTGGTCCAACTCCTCTTCCTGTGGTGTTGGGCTGGTAGCCTTCCTTTTATGGCTCCAAGCTTCTCTCAGCGAGAGTGTCTCTTGGTTGGTGTCCGGTGGTTGTAGGACAACCCCTAACGCTATTTGCCTTCTTCGGCGGCATGACAAAGGTGAATGCCCGCCAAAGGTTGTGGAAATGAGTTCAATGGAGGTGGGCGTCGAGAACACGGTGGGGCCCTAGTCGACAGCGTCGGGGACCTGACTGCACTATGAGAGTCCGATGAGCGCGAGCAGAGGGGAATAGAGGGGATGGGGGCAAACCAAAGGGTGTCTTGAGTTGCTAGCGAGGAGGCGGAGCTCACCGAGGCAACGAACACGATAGGAGCTCGACGGTGGCCGCAGAACGGACCCAAGGTCATGGCGAACGGCGATGGTGCTCCACGGGCGCGCACGTGCAGTGCGAAAGAGAGGTGCGATGGGTTCGCAGAGGAGCGCTACTGGACTAGGAGAGTGAGTGAGTGGCGCGGGCTCAAAAAGGAGGTCGGGCGCGTGGGTAGGTGGCCGGAAAACGCACGACGTGGGTGCGTCAACGACAGGGTGCGCGGACGAGAGGTTAGGGAAGGGGAGGTGGCTGATGGGTGGGGTCCGCGGGCCAGCGAGAGAGCACTCGTGAACGGGCGGTCAGCGCTGACTGGGCGGACGCACCAAATAGCGAGAGGGAGCGGACACACGAGTGAAGAAACTAGCGCCGACATGTTGGCCTCACCGGGCAGTGGGAGAGAGAGAGGGCACGTGGACGTGGCTGGCGCTGACATGCGGGTCCCACCTGCCAGGTAGAGCTGGCGCGCGCACGGCCTAGCTGGGCCGGATTGAGCTGAACCGGCCGAATTCGGTTGTTCTATTTTCCTGGAATTGCCAAATGCTTTTCTTTTTATTTTATCTATGGAATTCAATTCAAATTCTACCACAATTCAATTTCAAATAATTCAAATATGTGCATCAAACAAAAGAATAATTTAGGCTCAGCATGATGCAACATTTCATAACTACTTTTGCGGTAGAGCAACACCTAGACAAAACCTATTTTGTACATTCTTGTTTAGTTATTTGCATAGGTTTTTGTTTTAGGGATTTATTTGTGGCCTAGATTAGCAAGACTTTTAGTAGTCCTAATTACCCCCTCTTACACAAAATGAATTCTGAATATCCCCGTCGGCTAAATTAATTCTCATCGGCTTTTGAAAGAACAGACGAGAATTAAATAATCAACGTCGGTTTATTTATGGTCTACGGGGATTAATTAATCCTAGTCGGCTAGACATAGGAGCCGACGGGAATAAGCTATCCACGTCTGCCAGAAATCATGCCGACATGAATTAACCACTTGGGAACCGCACGCAAATAAACCCTGTTGGCCGTAGAGGGTGGCCAACAGGAATAAGAATTTTAAAAAGTGAGCGCGAGCCCAGCCGTGCGTGGAGCAACTAACTCATGTCGGTCGACGCGGTGGCCAACGGGGATAAGTATTTTGAAAAACGAGCCTAAGGTCCAGCCGTGTTGTAATGCCCAAAAATGTAAATAATGAAGATGGAGTTGAATCACTTATATGTTTGCCTCTATTTAATATAGCATGTGAATAACCTCATTTTAGGTGAGTAATTAGCTAATAACATATAAAATATATCATGCATCATGCTCGAGTTGTGTGGGTGTGCATTTACCAAAAATAGTGATCACATCAATGGGAATCATTAAGGTTCAAAATTAGAATTAAGACTTAATTTATAAGTGAGAAAGGGAAAATAATAGAGAAAAAGGTACTATAAAAATACAAAATAAATTTTATAAATGAAATTAATACTGATATGTTCAAAGAACATGTTTAATTGGAAAAACAAATCCACAACAACATTTTAATTGAAATTCAAAGTTTTAAATCAAAAGGGAAGGAAATAGTGGAGAAAGGAAAAAAAAGAAACTGTGCACCATTGGGGCGACAGTCACCAATTTGGCCCACTTCGCCTCACTTCCCTCCGAACCAGCCCAACCCCGCTCAGCCCACTTACCTCGCTCGGGCCTGCTGGTTCGCGCGCGCGCGGGGACACTGGCGGGTGGGCCCTGGTGGTCGGCCACCCATTTGGATCACGGGCGCCGACGGGTGGGCCCCGTGTGTCAGCCCTCCTTGCCACCGCAACCGTGGTCTCTTCCCTCCGCTCTCGCTGGCGGTTGGGCCTGGGGCGTCAGCCCCACACCGTTTTGGTTTGCACGCTCGGTCTCGTTGACAGTGGGCCCGGTTGCACAGGGTTATCTTCCCCGCATGGTTCGACATGACATTCGTAACAGACCGCCGAAGACCTCCGCCCTCACCTCGACGGGTTCTCAACTAGGGAATAAATACCGAGGCCGTGCCCCTATCCATCCAATCCTACAACCTCGCCAACTATCAGAGCGCCATGGCCATAGGGGAAAGATTGGAGCTTGTGCACATAGAGGAGGATGGGCGTGGCGAGATCCGCCGCGGGAGTTCCAGGCGCCGTAAGCCAAAATTTGGTGAGCTCCATCACTCCTGTAAGGGCGCATAGACTTGGAGCATCACGAAATCAATCTAAACATGTTCGTGGCGGTGGCATGCTCATACGGTGGCTGGCTTGGCGCGAATTGCTCGTCGGGGATCTATGCTGCGCCGCCAGTCGCACCATATCATGACCGGCCATGCTTCTGTCATCGCAGCCCTTAAGGTACACCTCTTCGGAGATCGCACTCTTCTCTGCTGCGAAAACATCATTAGAATCGAAGGAATCAGGCACTAGTGGGAGCATGGCTGCGCCGGCGTGATGCTTGCCGCCGTGGGGATCAGGGCGCCGATGCCTGGCCGTTAGCTGGAGGAAGAAAGTTGTAACACCCTGAATTTGGGGTATAAAATTTCTTTGCTCATACTCACAAATTCAGGTGTTACTCCTCTCTTCACATCTTCCCCAACCTCCTCTTTCTCTTTTCTATAGAAGAAGAGTGGTTATTTTTAAGTGTAAATGTAATTATAATCTAGTAGGTTAAACCCTAAGGGAACAATGGTTGTTGCATTATGTTAGAAAGTATTTGTTTTTTTGTTTGATGAATGGTTTGCTTGATCTTTCATCTAATCATTTGTTTGCGCATAATGTCAAACTGAAATAAATAGAAAAGAGAAAGAAAAAGAAAAGAAAAAGAGAAATGAATTTCAGCCTAGCCCCCTTCCCTGGCCCAGCGGCCCACCGCGCCAGCCCACCCTTCCCCCTCTCCTCCCCCCCGCTCGGCCCACCGCGCCTGCGCTCCCTCGCGGGCCCGCGCGCGCCGCAGCCCACCCCAGCCTCACCGCGGCGGCCCAGCGCACCGCACCCCCCCCCGCGCGCGCACGCGACGGCCGCGCGGCCTAGCTCCGAGCCACGGCCCAAGCCAGCCCTAGCCCAAGTCCTCGCGCCGCGCCTGGTCCAGCAGCGCGCGTACGCGCCCCTGCGCGCACGACCGCGCGTGGAGGGCGCCCGCCGCCGCCGCCACTGCTCAGCCAGGGGCCCGCGCGTCAGGAGCGCCCCTGTTCATCTTCTTGGAACCGCCAGACGCGCGATTTCTTCCGCATGTCGCGCAGTTTTCTTCGCCCAACGCGCAGTTTTTCTTCGCCCGAGTGCCTAGTTTCTCGCCCACCACCGCTTCTCCTCGCCTCGCCCCCGCTCTCTGTGTCCCCGTCGTCGGAGTCCCGCGTCCCGTCGCCGGAGAGCCGCGCCGCCGAGGTGAGCTCGCCTCCTTCCTCTCTCCCCCACTCTTCTCTCGACGTGCTGCTCGCCCGTCGCGGCCGAGGCTCGGCTGAGCCGATTCAGCCACCCTCGCCTCTTCTTCTGTCGATGTACTGCTAGCTCGCCATGGCCGAAGCTCGGCTGAGCCGACCCGGACGCCCCGTTCTTCTCCGTCCCGTCGTTCCGTCGGTCGAGCACCCCAGCCTAGCCGTCGTCTCGCCGATCAGCCCCTGCGCAACGCTCGGCCCGCGCGTCCAGCAGCCCCGCGCGCTCTCGTTCGGTGAGCAGAGGCCACCGTCGCCTAGCGTCGACGTAGCAGCAGCGTCCCCTCGCCGGCGAGCCTGGTCCCTGCGCGTCGCAATCCGCGTTGCTGCGCGCTCGCCGCTGCCCAGCTCGCCCCGGCCGTTCGTCTACCTTCACTGTGCCTCGCTACTGTTACCTAGCGCGTCGCGTACTCGTCAAGTCTCACGCGCGCAGTTTCGCACGTGATCACGGGTATCGCGCGCGCCGTCGTCGTTGTTTGCAGAGTCCTCGCGCTGCTTCGCGCGTGTCGCGCGCGCAGTCCGCGGCGTTAGTTAATTACTTCGCTATAATCGTCTGTACGCTTTAGTCAATTAATCCTCGTATTAATCATCGATTAATTGATAATTCATTTTATTTAAAATATCCCACCCAGGAAATTTATGTTAACTAAGCTGAACTTAGAAAATATAGTTTTCGCGTTTAAACGTAATATAGGTTGTTCGTCGTCACATCATTATTTAGCCGCGGTTTGTTAATTATTTAATGTGTCGTGCGCGCGCTCGCGTTTGCTTACGCGCAGTGCGTCGACGGGACTCCGTCTACGTTCGCCTACCCCTCGTCTACCCCTAGACGACTCTCGTCTACCCCCCGTCTACCCCCGTCTACCCCTCGTCTAACCTCCGTGTGCGTTCGTGTCGTTCGCCATCGCCCGCGCATCGCACATTAAATCGTCGCGTGCTGTTCGCGCGTGTTGCGCGTGCTGTTCGCACGTTAATAATTCATCTCACCTAGAATAGCTCACGCTAATTAAATATATATTTAAGCAACGGTTATTCGAACAACAAAGTAATCGGGACTAAGTAGTAATTTTATTCGGCATGTGATTATTGTCCGTTAATATGATTACGTCGAATTAAATATTATAATTCACATTCGCTTAGTGTAAACGTGATATCCCTCGACCGTAGCGTCAGTCGTTTCAGTTCCGTTCTCGCGTAGTCGTAGATGCGAATTCTATGTCAAGTGCTTATTTATTTGATCTATATTATTGAATGGTGTTGTCGGGGACCATAATTAGGGGTACCCTCAAGGCCCCTAAATCTCAGCTGGTAACCCCCATCAGCACAAAGCTGCTAAGGCCTGATGGGTGCGATTAAGTCAAGGATCGGTCCATTCAAGGGACACGATCGTGCCTCGCCCGAGCCTAGCCTCGGGCAAGGGAAGCCGACCCCGGAGAACCTATGTCTCGCCCGAGGACCCCCCTCCAGCAACGGGCACACTATCGGCTCGCCCGAGGCCCAGTCTTCACCGAGAAGCAACCTTGGCCACATCGCCACGCCGACCGATCAAATCGCAGGGGCATTCAATGCAAAGGTGGCCTGACACCTTTATCCTGACGCACGCCCTCCAGTCGACAGAGCCGAAGTGACCGCAGTCACTTCGCCGCTCTACTGACCGATCTGATAAGAGGACAGCGTCGCCTGCGTCGCTCCGACTGCTGAGCCACCCGACAGAGTGAGGCTGACAGCAGCCAAGGCCGGCCTCGGGCGTCATAGGAAACTCCGCCTCGCCCGACCCCAGGGCTCGGACTCAGGCTCAGCCCTGGAAGACGGCGAACTCCGCTCCGCCCGACCCAGGGCTCGGACTCGGGCTCAGCCCCGGAAGACGGCGAACTCCACTCCGCCCGACCCAGGGCTCGGACTCGGGCTCAGCCCCGGAAGACGGCGAACTCCGCTCCGCCCGACCCAGGGCTCGGACTCGGGCTCAGCCCCGGAAGACGGCGAACTCCGCTCCGCCCGACCCAGGGCTCGGACTCGGGCTCAGCCCCGGAAGACGGCGAACTCTGCTCCGCCCGACCCAGGGCTCGGACTCGGGCTCAGCCCCGGAAGACGGCGAACTCCGCTCCGCCCGACCCAGGGCTCGGACATGGGCTCAGCCCCAGGAGACGACGGACTCCGCTTCGCCCGACCCCAGGGCTCGGACTCAGCTCTGGCCTCAGCCGACGGTCTCCGCCTCGCCCAACCCAGGGGCTCGGACTCGACCACGGCCACGGGAGACAGACTCGACCTCGACCTCGGAGGAGCTTCCACATCGCCCAACCTAGGGCGCGGACCGACCACGTCGACAGGAGGTGCCATCATTACCCTACCCCGAGCTGACTCAGGCTACGGGGAACAAGACCGGTGTCCCATCTGCCTCGCTCCGCCAGATAGGCAATGATGGCGCCCCGCGCGCTCTATGACGACGGCGGCTCTCGGCCCCCTTACGGAAGCAAGAGACGTCAACAAGGACTCGACAGCCCCAACAGCTGTCCTCTCGCAAGGCTCCAGCACTCCTCCGATGGCCACGACACCATACGAACCGGGTGCCAAACACCTCTCCGGCTGCCACGACGGCGTGTACTTATGGCGCTAGCTCTCCTCCGCTAGACACGTAGCACTCTGCTACACTCCCCATTGTACACCTGGATCCTCTCCTTACACCTATAAAAGGAAGGACCAGGGCCCTCTTACAGAAGGTTGGCCCGCGCGGAGAAGGACGGGACGGCGCTCGCGCAAGGCCGCTCGCTCCCACTCCCGTGAGGACGCTTGTATCCCCCTACTGCAAGCGCACCCGACTCAGACGCGGGGCTAACACGAAGGCCGCGGGATCCACTCTCTCACGTCCGCCTCTCTCCGGCTGCTTCCTTTCCTGTCACACCCGGTTTTGGAAGGCAAACCAAGTGCGAACTATGTACGTGCCAGGACCAGAACTCACGTACACAGCGATTACATAAATGAACATCAATTCACATTGCTCGAATAATAACTTAAGAAAGTATTAACTTAATTACATCACAGAGTCATAGACATCCACATAGTCATCGTCTTAACAGGTAAATCAAAGTGCTAGCGAAACGCAGTAAAGATAAGGCCTTCACAGGCAGCTGACTGGGGGTTGCCACCAACCCACACCTAAAACTCGTCGTAGTCTTGGAACTCCTGGAAGTCTCCTCCCACGGCTTCACCTTCTCCTGAGCAGTGGTTACAATGCGGACAACCTGGTGTTTTGTGGTAAAGCAAGGATGAGTACACATCAACGTACTCAGCAAATGTCCCGTTTGGCTGAAGTGGACTAGCTTTATGTGGGGTTAGGCTCAAGCAGTTGCTTTTAGTTGGACAGGTATTTATCATTAGTAGAAGCCAGATTTTAGCATTAACCAACCCATGAACCATTTCCTCATCGAGGAACAACATCATCATATTCGAACCAAAACCATAACATAATCCTTATATCTCGAACCATCTGTATCTCTAATCAAAGAGGATCCCAAGGCTGCTCTTAACCGTGAGCATGGCTGATATATCAGTTTCACTACCCTCTGCAGAGGTCGCACACTTTACCCATGAGTCATGATTCCCTTTCTGCCTGGAGAGAGCTACTCTCCATTGACCACTACCTAGGTGGTCCGGCAGGGTATCACTACGTAGCTTTTACAAAGATTCCCTAGAGATCATAGCTGCCCGTTAGGTTTCTCCAGTTTGATAAACACAGTACTCCTCCCCGCAGGAGAGTGACTAACAAAAGCAAAACGAAAGAACCTCGGCACTCAGCCTCGGCAGAGCAAGCACTGTGCCTGGACCCCATTGACGGCACGACGGCGAAGCAACTACACCTCTAGTTCCTCTAATTAATTAGCTAAGGGCACCCCATTTCACCCTCATGGTTGCACTGTTATCCCGGGTGGTCTCTCAACGAACAGGTCCTTACGGAGAGGTACTCAGGAAACAGCCTGAGCCCCCTAGAGTATCACAAGATCATCAACATCATCAGGATAACAGTATCATAAATATTCACATCATGTTCATTGATTAAGTTAAGGCAGTAGCAGAATGCTAACCATAATAGCCCATAAGGTCATCAAGGATAAAGTAAAGTGTAAAGCTAGTCAATCCTTAGGTTCCAAGTAAGTAATGCGGGGTAGTAAGTTATAAGTGAATAGGACATAATGGGTCAGAGGACACTTGCCTTCACCAAACTGCTGATCAGGGACTTCCTCTGCAACTTCCTCGGGAAACACAGACTGCTCGTTGTCTACGTAAAGTAATCATTCACACTATGCACTTGGGAAATAACAAACAAAAACAATATACCAAACATATGCAGCAGAGAGATCACAAGTTCATAATAGAAAAGGGATAGGCACTCTGGTATTCTCTAGGTCTAGGGTAGAGGACTATACAAAAGGATTCATTATCCACTACTCAGGTTTAAGTCAGTGGTGGGGGTTAAATCATTACATAGTGTTAAGTCCATAAACTTAAGTGCTCCAACTTTTATTAAAGTCTACTATCTTTTATTTATCTCAAATAGGGTTCCCATTACATTAATTTTACCCTAATGATCAACTATTAATTGGGACATAGAAACAGCAGGGAAACATTGCTTAAACAGATAGATAATAATATTACGAACATTTTGCAATTTGAAGCACCTAATTTGGAGTTCATATGGCAAAGTTATGAATTTTACAAGTTTAGGGGTTAAAAATATACCCTAAGTACCTATTTTGAATTAAATAAAAGGTCCGAGGACCTAACTGTAAGAAACCAGGGACGGCGGGTTCAAATTCCAGAAAACCGGGGGGCTCTTTAAGAAAACGCGCGGGCGAAGGGGTATCGGACTCCTACGGCCGTCGGATCTCAGACGGACGGCTAGGATTAGATCCGCGGGCGGGCGCGCGAGCGCGCGGCGGCCTGGGCGGCTGACAGGCGGGGCCAGCGGGCAGCGCGAGCGCGGCGGCTGACAGGCGGGGCCAGCGGGTAGCGCGGGGTGTGGGGGAAGCGGGCCTGGGCCGTTGGATCTCCGGCGGACGGCCAGGATTAGGCTTGGCCTAATTAAAATGGGGCCGCCCGATCTGGGACGGACGGCGGGGATCGGGTGGCCGACCTTGGCTTCTCCTACGGCTAACTGGGGCGGCGGCGCTCGTCCCCGCGGCGGAGGACTCGCCGGAGACGAGGGGCGCGGGCGCTCTGCGGGTCCTTAGGGCGACCGGAGTGGCCTGGGAGGTTGGGGAGGGCGCAGGGAATAGTCCGGTGGGGGCTAGGTCGGGGCAGGGGCACCGGAGGGGGGCGGTCTACGGCAAAGCGGCTCGGCGGCGGCGTTGAACAACTCCGGCGAGGAATCAAACGTGACAGAGGGCATTACACGGGTTTGGAGGGGGCGGGAGAGGTTCCTTACCTCAAGGCGGACTCCGGGGACTCCTCGGTGGCGACGATGGCGCGACGGCGGCCCGGGTCGGCGGTGGCGGACCTCCACGGCTGCACGGTGGACGGCGGGTGAGCGCGGGCAGAGGGAAATAGGGAGGGGAAGGGGAAATTGGAGCGCGTCCCGGGTTGTGGACGTCGGGGCGGAGCTCACCGTGGCGGAGGGCACGACGGGGCTCCAACGGCGACGGAGGAACGAGCTCGGGCGGCGGTGGTTTAATGGCGGCGGCGCTTTGGCGTGCGCGCAGCGAGGGGGAGGTGAGAGAGAGGCCTGCAGGTGCGCAAATGAGGGAGGGGGAGAGGGCGAGTGGGGCTCCGGGCTCAAGTGGCCGGGGGCGGGGCAGTTGCGAGCTCCACGCGCGACGTGGGCGCGGAGACCGCGGCAGCGCGCAGCTCGGGCGGCGGTTACGCGGGGACGACGGGGCTGACAGCCCGGGCCCGCGAGCAGAGAGAGAGGGGAAAGCGGGGGCGGGCGCGCGGAAGGCGGCCGCGCTGACGGGCGGGCCCGCCAGGGCAGAGAGAGCGGGGGGGGGGGGGGGGGGGAAGAGGCGCGCGCGCGCGGGATGGGCCTAGCTAGGCCGAAAGGCTGAGGGGGCGGGGGGAGTGGGCTTCTTTCCCTTTTCTTTTTAATCTGGAATTGTTTTCCCTTTTTCTTTTTATTTTCTCTATTTGATTCAAATTCAAATAAGCCACAAATGCAAATTAGACTTTCTAAGAATTATGCACCAAACAAAAGTGAAATCTAGGGTTCAACATGATGCAACAATTCATACTCCCTTGGAGTTTGAGCTAATAGACTATAGTTACAAATAAAATAACCACTTTTCTCCTATAGAAATGAGAAAGAGAAGATTGGGGAAGGGTGAGAAAAGGGAAGTAACACCTGAATTTGTGAATATGAGCAAAGAAATTTTATACCCCCAAATTCAGGGTGTTACATTTCCCCCCTTCGCGTTCCGCCTCGCGTCGACCCATCTGGGCTGGGGCATGCGGCGACAATTCACTCATCGGTCCAGGGACCCCCCGGGTTTTCGAAACACCGACAGTTGGCGCGCCAGGTAGGGGCCTGCTGCGTGTTGACGAACAGCTTCCCGTCAAGCTCCAGATGGGCAGTCTCCAGCAACCTTTCCAGCCCGGGACGGTGCTCCGTTTCGAGAATCTTGAGTTCATGTCCCTCGACGGCAGCTACGACATGATACTCCTTCCCCCGCCACGCGACAGCGATAATGGCGGTCGACAACCCGCTCGCCGGCGGGGAAATCGACGGCGCCTTCCCCACATGGTGGAAGGACGACATTCGGGCTTGTCCCGTCCCCTCCCACGCCGACGGAGGAGGAGGCGAGGCAACCAAGGCCAAGCGGGAAGCGGCACCTCGTTGGCTGTTGAGCGAGTCGACGGCGCCGGCGCCCCAACGGAGGGCGCGTCGGGCATCGATCTCGCGTCTGAGACGAAGACGAGTGCCGCCTCCCCGCAACACACCGATCTCAAGCAAACGCACGACGCCAGCACGCTCGCGAAGGACTTGCAGGGCGTCACCCTCGTACCCGAGACAATGGTGCAGTCAGTCCCAGACGCGACCTCGTCACCGACCGTCGACCGAAAGGTACCAACTGATTCCCATCTCGTGTCTTTTGGATTCGGCCTCGGCCCACCAAGCGACTCCGCTTCGGTGAGCACTCTCTTGGAGGCGAGTCCAAACCCCCTGGGGTATCGTGTTCGGTCACCCTGGGACCGACTGACGGCCGACTCAACCTACGAGCCCTCGGGGTCCGAGGAAGATGGCGAGCCCGACCTCTGTTGGGATTTCTTTAGACTTGGTAACCCCAGTGCCGTGCGGGACTTCATGACCGCATGTGACTACTGCCTTTTCGACTGTTCCGACGGCAGCCGCGGCCTCGACAATGAGGACCGCGGCCCAAGTCGTGAATGTTTCCACGTCGATCTAGGGGGTCCCGGCGAAGGCAACCATCTTGGTATGCCGGAGAACGGTGATCCCCCTAGGCCCGCGCCTCGCGTTGACATCCTTCGGGAGCTAGCTGTGGTCCCCGTCCCGGCGGGGGGTCCTGACCCACAGCTCGAGCATATCCGCGAGAAGCAGGCCAGGCTCGACAAGGGAGCAGGAACGCTTGTGCCGATCCACCGGGACATCGGGCAGGAATGGGCGGTCCAACCCCCGGCTGGAGAAGCGTGTCATGTCCCCCAGGACATCCAGGACCGCATCGCCGACGACGTCAGGGTGAGGCCGCCGCCGGATTCCAGCGGAGTCGGCCGGAACCTGGCTGCAGCGGCGATACTCCTCCGCGTGATGCCAGAGCCATCAACCACGGAAGGGCGACGTATCCAGGGAGAGCGCAAGAATCTCCTGGAGGACGCCGCGGACCGATGGGCCGAAAGCTCTGCCTCCCGAAGGCAGGGTTTCCCCTCGGAACATCTCGCCGCGACTTCCCGATTCACGTGGGAAGCCTCGGTCCACTCCGGGCGCACGCGCAACACAGCGCCTGCGGCCCCGGGTCGCCTTGGCAACAAGCGCCATCATCACAGCCGTCGGGCCCACCTCGACGAGAGGGCGCGCTGAGGCTACCACCCCAGGCGTGGGGGACGCTACGACAGCGGGGAGGATCGGAGTCCTTCGCCCGAACCACCCGGTCCGCAAGCTTTCAGCCGCGCCATACAAAGGGCACCGTTCCCGACCCGGTTTCGAACCCCGACTACTATCACAAAGTACTCGGGGGAGACGAGACCGGAACTGTGGCTCGCGGACTATCGGCTGGCCTGCCATCTAGGTGGAATGGACGATGACAACCTCATCATCCGCAACCTCCCCCTATTCCTCTCCGACACCACTCGAGCCTGGCTGGAGCACCTGCCCCCGGGGCAGATCTCTAACTGGGACGACCTGGTCCAAGCCTTCACCGGCAATTTCCAGGGCACGTACGTGCGCCCTGGGAACTCCTGGGATCTCCGAAGCTGCCGCCAGCAGCCGGGAGAGTCTCTCCGGGACTACATCCGGCGATTCTCGAAGCAGCGCACAGAGCTACCCAACGTCACCGATTCAGATGGACATGGCGATTCTCGAAGCTGCCACCTGCCGCGACCTGGTGAGCAAGCTGGGTCGCAAGACCCCCACCAGGGCGAGCGAGCTGATGGACATCGCCACCAAGTTTGCCTCTGGCCAGGAGGCAGTTGAGGCCATTTTCCAGAAGGACAAGCAGCCCCAGGGCCGCCCACCGGAAGATGCTCCCGAGGCGTCAACTCAGCGCGGCGCCAAGAAGAAGGGCAAGAAGAAGTCGCAAGCGAAACACGACGCCGCCGACGCAGACCTTGTCGCCGCCGCCGAGCACAAGAACCCTCGGAAACCTCCCGGAGGTGCCAACCTCTTCGACAAGATGCTCAAGGAGCCGTGCCCCTATCATCAGGGGCCCGTCAAGCACACCCTTGAGGAGTGTGCCATGCTTCGACGACACTTCCACAAGGCCGAGCCACCCGCGGAGGGTGGCAAGGTCCCCGACGACGCAAAGGAGGAAGATCACAAGGCAGGAGGGTTCCCCGAGATCCGCGACTGCTTCATGATCTACGGCGGGCAAGTGGTGAATGCCTCGGCTCGGCACCGCAAGCAAGAGCGTCGGGAGGTCTGCTCAGTAAAGGTGGCGGCGCCAGTCTACCTAGACTGGTCCGACAAGCCCATCACCTTTGACCAGGCCGACCATCCAGACTACGTGCCGAGCCCGGGGAGATACCCACTCGTTGTCGACCCCATCATCGGCAACGTCAGGCTCACCAAGGTCCTCATGGACGGAGGCAGCAGCCTCAACATCATCTACGCCGAGACCCTCGGGCTCCTGCGGATCGATCTGTCCTTGGTCCGAACGGGCGCTGCGCCTTTCCACGGGATCGTCCCCGGGAAGCGCGTTCAACCCCTCGGACAACTCGACCTACCCGTCTGCTTCGGGACGCCCTCCAACTTTCGAAAGGAGACCCTCATGTTCGAAGTGGTCGGGTTTCGAGGAACCTACCACGCAGTGCTGGGGAGGCCATGCTACGCCAAGTTCATGGCCGTCCCCAACTACACCTACCTCAACCTCAAGATGCCGGCCCCAACGGGGTCATCACCGTCGGGCCCACATACCGACACGTATACGAATGCGATGTGGAGTGCGTGGAGTACGCCGAGGCCCTCGCCGAATCTGAGGCCCTCATCGCTGACCTGGAGAGCCTCTCTAGGGAGGCGCCCGACATGAAGCGCCACGCCGGCAACTTCGAACCAGCGGAGACGGTCAAGTCCGTCCCTCTTGACCCCTGCAACGACGCCTCCAAGCAGATCCGGATCGGCTCCGAGCTCGACCCCAAATAGGAAGCAGTCCCTCGGACATGCCCGGCATACTGAGGGAAGTCGCCGAGCACTCTCTAGATATTCGAGCTGGGGCCCGACCCGTGAAGCAACCTCTACGCCGATTCGACGAAGAAAAGCGTAGAGCCATAGGCGAGGAGATCCACAAGCTACTGGCGGTAGGGTTCATCAAAGAGGTATTCCATCCCGAATGGCTTGCCAACCCTGTGCTAGTGAGAAAGAAAGGGGGGAAATGGCGGATGTGTGTAGACTACACCGGTCTAAACAAAGCATGTCCGAAGGTTCCCTACCCTCTGCATCGGATCGATCAGATCGTGGATTCCACTGCTAGGTGCGAAACCCTGTCTTTCCTCGATGCCTACTCAGGGTATCACCAGATCAGGATGAAGGAGTCCGACCAGCTCGTGACTTCATTCATCACACCCTTCGGCATGTACTGCTATGTTATAATGCCGTTTGGTTTGAGGAATGCGGGGGCAACGTACCAGCGATGCATGAACCATGTGTTTGGCGAACACATCGGCCGAACGGTCGAGGCCTAAGTCGATGACATCGTAGCCAAGACGAGGAAGGCCTCCGACCTCCTTTCCGACCTTGAGGCGACATTCCGATGTCTCAAGGCAAAAGGTGTGAAGCTTAATCCCGAAAAGTGTGTCTTCGGGGTCCCCCGAGGCATGCTCTTGGGGTTCGTCATCTCCGAGCGGGGCATCGAAGCTAACCCGAAGAAGATTGCAGCCATCACCAGCATGGGGCCAATCAAGGACTTGAAAGGCGTACAGAGGGTCATGGGATGTCTCGCGGCTCTGAGCCGCTTCATCTCCCGCCTCGGCGAAAGAGGTCTGCCTCTGTACCGCCTCTTAAGGAAAGCTGAGTGCTTCGTTTGGACTCCCGAGGCCGAGGAAGCCCTCGGGAACCTGAAGGCGCTCCTCACGAACGCGCCCATCTTGGTGCCCCCCGCTGCCGGAGAAGCCCTCTTGATCTACGTCGCCGCAACCACCCAGGTGGTTAGCGTCGCGATCGTGGTTGAGAGACGAGAAGAAGGGCATGCACTGCCCGTCCAGAGGCCAGTCTACTTCATCAACGAGGTACTGTCCGAGACCAAGATCTGCTACCCACAAATCCAGAAGCTGCTGTATGCGGTGATCCTGACACGGCGGAAGTTGCGACACTACTTTGAGTCTCATCCGGTGACTGTGGTGTCATCCTTCCCCCTGGGAGAGATCATCCAGCCCCGAGAGGCCTCGGGTACGATTGCGAAGTGGGCGGTAGAGATCATGGGCAAGACAATCTCATTCGCCCCTCGGAAGGCCATCAAGTCCCAGGTCTTGGCGGACTTCGTGGCTGAATGGGCCGACACCCAGCTCCCGACGGCTCCGATCCAACCGGAGCTCTGGACCATGTTTTTCGATGGGTCGCTGATGAAGACGGGGGTCGGCGCAGGCCTCCTCTTCGTCTCACCCCTCGGGAAGCACCTACGCTACGTGCTACGCCTCCACTTCCCGGCGTCCAACAATGTGGCGGAGTATGAGGCTCTGGTAAATGGGTTGCGAATCGCCATCGAGCTAGGGGTCCGACGCCTCGACGCTCGCGGTGACTCGCAGCTCGTCATCGACCAAGTCATGAAGAACTCCCACTGCCGCGACCCGAAGATGGAAGCCTACTGCGATGAGGTTCGGCGCCTGGAAGACAAGTTCTATGGGCTCGAGCTCAACCACATCGCCCGACGCTACAACGAGACTGCGGACGAGCTGGCTAAAATAGCCTCGGGACGAACAACAGTTCCCCCGGACGTATTCTCCCGAGACCTACATCAACCCTCCGTCAAGACCGAGGACACGCCCGAGCCCGAGGCACCTTCGGCTCCGCCCGAGGCACCCTCGGCTCAGTCCGAGGTACCCTCGGCTCTGTCCGAGGTACCCTTGGCCCAGTCCGAGATACCCTCGGCACGGTCCGAGGTACCCTCGGCTCAGCCCGAGGTACCCTCGGCCCCCGAGGGTGAGGCACTGCGCGTCGAAGGGGAACCGAGCGAGGTCACGCCTAATCAAAGCTGGCAGACCCCGTACCTGCAATATCTCCACCAAGGGGAGCTGCCCCTCGACCAAGCCGAAGCTCGGCGGTTGGCGCGGCGTGCCAAGTCTTTCGTCTTACTGGAGGACGGGAAGGAGCTCTACCACCGCAGCCCCTCAGGCATCCTCCAGCGATGCATTTCCGTCGCCGAAGGCCAGCAGCTCTTGCAAGAGATACGCTCAGGGGCTTGCGACCATCGCGCAGCACCCCGAGCCCTTGTTGGAGACGCCTTCCAACAAGGTCTCTAATGACCGACGGCGGTGGCCGACGCCACCCGAATTGCCCACACCCGCGAAGGGTGTCGGTTCTACGCAAGGCAGACCCACCCCTCGCGGAAGACACCCGGGGGCTACACGCACCCCTAGGAAGGGCCGCTCATCATCGCAAAAGTTCTGAAGCCCGGAACAAACAAACTGGCAGACAGTCAAGTCGAGGGTTTAGTCATCAAGGAAGGGTCGGCCTTGCCTCGGTAGAGCCCGACCCTCCCTCGGGGGCTAAAAGGGGGGAACCCCCTCTGCGTCAAAATTTTCAATCAAAAAAGGCTTTTACGTTTCCCTGGCTATGTCGGAAGCAGGACCCCAAGGAGCGAACGCGGGTGCATGTAAGTGGCAAGGCTGACTGAGCCAAGGGACTCCTATGCCTTGGGTTACGGATACCTCACTCGTCGCCCACCATGAAAAGTGACTCCTACTTGGGGAAGCCATCCTGCTACTGACGGACGGGGCTGAACACGCAAAATGGAAGGAAAAGGGGCACGACTTTATGCAACGGTAACAAAGTGTTCAGGCCTCAGCGGCCGCAAAAAGACACACGTGCATCCAACAGAAACTGCTCCGACAGAGTTAGGCGTCGCCCGGGGAAGGAGCCGCGCCTTCGGCTTCGTCCCCGCCCTCGACAAAGTCCACCTCGGCTTCGGACGACGGCGCAGGCGGGAGGATCTCTGCCTCAAAGGTGGTCGCCAGCACTGCCCTCGGACCCGCGGCGGCCGCGTCGAGCCTCTGGATTTCTGCCAGGGCGGCTTCATCTTCGTCAGGAAGGCAATACCCCTCGCTGACCCGCTCCAGGTCCACGACGTAGTGGGAAGCAAGCATGGCGAAGGCCCGCCTGATGCCATGGTGTAGCGCCTCGCGGAGTCTGCCGCGCACATGATCGCCCAAGGTCTGCAGGCGACTTTGAGGGGAGCTTCCTGAGGGGACGTCGCCGAAGCCAAAGACCCGGCAGAAGTCCGAGATGGCCTCGGACATGGCCACGTGGTCGGCCTCCCTTTGCTCGGCCGCCCCGACAAGCGCCCTGGTGGACTCATCAAGGGCGGACTCAAGCTCTACGAATAGCCAGAACGCAAGGCCTCAAACACAAGCGGAGGAAACAAGCTGAAACGAAAACCGGAAATGGCCAAGACATACCTCCGACTCGGGCACGCTGCTCCGAAGCTGCGGCCTGGGCTACGACTAGGTCCGCTGCAAGGGCCCCAGCCCGGCTTTCGGCCTCGGCAGCCCGACCCCGGGATTGGTCTCGCTCATCGACGACCTGGTCGAACTCCGACTGCCGTCGCTGCATCTCTGCGCGTACCGCTGCCGCCTCTACGCGGGCCGCTGCCGCCTCTGCTCTCAGATCGGCGCAGAGCGACCGAAGGTCCGCCACTTCAGCGCCCTGCCGGGAGAGGCGCGTAGTAGCCCCGGCAAGCGAGGTCCTAAGGGATCGCAGCGAGCCCCATATATCGACCTCGTGGCAGATGAACGACGACTTGGCGGCGCTCAGATCCGTCAGATCCTAAGGGAAGGAAGCGGGGTGTCACAAGAGATGCCTTGGTCACAAAAAGGTACGCCTAAAACCATTACCTGGAGGATTTCGAGGATGTCCCTGCAGAAGACCTCCAGCGATGCCCGGAGCAACCCCACCGTTGCTTCGGCACACTTGCGGAGCTTGTCCCAAGACTGCTCCTCCCGCTCGTCGTCGAGAACGAAGAAGGGATCCGAAGCCCCACGGGTCCGGAACCGGAGCAACTGGGGCCGCTCCTCGGAGCTCCACCGCGCAGCGACAAGGTCGCCGCTCAGTGGGACGGATCACGCTTCCACGCCCCCCTCCTCTGAGGCACCGAGCGCCGACGCCTCGGCCATCTCAGCGTCGGCAACAACGGCTCGCTCCCCGACGGGGACGATAGCGGCTTCAGCAGCAGCAGGCGCCGGCACCGGCGGCATGTTCGGTGGGCCCGGAGCTACGTCTGCGCCAGCCGCCTCGGCGGAAGAGCCGGCCTCGGGAACTCGCTCCACGACGGCTGGTGCCGCCAGAGCCCCCCGCTGTGGAGCGCCTTGCGAAAAGGCCGGCTGAACAGCGAGGCCCGGCGCGACGCTGGCTGCGGAAGCCGAAGCCGTCTTAAGGGCCTTCCGGGGAGCCAGATCGGTCAGGCCGTGGTTTTGCTTGCTGAGGAGGAAGGGAAAGTCGTGGTCGGGACATACGAATGAGAAGCCAAGACGAAGACGCTCCAAGATACTTACCCGCTCCGGGCCATGACCAACCGCGCCTGAGGGGAGGTCTCCCGGATCTCGACCCCCGAAGACACCGCCGAGGTTCGCCTCGCCGCCAGCTTCGGCATCACCCTCGCCTTGGGCACCTTGGACGCCCGGGAGACGGACTGCCCGGGCGTTGCCACGGCGACCTGAGGGTCACCCTCCCGCGCTGACGGCGTGGCCGACGACTCCCGAGAAATAGACGCCTCGGTCTGACTCCCCGGGGTCACCTCGACTTCCCCGGTCGAGGGGTCAAGTACCCCCTCGGTCTGCCCCCGCTCGTCAGGCCAGGACCTTGGCGTCCCGACTCCGGGAACTAACGGCGCTAGCCTGCTCAGGGGCTGGCTTGACGACTCCTGGCCTAGCCTCAAACCCGGGCTAAGGCCGAGGCGGGCAGCCATGTCGTCGTCCTCGTCATCATCTTCATCGTCGTCGTCGTCAGGCGTCTCCGGCGACGGCTCCCTCGGGAGCCCCTCCCTCTCCTGCCGACGACGGAGCTTCTCCAAGGCGTCTCGGGCCCGCGTCCGCTCGCGGGCCCGGGCTTTCTCCGCGTCCTTCTTCTTCTTCTTCTCCTCCGCGGCAACCCGCCGCGCTGCTCGGTCCACCGTGTCCTCCGGGACCCGTGGCCGGGAAGGCTTATGCCACCCTACCTCCTGGAGGCGAACGGAAATCCCGACCGTAAGGACCAAAGGCAACCTGACGCAAGGAGAAGGAAGGAGCAGATACTCACCAGGGTCACACACCCATGGTCGGGGCGCATCAAGGGCTGAGAGAAGGCACTGGCATCCGGTTTTCCCAACGCAACGGCCACCCGTCCGTGGAGAACGTCGATGGGAAGAGGATCCGAGGACATCCACGAGCCCTCCAAGTCAGCCTCCGGTGTCATCTCCCAAAGCGGCAACCGCCGCTCCGCCAAGGGGAGCACCCTACGGCGGTGAATGGCAGCAATCACTCCCGTGGCAGTAAGTCCTCCTTTCCGCAACACCTCTAGGGCCTTGAGAAGGGGCTCGAGGTTTTTCTGCCTGTCGTGCGGGGTCCCGTAGCGCCAGGTATCGGTAGCGGCGGTGATCACCCGTTGAGAAAACGGTGGAAGCATTTCGCCGTCATTCCGGAGGTAGAACCACCGGTGCTACCACCCTTTGTTCGAGGACGCGAGGATGGCGGGGATGTACAGCGACGCCCGCGACTGCCTCAGCTGGAGAATGCAACCGCCGGCCCGCACTGCCGCGCGGACCCTTCTCTCTCGCGTCGGTGAAGCGAAAAGCTCCGCGGAGAAGAGATGAGTCCACAAGTCCTAGTGGGGGGCGATTCCCAAGTATCCTTCGCACAACGCTGCGAAGATGGCGGCCTGCGAAATGGAGTTGGGACTAAGGTTGTGCAACTCCACCTCATAGTTGTACAGGATCGCCCGCATAAAGCGGCTCGCCGACACACCGAACCCCCGCTCGTGGAAGGAGACGAAGCTCACGACATACCCCGGCGGCGGGGACGGGGCGGTTCCGCTCGCGGGAGGGATCCACTCCGGCTGCCTCTCATCAGAGAGAGGGCGAAGTAAACCCTCGGCAACAAGATCTTCCAGGTCCTCCGCTATGACTGTAGAGAAGGGCCATGGATCGCGCGGCGAGATGATGGTCACCCGGTCGGCCATCGCCGAGCAAAAGGGGTGGCGGCGGAAAGGACTGGGTGGGCGGTTTCCTTTTCTCCGGCTAAACCTTTCGGGTTGCGAAAACCTAAGAAGGGGGCAAGAAGCGGAGCAAAGGACCGTCGCCAGACCCTCCCCCGAGTATATAAAGACCAAGGCGAGACCCGTTCAACGTTCCGCCTGGACCGGTCGCGAGATTCAAAAACCCAAAGCGAGACGGCCGTTCCTCGAACGGCTTGCACACGCGCAACGACCGCCTCGCGAACCACTCGCCCCGTCGCATTAACTCCGCGGCGGGATAGGCGGCGCCTCAGGCGGGAGGAGCAAGCGACGCTTCGCCTTCGCCGTAATGACCGCGTCAAAAAAGGTACGCCACGTTGTTCGACTTCGCATCCTTTTCCTTTTCCTCTTTCTCTCTCTTACAACAGGGACCGGGAAAGGGGGATACCCCGAAAAGGACCCTTCTCCATGAAGGAAACAGGCTCCGAGCCTCCCTACTGATCAGAGGTTCGAAGGCTGGCCCCTCGGAGGGGTTCAACAGCCGCCTCAGAGCATGTGGGCTCCACACCCACTGTAACACCCTGAATTTGGGGGTATAAAATTTCTTTGCTCATATTCACAAATTCAGGTGTTACTCGCCTTTTCTCATCCTTCCCCAATCTTCTCTTTCTCATTTCTATAGGAGAAAAGTGGTTATTTTATTTATAACTATAGTCTATTAGCTCAAACTCCAAGGGAGTATGAATTGTTGCATCATGTTGAACCCTAGATTTCACTTTTGTTTGGTGCATAATTCTTAGAAAGTCTAATTTGAATTTGTGGCTTATTTGAATTTGAATCAAATAGAGAAAATAAAAAGAAAAGGGAAAAACAATTCCAAAATAAAAGAAAAAGGAAAAGAAGCCCAAACCCCCGCCCCCCTCAGCCTTTCGGCCCAGCTCGGCCCATCCCGCGCGCGCGCCCTCCCCCCTCCTCTCTCTCTGCGCCGCGGGCCCGGCCTGTCAGCGCGGCCGCCGTCTCCGCGCCCGCCTTCCTCTCTCTCTGCGCCGCGGGCCCCGCCCGTCAGGCAACCGTTCCCCGCGCCCGCGTTCGCTTTCCCCTCTCTCTCTGCTCGCGGGCCCGGGCTGTCAGCCCCGTCGTCTCCGCGTAACCGCCGCCGCGCGTGCCGCGGACTCCGCACCCACGTCGCGCGTGGGGCTCGCCACCACCTCGCCTCGGCCACTTGAGCCCAGAGCCTCGCTCGCCCTCTCCCCCTCCCTCATTTGCGCACCTGCCGACCCCTCTCTCACCTCCCCCTCGCTGCGCGCACGCCAAAGCGCCGCCGCCATTAAACCACCGCCGCCCGAGCTCGTTCCTCTGTCGCCGTTGGAGCTCCGCCGTGTCCATTGCCACGGTAAGCTTCGCCCCGGCGTCCGCAACCCGGGACGCGCCCCAATTCCCTCTCCCCCTCCCTATTTCTCTCTGCCCGCGCTCACCCGCCGTCCTCCGTGTAGCCGCGGGGGTCCGCCACCGTCGCCCCGGGCCACCGTCACGTCATCGCCGCCACCAAGGAGTCCCCGGAGTTCGCCTTGAGGTAAGGAACCTCCCATGCCCCCTCTCTTCCCCTCTATTGCACTCTATCGCGTTTGATTCCTCGCCGGAGTTGTTCAACGCCGCCGCCGAGCCGCTCCGCCGTGAACCGCCCCCCTCCGGTGCCCCTGCCCCGACCCAGGCCCCACCAAAGGATTCCCCGTGCCCTTCCCAACCTTCCCGGCCACTCAGGTCGCCCCAGAGACCCGCCAAGCGCCCGCGCCCCTCGTCTCCGGCGAGTCCTCCGCCGCGGGGACGAGCGCCGCCGCCCCAGCTAGCCGTAGGAGAAGCCCAGGCCGGCCACCCAATCCCCACCGTCCGTCCCAGATCGGGCGGTCCCGTTTTAATTAGGCCAAACCTAATCCTGGCCGTCCGCCGGAGATCCAGCGGCCCAGGCCCGCTTTCCCCCACCCCGTCTCCCTGCCGTTTGGGTCCCGCCTGTCAGCCCGCCCGCGCACTCGCGCTGCTCGCCGGCCCCGCCTGTCAGCCCGCCCGCGCGCTCGCGCTGCCCGCTGGCCCCGCCTGTCAGCCGCCCAGGCCGCCGCGCGCCCGCGCGCCCGCCCGCAGGATCTAATCCTGGCCGTCCGCCTGAGATCCAACGGCCGTAGGAGCCCGATACCCCTTCGCCCGCGCGTTTTCTTAAAGAGCCCCCCGGTTTTATGGAATTTGAACCCGCCGTCCCTGGTTTCTTACAGTTGGGTCCTCGGACCTTTTATTTAATTCAAAATAGGTCCTTAGGGTAGATTTTTAACCCCTAAACTTGTAAAATTCATAACTTTGCCATATGAACTCCAAATTAGGTGCTTCAAATTGCAAAATGTTCATAATATTATTATCTATCTGTTTATGCAATGTTTCCCTGCTGTTTCTATGTCCCAATTAATAGTTGATCATTAGGGTAAAATTAATGTTATGGGAACCCTATTTGAGATAAATAAAAGATAGTAGACTTTAATAAAAGTTGGAGCACTTAAGTTTATGGACTTAACACTATGTAATGATTAAACCCCACCACTGACTTAAACCTGATTAGTGGATAATGAATCCTTTTGTATAGTCCTCTACCCCAGACCTAGAGAATACCAGAGTGCCTATCCCTTTTCTATTATGAACTTGTGATCTCTCTGCTGCATATGTTTGGTATATTGTTTTTGTTTGTTATTTCCCAAGTGCATAGTGTGAATGATTACTTTACGTAGACAACGAGCAGTCTGTGTTTCCCGAGGAAGTTGCAGAGGAAGTCCCTGATCAGCAGTTTGGTGAAGGCAAGTGTCCTCTGACCCATTATGTCCTATTCATTTATAACTTACTACCCCGCATTACTTACTTGAAACCTAAGGATTGACTAGCTTTACACTTTACTTTATCCTTGATGACCTTATGGGCTATTATGGTTAGCATTCTGCTACTGCCTTAACTTAATCAATGAACATGATGTGAATATTTATGATACTGTTATCCTGATTATGTTGATGATCTTGTGATACTCTAGGGGGCTCAGGCTGTTTCCTGAGTACCTCTCCGTAAGGACCTGTTCCTTGAGAGACCACCCGGGATAACAGTGCAACCATGAGGGTGAAATGGGGCGCCCTTAACTAATTAGTTAGAGGAACTAGAGGTGTAGTTGCTTCGCCGTCGTGCCGTCAATGGGGTCCAGGCACAGTGCTTGCTCTGCCGAGGCTGAGTGCCGAGGTTCTTTCGTTTTGCTTTTGTTAGTCACTCTCCTGCGGGGAGGAGTACTGTGTTTATCAAACTGGAGAAACCTAACGGGCAACTATGATCTCTAGGGAATCTTTGTAAAAGCTACGTAGTGATACCCTGCCGGACCACCTAGGTAGTGGTCAATGGGGATTAGCTCTCCCCGGGTAGAAAGGGAATCATGACTCATGGGTAAAGTGTGCGACCTCTGCAGAGGGTAGTGAAACTGATATATCAGCCGTGCTCACGGTTAAGAGCAGCCTTGGGATCCTCTTTGATTAGAGATACAGATGGTTCGAGATATAAGGATTATGTTATGGTTTTGGTTCGAATATGATGATGTTGTTCCTCGATGAGGAAATGGTTCATGGGTTGGTTAATGCTAAAATCTGGCTTCTACTAATGATAAATACCTGTCCAACTAAAAGCAACTGCTTGAGCCTAACCCCACATAAAGCTAGTCCACTTTAGCCAAACGGGACATTTGCTGAGTACGTTGATGTGTACTCATCCTTGCTTTACCACAAAACACCAGGTTGTCCGCATTGTAACCACTGCTCCGGAGAAGGCGAAGTCGTGGAAGGAGACTTCCAGGAGTTCCAAGACTACGACGAATTCTAGGTGTGGGTTGGCGGCAACCCCCAGTCAGCTGCCTGTGAAGGCCTTATCTTTACTGCGTTTTGCTAGCACTTTGATTTAACTGTTAAGTCGATGACTATGTGGATGTCTATGACTCTGTGATGTAATTAAGTTAATACTCTTTTAAGTTATTATTCGAGCAATGTGCATTGATGTTCATTTATGTAATCGCTGTGTACGTGAGTTCTGATCCTGGCACGTACATAGTTCGCACTTGGTTTGCCTTCCAAAACCGGGTGTGACATAAGTGGTATCAAAGCCGTGCTGACTGTAGGACCGCTGACCTAGAGTAGCACTGGTCGTACTAAGGACTATTGACCTCCCCTCTCACCTTGACCTCTGATGTTACTTCAAAAGTCGGTCACCTCGACCAACCCTATGTTTTACTACATATATATATATATACTATATTATACCTTGTTAAAATTTTTATCTTATTCTGTCTATGGTTTATTCACTTGTCATATTAGTTCTGCTCTTACTCTTATGCTTACGGTGTCTTTTGTAGATGGCTCGTCTTAGACACACTGCACGTAAGTCGGTGATTCCTTTCCTGCCATCTCGACTTGCGGAGCGTCCTCTGCACCGCACCGTGTCCGGTCAGTCGAGTCACCTGGAGAGACTGCACCACCGCCTGCGTGAGGAGCAGGAACGCCGGCGCTAGCACAGAGAGCAGCAGGGCTCTTCCTCCCCACTCCAGCAGGAGGTGGAGTCCGTGAGGCCCCGTTCCTCTGTTGCCCAGCTGGAGGCGCCCCCTGCACCACCGCGGGACGCCCCGGCTGTTGGAGGAGCTACTGGAGGAGGTCTTGGAGGAGACCCCGACGACGACGACTCGGACCACAGCACGGAGTCTTCTGAGCCGCAGGAGGCGGAAGGATGGGTCGCCCGACCCATCACCCGTGACGCCGCCCGCGGTTGTCACTTCCACGACGCACTCGACACCTTGCTGCGCCAGGCTTTTGACCGGCACACCTGGTCGATCGAGTATCGTTGTGTAGTCTACCAGCACAGCCGCGGGAGGTACCCGGACCGCTGGGAGGCTACCTGCCTAGTTCGCCGTCCGGAGGATGACCTCCGGGGTGCGGAGGCCGTTTCGGAGCACTATTCCATCTCCGAGAGGGACACTGCAGAGGCGGCTATGCAGGATGCAGCACGACGTGCACTCTCCCAGTACTGTTCTTTGTTCGGTGGCGTGGCAGACGGTCTTAACCTTCGGTACTACCCCCGCCGCCCTACTAGCAGCACAGAGAGTGTGGTTGTCTCACCTGTGGGTGAGGCTAACCCTAGGTTGAGCAGCACAGTCAACCTAGTCGCAGTGCTTAACACTGAGCTGGATCACTCTCTGGACGAGCTGAGCAGGGCTCGAACGGAGATTGCGGAGTTGCGTGCTGAGCTGGCAGAGCGCCATCACCAGGAGGGTGGTTCTCCCGCTCCTGTTGGGACTCAGCACCCTTACCGCTCGCCGCCACGTGGTCACCACACTTATGGTTCCCCTGCCTGTAAGACCAGGATAGATCTGGATCCTTAGATCGTTAGCGTCGAAGTTTGTAATAATTCTTAAGTCAGATGTCTCAATCTTAGATAGTTAGTTTAGTTTGCTTATCAGTTGCTTCCAATTAGCTTAGTTTGCTTATCAGTTGCTTGCATGCTTGTTATGATGAACTTGTGCTGGATTTGAATCTTTGTAATGACTGTTGCCAACCTGTGGGTTTCCCCTGCAGTTTGGCCTAGCTATAATGTTAATAAAGTCAGTTATTTAGTTGGGAAGCCATTTACTTCTACTTTCCTTCTTATCTGAGAAGCTGTGTTGAATCATAATGAGGATCAGTGAAGCTCTTTGTTCACTCAGTGTCATGAAGAATTCTGTATTTCCTTTTCTTATGCTGGAGGATTGTAAGATCAACGCTGATGTATGAATGTCTTCCACAGATGTCTGACAACAGGCGCCGATGCAACAGGCGTGCTCAGCAAGAGCAGCAGGACCAGCATGAGGAACAACAGAGGCAGCCTCCCCCGCCACCCCCGATGACAGTGGAGCAGATGTTCTTGATGCAGACTCAGGCAGTGCAGGCCATTGGGCAGACTCTGGCAGCCATGCAGCAGGCTCAACAGCAACCCCAACCCCAGTTGCAAGTGCAGATGCCCCAGATGCCACGGGATAAGCGTGGTGAGTTCATGAGAGGGCACCCTCCTACCTTCGCCCATTCTGCCGACCCCATGGATGCAGAAGACTGGCTGCGCGCAGTGGAAAGAGAACTGCGCACCGCCCAATGTAACGACAGGGAGAAGGTTCTGTATGGTCCCCGTCAGCTAAGGGGAGCAGCCCAGTCCTGGTGGGAGTCCTACCTCGCCACACATGCTGACCCCGAAGCCATCACCTGGGAAGAATTCAGCGAGAGTTTCCGCAGGTACCATGTGCCGGAGGGACTGATGATCGTGAAGAAGGAGGAGTTTCTGGCTCTGAAGCAGGGACCCCTGTCTGTTAGTGAATACAGAGACAAGTTTCTGCAGCTATCTCGTTATGCACCTGAGGATGTCAACACTGATGCTAAAAGGCAGTACAGGTTCATGAGGGGTTTGGTGGATCCCCTGCATTACCAGCTGATGAATCACACCTTCCCCACCTTCCAGCACCTGATCGATAGGGCAGTTATGACTGAGAAGAAGCGTAAGGATATGGAAGATCGGAAGCGCAAGATGAGTGGACCCCAGACCGGAGGCATCAGCCGTCCACGTTTCTCAGGCAGTTCATCTCAGCAAGGCAGGCCCGGTCACCCACAGGGATATCAGAATCAGAATCAGCGTCCGCATCAGCAGCAGCAACAGTATCGTCAGCACAGCCAGCAGGGAGGTAATCAGTATCAGAAGCAGAACAACCAGGCACCCCGCCTTCCTGCCCCAGCAGCAAACCAGAGCAACCAAGCAGCCCCAGCGCAAGGAGGAGGCAGAGGATGTTTCCACTGTGGAGAACAAGGCCACTGGGCGATGCAGTGCCCGAAGAAGGCGACGCAGCAGCAGACCAACCCCAATGCTCCAACAAGGCAAGGTGTACTGCAGCCGACAGCAGGCAATCGTAACCAAGCGTACAACCGTGGAAAGGTGAACCACTTGGAGGCCGAAGCAATCCAGGATGCACCAGATGTGGCAGTAGGTATGTTCTCAGTCGAATCTCATCCCACGAAAGTGCTATTTGATACTGGTGCAACTCATTCATTTGTCACTGCAACCTGGGTAGAATTGCATAACATCTCAGTAGAGGCAATGATGCCGCCCATGAGGATTAATTCAGTTGGTGGCAGGGTGCAAACAGATAAAATATGCTCAAATATAAGGGTGGAAATAAGGGGGATAGGATTCCCCAGTGACTTAATAGTAATAGACACCCCTGGGATAGATGTCATTCTAGGGATGAATTGGTTAATGAAGTATGAAGCGAATGTTAGCTGTGACAAGAGGACCATAACATTGAAGTCCCCGTTAGGAGAAGAGGTAGTGGCCGAGCTAAGGATGCCTAAATCAGCGGAGGGTGTCTGTCACCAGATTTCAGTTGATAGTAAGGAGCCCAACCCGCTCGAAACTATCAAGGTTGTGTCGGACTTCCCGGACGTATTTCCCGATGAGCTAACGGGCATGCCACCCGAGAGAAAGGTTGAGTTTGCCATAGAGCTTATCCCTGGTACCACCCCCATCTCCAAAAGAGCCTACCGAGTGTCTGGACCAGAATTGGTGGAACTCAAGAAGCAGATAGATGAGATGTTAGAGAAGGGTTACATCAGACCAAGTACCTCGCCTTGGGCAGCTCCGGTGTTGTTTGTAGAGAAGAAAGATGGTACCAAAAGGATGTGCATAGATTACAGGGCCTTGAATGAAGTCACTGTCAAGAACAAGTACCCCCTGCCAAGGATAGAAGATTTGTTCGACCAGCTCAGAGGTGCCAGCGTATTCTCGAAGATAGATCTGAGGTCAGGCTACCATCAACTCAGAATCCGACCCTCGGACATACCGAAGACGGCATTCATCACCAAGTACGGGTTATATGAATTCACAGTTATGTCCTTTGGTTTGACAAATGCGCCAGCCTTCTTTATGTACCTGATGAACAGTGTGTTCATGGATTATCTGGACAAGTTTGTGGTAGTGTTTATCGATGATATTCTCATATACTCTCGAAGTGAGGAAGATCATGTAGAGCATTTGAAGATGATATTGCAAAGACTTCGAGAGCATCAGCTGTATGCCAAGCTGAGCAAATGCGAGTTCTGGATTCATGAAGTCTTGTTTCTGGGTCACATCATAAATCAAGATGGGTTGGCAGTGGATCCAAAGAAAGTGGCAGATATCCTGAACTGGAAAGCACCAAAGGATGTTCGTGGGATCAAGAGCTTCATTGGAATGGCTGAGTATTACAGGCGTTTCATCGAAGGCTTCTCAAAGATTGCTAGACCAATGACAGCGTTACTAGCGAAGAAAGTTGAGTTTAAGTGGACCCAAAAGTGTCAGGAAGCATTTGAAGAACTGAAAAGTAGATTGACTACAGCTCCGGTGTTAGTCCTGCCTGATGTTCACAAGCCATTCTCAGTGTATTGCGATGCTTCTTACACCGGATTGGGATGTGTGCTAATGCAAGAAGGAAGAGTTGTAGCATATTCATCTCGACAACTGAAGATCCATGAGAAAAATTATCCCACACATGACCTGGAGTTGGCAGTAGTGGTTCATGCTTTGAAGACCTGGAGACATTACCTGTATGGGCAGAAGTGCGACATCTACACAGATCATAAAAGTCTGAAGTACATATTCACCCAGTCATAGTTAAACATGAGACATCGAAGATGGTTGGAATTGATCAAAGACTATGAGTTGGAGATACATTACCATCCAGGCAAAGCCAATGTGGTTGCAGATGCTCTGAGCAGGAAGAGTCAAGTCAATATGATGGCTACGTACCCAATGCCGTATGAGTTAGCCAAGGAGTTCGACAGACTGAGTCTCGGTTTCCTGAACAGTACGCAAGGAGTAACAGTGGAATTAGAGCCCACCCTAGAGCGGGAGATCAAAGAAGGGCAGAAGGATGATGAAAGCATCAACAAGATCCGGCAGCTAATCTTAGAAGGAAGAGGCAAAGACTTTCGAGAGGATGAAGAGGGAGTAATATGGTTCAAGGACCGATTGTGTGTCCCCGACCTCAAACCTATTCGGGAGCTGATCCTAAAGGAAGCTCATGAGACAGCCTACTCCATACACCCGGGAAGTGAAAAGATGTACCAGGATTTAAAAAGGAGGTTTTGGTGGTATGGCATGAAAAGAGAAATCGCAGAATATGTCGCTATCTGTGATAGCTGTCAAAGAACCAAAGCAGAGCATCAAAGGCCCGCCGGATTGTTGCAGCCATTGCGGATTCCTCAGTGGAAGTGGGATGAGATCGGGATGGATTTTATAGTTGGCCTACCTCGTACCCGGGCCGGTTATGATTCCATCTGGGTGGTTGTGGACCGTTTAACAAAGGTGGCCCATTTCATACCTGTGAAGACCACATACACCGGAGCAACGTTAGCTGAGTTATACATGTCACGGATAGTCTGCCTTCATGGTGTGCCGAAGAAGATAGTGTCAGATCGAGGAACGCAGTTCACCTCTCATTTTTGGCAGCAGCTACAAGAAGCTTTGGGCACCCATTTGAACTTCAGCTCGGCTTATCATCCGCAGACAGACGGTCAGACTGAAAGAACTAATCAGATCCTAGAAGATATGCTGAGAGCCTGTGCGTTGCAAGACAAGTCAGGATGGGACAAAAGGTTACCTTATGCAGAATTCTCCTACAACAATAGCTACCAGGCCAGCTTGAAGATGTCACCGTTTCAGGCACTCTATGGACGGAGTTGTAGGACTCCGCTGCATTGGGACCAGCCTGGAGAGAGACAGGTGTTTGGCCCCGACATTTTGCTTGAAGCCGAAGAGAATATCAAAATGGTTCGGGAGAATCTGAAGATAGCACAATCAAGGCAGCAAAGCTATGCGGACCGAAGGAGAAGAGAACTGAGTTTCGAAGTGGGGGATTTCGTCTATCTGAAGGTGTCACCGATCAGGGGAGTCAGAAGGTTCGGAGTTAAAGGCAAGTTAGCACCCCGGTATGTTGGACCATATCAGATTCAGGCAAAGCGTGGTGAAGTGGCTTACCAACTCAATCTACCAGAAAGTTTGTCGGCAGTGCACAACGTGTTCCACGTGTCGCAATTGAAGAAGTGTCTGCGAGTACCAGAAGAACAGTTGCCAGTGGAGGGTTTGGAAGTCCAGGAGGATCTGACATACATAGAGAAGCCAACGCAGATTCTGGAGTTTGCGGACAGAGTCACCCGGAGGAACACCATCAGAATGTGTAAAGTCAGATGGGGTCACCACTCCGAGGAAGAAGCAACCTGGGAACGAGAAGATGATCTGAAAGCCAAATACCCTGAACTCTTTGCTGACCAACCCTGAATCTCGGGGCGAGATTCTTTTAAGGGGGATAGGTTTGTAACACCCTGAATTTGGGGGTATAAAATTTCTTTGCTCATATTCACAAATTCAGGTGTTACTCCCCTTTTCTCATCCTTCCCCAATCTTCTCTTTCTCATTTCTATAGGAGAAAAGTGGTTATTTTATTTATAACTATAGTCTATTAGCTCAAACTCCAAGGGAGTATGAATTGTTGCATCATGTTGAACCCTAGATTTCACTTTTGTTTGGTGCATAATTCTTAGAAAGTCTAATTTGAATTTGTGGCTTATTTGAATTTGAATCAAATAGAGAAAATAAAAAGAAAAGGGAAAAACAATTCCAAAATAAAAGAAAAAGGAAAAGAAGCCCAAACCCCCGCCCCCCTCAGCCTTTCGGCCCAGCTCGGCCCATCCCGCGCGCGCGCCCTCCCCCCCCTCCTCTCTCTCTGCGCCGCGGGCCCGGCCTGTCAGCGCGGCCGCCGTCTCCGCGCCCGCCTTCCTCTCTCTCTACGCCGCGGGCCCCGCCCGTTAGGCAACCGTTCCCCGCGCCCGCGTTCGCTTTCCCCTCTCTCTCTGCTCGCGGGCCCGGGCTGTCAGCCCCGTCGTCTCCGCGTAACCGCCGCCGCGCGTGCCGTGGACTCCGCGCCCACGTCGCGCGTGGGGCTCGCCACCACCTCGCCTCGGCCACTTGAGCCCAGAGCCTCGCTCGCCCTCTCCTCCTCCCTCATTTGCGCACCTGCCGACCCCTCTCTCACCTCCCCCTCGCTGCGCGCATGCCAAAGCGCCGCCGCCATTAAACCACCGCCGCCCGAGCTCGTTCCTCCGTCGCCGTTGGAGCTCTGCCGTGTCCATTGCCACGGTAAGCTTCGCCCCGGCGTCCTCAACCCGGGACGCGCCCCAATTCCCTCTCCCCCTCCCTATTTCTCTCTGCCCGCGCTCACCCGCCGTCCTCCGTGTAGCCGCGGGGGTCCGCCACCGTCGCCCCTGGGCCACCGTCACGTCATCGCCGCCACTAAGGAGTCCCCGGAGTTCGCCTTGAGGTAAGGAACCTCCCATGCCCCCTCTCTTCCCCTCTATTGCACTCTATCGCGTTTGATTCCTCGCCGGAGTTGTTCAACGCCGCCGCCGAGCCGCTCCGCCGTGAACCGCCCCCCTCCGGTGCCCCTGCCCCGACCCAGGCCCCACCAAAGGATTCCCCGTGCCCTTCCCAACCTTCCCGGCCACTCAGGTCGCCCCAGAGACCCGCCAAGCGCCCGCGCCCCTCGTCTCCGGCGAGTCCTCCGCCGCGGGGACGAGCGCCGCCGCCCCAGCTAGCCGTAGGAGAAGCCCAGGCCGGCCACCCAATCCCCACCGTCCGTCCCAGATCGGGCGGTCCCGTTTTAATTAGGCCAAACCTAATCCTGGCCGTCCGCCGGAGATCCAGCGGCCCAGGCCCGCTTTCCCCCACCCCGTCTCCCTGCCGTTTGGGTCCCGCCTGTCAGCTCGCCCGCGCGCTCGCGCTGCCCGCCGGCCCCGCCTGTTAGCCCGCCCGCGCGCTCGCGCTGCCCGCTGGCCCCGCCTGTCAGCCGCCCAGGCCGCCGCGCGCCCGCGCGCCCGCCCGCAGGATCTAATCCTGGCCGTCCGCCTGAGATCCAACGGCCGTAGGAGCCCGATACCCCTTCGCCCGCGCGTTTTCTTAAAGAGCCCCCCGGTTTTATGGAATTTGAACCCGCCGTCCCTGGTTTCTTACAGTTGGGTCCTCGGACCTTTTATTTAATTCAAAATAGGTCCTTAGGGTAGATTTTTAACCCCTAAACTTGTAAAATTCATAACTTTGCCATATGAACTCCAAATTAGGTGCTTCAAATTGCAAAATGTTCATAATATTATTATCTATCTGTTTATGCAATGTTTCCCTGCTGTTTCTATGTCCCAATTAATAGTTGATCATTAGGGTAAAATTAATGTTATGGGAACCCTATTTCAAATTGCAAAATGTTCATAATATTATTATCTATCTGTTTATGCAATGTTTCCCTGCTGTTTCTATGTCCCAATTAATAGTTGATCATTAGGGTAAAATTAATGTTATGGGAACCCTATTTGAGATAAATAAAAGATAGTAGACTTTAATAATAGTTGGAGCACTTAAGTTTATGGACTTAACACTATGTAATGATTAAACCCCACCACTGACTTAAACCTGATTAGTGGATAATGAATCCTTTTGTATAGTCCTCTACCCCAGACCTAGAGAATACCAGAGTGCCTATCCCTTTTCTATTATGAACTTGTGATCTCTCTGCTGCATATGTTTGGTATATTGTTTTTGTTCGTTATTTCCCAAGTGCATAGTGTGAATGATTACTTTACGTAGACAACGAGCAGTCTGTGTTTCCCGAGGAAGTTGCAGAGGAAGTCCCTGATCAGCAGTTTGGTGAAGGCAAGTGTCCTCTGACCCATTATGTCCTATTCATTTATAACTTACTACCCCGCATTACTTACTTGAAACCTAAGGATTGACTAGCTTTACACTTTACTTTATCCTTGATGACCTTATGGGCTATTATGGTTAGCATTCTGCTACTGCCTTAACTTAATCAATGAACATGATGTGAATATTTATGATACTGTTATCCTGATTATGTTGATGATCTTGTGATACTCTAGGGGGCTCAGGCTGTTTCCTGAGTACCTCTCTGTAAGGACCTGTTCGTTGAGAGACCACCCGGGATAACAGTGCAACCATGAGGGTGAAATGGGGCGCCCTTAGCTAATTAATTAGAGGAACTAGAGGTGTAGTTGCTTCGCCGTCGTGCCGTCAATGGGGTCCAGGCACAGTGCTTGCTCTGCCGAGGCTGAGTGCCGAGGTTCTTTCGTTTTGCTTTTGTTAGTCACTCTCCTGCGGGGAGGAGTACTGTGTTTATCAAACTGGAGAAACCTAACGGGCAGCTATGATCTCTAGGGAATCTTTGTAAAAGCTACGTAGTGATACCCTGCCGGACCACCTAGGTAGTGGTCAATGGGGATTAGCTCTCCCCGGGTAGAAAGGGAATCATGACTCATGGGTAAAGTGTGCGACCTCTGCAGAGGGTAGTGAAACTGATATATCAGCCGTGCTCACGGTTAAGAGCAGCCTTGGGATCCTCTTTGATTAGAGATACAGATGGTTCGAGATATAAGGATTATGTTATGGTTTTGGTTCGAATATGATGATGTTGTTCCTCGATGAGGAAATGGTTCATGGGTTGGTTAATGCTAAAATCTGGCTTCTACTAATGATAAATACCTGTCCAACTAAAAGCAACTGCTTGAGCCTAACCCCACATAAAGCTAGTCCACTTCAGCCAAACGGGACATTTGCTGAGTACGTTGATGTGTACTCATCCTTGCTTTACCACAAAACACCAGGTTGTCCGCATTGTAACCACTGCTCCGGAGAAGGCGAAGTCGTGGAAGGAGACTTCCAGGAGTTCCAAGACTACGACGAATTCTAGGTGTGGGTTGGCGGCAACCCCCAGTCAGCTGCCTGTGAAGGCCTTATCTTTACTGCGTTTCGCTAGCACTTTGATTTAACTGTTAAGTCGATGACTATGTGGATGTCTATGACTCTGTGATGTAATTAAGTTAATACTCTTTTAAGTTATTATTCGAGCAATGTGCATTGATGTTCATTTATGTAATCGCTGTGTACGTGAGTTCTGATCCTGGCACGTACATAGTTCGCACTTGGTTTGCCTTCCAAAACCGGGTGTGACACCCACTACTGGTCAGAGGTTCGATGGCCGGCCCTTCGAAGGGTTCAACGGTCGCCTCAGGCCACTCGGGCTCCACGCCCACTACTGATCAGGGGTTCGTAGGCTGGCCCTCGAAGGGTTCACAGTCGCCTCAGACACAGAGCAAGGGATGACCATGGGTACGTTCGATACATAACCAAGGCTCGGGCTACGCTCCCGAGGTACCCTAGGACATTTCCGAGACCAGCGGGAATGATCTTGTAACGGAATCCCATCAGAGGGAGGCATCGAGCCCTCGGACCCCGTCGACAGGGGACCGGGTCCAGCAGATCACCCGCAGGTACTTCTGGGAGCGCCTCTGGGCCTCTAGCCAACCCCTATCAAATGGGGCACGGACGTTCGCTCGGATTACCCGCCAGCAGCTCACTGGAGACACCATGTTCGACGCCACCCGAGGGCAACATGGCGCTTTCCCCCTCCTCCTTGCAGAAAGGCGACGCAGGGGCGTATGTAATAAAGTCGAGTCTGTCCCTGACCGTCCTCTCGCCCTGTGCAGAGGCTCGGGGGCTGCTCTCGCAAACCTGGCTCTGGCCAAACCGTTGACAGCGTGAACATACCAGCCCGAGAACTTGGGACTCGACCGTGCACTCGGGCTACGGCCAGCTCGCATGAGGGAACAACTAGACCAGCCAAAGTGTTGCGAAGCGCACTAAGACCTCAAAGGAGTAAAACTACTCCTCCGAGGCCTCGGGGGCTACACCCGGCGGGTGCGCTCGCGCGCACCCCCCGGAACAGAATGCAACCGAAAAAGGCTGGTCCCCTTGCAAAAAAAGTGCGGCAAAAGCCTCCAAGCGAGTATTAGTACTCCCTTGGAGGCTCGGGGGCTACTGTCGGGGACCATAATTAGGGGTACCCTCAAGGCCCCTAAATCTTAGCTAGTAACCCCCATCAGCACAAAGCTGCTAAGGCCTGATGGGTGCGATTAAGTCAAGGATCGGTCCATTCAAGGGACACGATCGTGCCTCGCCCGAGCTTAGCCTCGGGCAAGGGAAGCCGACCCCGGAGAACCTACGTCTCGCCCGAGGACCCCCCTCCAGCAACGGGCACACTATCGGCTCGCCCGAGGCCCAGTCTTCACCGAGAAGCAACCTTGGCCACATCGCCACGCCGTCCGACCAAATCGCAGGGGCATTCAATGCAAAGGTGGCCTGACACCTTTATCCTGACGCACGCCCTCCAGTCGACAGAGCCGAAGTGACCGCACTCACTTCGCCGCTCTACTGACCGATCTGACAAGAGGACAGCGCCGCCTGCGTCGCTCCGACTGCTTAGCCACCCGACAGAGTGAGGCTGACAGCAGCCAAGGCCGGCCTCGGGCGTCATAGGAAACTCCGCCTCGCCCGACCCCAGGGCTCGGACTCGGGCTCAGCCCCGGAAGACGGCGAACTCCGCTCCGCCCGACCCAGGGCTCGGACTCGGGCTCAGCCCCGGAAGACGGCGAACTCCGCTCCGCCCGACCCAGGGCTCGGACTCGGGCTCAGCCCCGAAAGACGGCGAACTCTGCTCCGCCCGACCCAGGGCTCGGAAGACGGCGAACTCCGCTCCGCCCGACCCAGGGCTCGGACTCGGGCTCAGCCCCGGAAGACGGCGAACTCCGCTCCGCCCAACCTAGGGCTCGGACTCGGGCTCAGCCCCGGAAGACGGCGAACTCCGCTCCGCCCGACCCAGGGCTCGGACTCGAGCTCAGCCCCGGAAGACGGCGAACTCCGCTTCGCCTGACCCAGGGCTCGGACTCGGGCTTAGCCCCGGAAGACGGCGAACTCCGCTCCGCCTGACCCAGGGCTCGGACTCAGGCTCAGCCCCGGAAGACGGTGAACTCCGCTCCGCCCGACCCAGGGCTCAGACATGGGCTCAGCCCCAGGAGACGACTGGACTCCGCTTCGCCCGACCCCAGGGCTCGGACTCAGCTCTAGCCTCAGCCGACGGTCTCCGCCTCGCCCGACCTAGGGGCTCGGACTTGACCACGGCCACGGGAGACAGACTCGACCTCGACCTCGGAGGAGCTTCCACATCGCCCAACCTAGGGCGCTGGACCGACCACGTCGACAGGAGGCGCCATCATTACTATACCCCGAGCTGACTCAGGCTACGGGGAACAAGACCGGCGTCCCATCTGGCTCGCTCCGCCAGATAGGCAATGATGGCGCCCCGCGCGCTCTATGACGACGGCTGGCTCTCGGCCCCCTTACGAAAGCAAGAGGACGTCAGCAAGGACTCGAACAGCCCCAACAACTGTCCTCTCGCCAGGCTCCAGCACTCCTCCGACGGCCACGACACCACACGAACCGGGTGCCAAACACCTCTCCGGCTGCCACGACGGCGTGTACTTAGGGCGCTAGCTCTCCTCCGCTAGACACATAGCACTCTGCTACACTCCCCATTGTACACCTGGATCCTCTCCTTACGCCTATAAAAGGAAGGACCAGGGCCCTCTTACAGAAGGTTGGCCCGCGTGGAGAAGGACGGGACGACGCTCGCGCAAGGCCGCTCGCTCCCACTCCCGCGTGGACACTTGTATCCCCCTACTGCAAGCGCACCCGACTCAGGCGCGGGGCTAACACGAAGGCCGCGGGATCCACTCTCTCACGTCCGCCTCTCTCCGGATGCTTCCTTTCCCCCCTTCGCATTCCGCCTCGCGTCGACCCATCTGGGCTGGGGCACACGGCGACAATTCACTCGTCGGTCCAGGGACCCCCCGGGTTTCGAAACACCGACAGGTGTATTGTTTTCTTCCGTTTCAAGAATGTTAGTTGTATGTTTGCACTCGCGTAGATATCGGGCCGTTCGTGGAGTCTGAGGGAATTGCAGGAGAAGACCCTGAGCAGCAGCAGCTTGGTGAAGGCAAGTGTCCTCTGACCCATTATGTCCCATTTATTTTATAATACACTATCCCGCATACTATGAACAACCTAAGGATTTACTCGCTTTCTATTTACCTTGTCCTTGATTTACCTTTTGGGTTACTATGGTTAGCTACATGCTAGCGCTTTACTTTAATCAATGAACATGATGAGATACAATGATGATACTATGATTTTATTCTGGATATTATGATATACTTGTGGCATTTAAGGGGACTCGGGCTGTTTCCCGAGTACCTCTCCGTAAGGACCTGTTCGTTGAGAGACCACCTGGGATAACAGTGCAACCATGAGGGTGAAATGGGACGCCCTTAGCTAATTAATTAGAGGAACTGGAGGTGTAGTTGCTTCGCCGTCGTGCCGTCAATGGGGTCCAGGCACAGTGCTTGCTCTGCCGAGGCTGAGTGCCGAGGTTCTTTCGTTTTGCTTTTGTTAGTCACTCTCCTGCGGGGAGGAGTACTATGTTTATCAAACTGGAGAATCCTAACGGGCGGCTATGATCTCTAGGGAATCTTTGTAAAAGCTACGTAGTGATACCCTGCCGAACCACCTAGGAAGTGATCAATGGGGATTGGCTCTCCCCGGGCAGAAAGGGAATCATGACTCATGGGTAAAGTGTGCGACCTCTGCAGAGGGTAGTGAAACTGATATATCAGCCGTGCTCACTGGTTAAGAGCAGCCTTGGGATCCTCTTTGATTAGAGATACAGATGGTTCGAGATACAATGGTTCTATTAATGTTTTTGGTTCGGTGATGATCATGATGTTTCCTCGATGAGGAAATGACTCATGGGATGGTTATATGATAAAACTTGGCTTCCACTAATAATAAATGCCTGACCAACTAAAAGCAATCTGCTTTGACCTTAACCCCACATAAAGCTAGTCCACTTCAGCCAAACGGGGCATTTGCTGAGTACGTTGATGTGTACTCATCCTTGCTTTACCACAAAACACCAGGTTGTCCACATTGCAACCACTACTCAGGAGAAGATGAAGTCGTGGAAGGAGACTTCCAGGAGTTCCAAGACTACGACGAGTTTTAGGTGTGGGTTGGCGGCAACCCCCAGTCAGCTGCCTGTGAAGGCCTTACCTTTACTGCGTTTCGCTTAGCACTTTGATTTATCCGTTAAGTTGATGACTATGTGGATGTCTCTGACTCTGTGATGTAATAAGTTAATACTCTTTTATGTTATTATTCGAGCACTGTGCGATGATGTTCATTTATGTAATCGCTGTGTACATGAGTTCTGATCCTGGCACGTACATAGTTCGCATTCGGTTTACCTTCCAAAACCGGGTGTGACATAAGTGGTATCAAAGCCGTGCTGGCTGTAGGACCGCTGACCTAGAGTAGCACTGGTCGTACTAAGGACTATTAACCTTCATTCTCACCTTGACCTCTGGTGTCACTTCAAAGGTCGGTCACCTCGACCAACCCTATGTTTTACTACATATATATATAATATATCATACCTTGCTAAAATTTTATTTTGTTCTGTCTATGGTTTACTCACTTGTCATATTAGTTCTGTTCTTACTCTTATGCTTACGGTGTCTTTTGTAGATGGCTCATCTTAGACACACTGCTCGTAAGTCAGTGATCCCTTTCCTGCCGTCTCGCCTTGCGGAGCGTCCTCTGCGCCGCACCGTGTCTGGTCAGTCGAGTCACCTGGAGAGGCTGCACCACCGCCTACAGTGAGGAGCAGGAGCGCCAGCGTCAGCACAGGGAGCAGTAGGGCTCTTCCTCTCCACCAGAGCAGGAGGTGGAGTCCGTGAGGCGCCGTTCCCCTGTTCCCTAGTTGGAGGCGCCCCCTGCACCACCGCAGGACGCCCCGACTGTTGGAGGAGGCCCTGGAGGAGACCCCGACGACGACGACGACGACAGCGACTCCGACCACAGCCCGGAGTCCTCTGAGCCGCAGGAGGCGGAAGGATGGGTCGCCCGACCCATCACCCGTGACGCCGCTCGTGGTTGTCACTTCCACGACGCACTCGACACCTTGTTGCGCCGGGCTTTCGACCGGCACACCTGGTCGATCGAGTACCGTTGTGTAGTCTACCAGCACAGTCGCGGGAGGTACCCGGACCGCTGGGAGGCTACCTGCCTAGTTCGCCGTCCGGAGGATGACCTCCGGGGTGCAGAGGCCGTTTCGGAGCATTACTCCATCTCCGAGAGGGACACTGCAGAGGCGGCTATGCAGGATGCAGCACGGCGTGCACTCTCCCAGTACTGTTCCTTATTCTGTGGGGTGGCCGACGGTCTTAACCTTAGGTACTACCCCCGCCGTCCTACTGGCAGCACAGAGAGTGTGGTTGCCTTGCCTATTGGTGAGGATAACCCTAGGTTGAGCAGCACAGTCAACCTAGTCGCAGTGCTACTGAGCTGGATCACTCTCTGGACGAGCTGAGCAGGGCTCGAACGGAGATTGCTGAGTTGCGTGCTGAGCTGGCAGAGCGCCGCCACCAGGAGGGTGGTTCTCCCGCTCCTGTTGGGACTCAGCACCCTTACCGCTCGCCTCCACGTGGTCACCACACTTATGGTTCCCCTGCCTGTAGGACCAGGATAGATCTGGATCCTTAGATCGTTAGCGTCGGAGTTTGTAAAAAGTTCTTAAGTCAGATGTCTCAGTCTTAGATAGTCAGTTTAGTTTGCTTATCAGTTGCGTCCATTCAGTTTAGTTTGCTGATCAGTTGCTTACATGCTTGTTATGATGAACTTGTGCTGGATTTGAATCTTTGTAATGACTGTTGCCAACATGTGGGTTTCCCCTGCAGTTTGGCTTAGCTAGTGATGTTAATGAAGTCAGTTATTTAGTTGGGAAACCATCTACTTCTACTTTCCTTTTTATCTGAGAAGCTGTATTGGATCATAATGAGGATCAGTGAAGTTCTTTGTTCACTCAGTGTCATGAAGAATTCTGTATACTCTTTTCTTATGCTGAAGGATTGTAAGATCAATGCTGATGTGTGAATGTCTTCCATAGATGTCTGACAACAGGCGCCGATGTAACAGGCGTGTTCAGCAAGAGCAGCGTGCCCAGCAGGAGGAACATCGGAGGCAGCCTCCCCCGCCGCCCCCGATGACAGTGGAGCAGATGTTCTTGATGCAAACTCAGGTAGCGCAGGCTATTGGGCAGACTCTGGCAGCCATGCAGCAGGCCCAACAACAACCTCAACCCCAGTTACAAGTGCAGATACCCCAGATGCCACGGGACAAACGTGGTGAGTTCATGAGAGGGCACCCTCCTACCTTCATGCACTCTGCCGATCCCATGGATGCAGAAGACTGGCTGCGTGCAGTGGAGAGGGAACTGCGCACCGCCCAATGTGACGACAGGGAGAAGGTCCTGTATGGTCCCCGCCAGCTAAGGGGAGCAGCCCAATCCTGGTGGGAGTCTTACCTCGCCACCCATGCTGACCCCGAAGCCATCACTTGGGAGGAATTCAGCGAGAGTCACTACAGGAATTCCGTTGACTCTCGTCGGCCAGATTAATTCCCGTCGGCCAGTGCAAAAGCCGACGGGAATTAAGTAACTCCCGTCGGTCGTCAACTAGCTGACGGGAATTAATTTAATTCCCGTCGGCCACGTCAGCTAGCCGACGGGGTTAAGTAATTCCCGTCGGCTTTGTCCCGAAGCCGACGGGGGTTATTTAATTCCCGTCGGCCACGTCATAGGCCGACGGGGATTAATGGTTTTAGAGCCACGTCCGAGCCCGCGCGGACTCATTCTTCTCCTCTCTCTCGTCTGAAACCGACGACTCGCCGGACCGCCGCCGCCACCCGCCCGAGCCGCCGCCCGCCCTCGCCCCCAACGCCGCCGCCCGCCCGCGCCCCCAACGCCGCCGCCCGCCCGCGCAGCCGCGCGGCCGAGCTCCTGTGCCGCCGGGCCGCCGAGCCCCCACGCCACCGCGCCACCACGCCATCGCGCCGCCACGCCACCGTGCCGCCGCGCCCCTGCTCCTCCGCGCCGCCACCATCCGAGGCCCGCCACCCGAGGCCGGAACGCCGCCCCCGAGGCCGCCAACGCCCTCAGCTCGTACCGGAGCGCCGCCGTCCGCCCGAACGCCGCCTCTAGCCCTCGTCGAGGTATAATCCTACCTATATGTAAATACATGTGATTATTTTCGTCGGTTTTTTATGGCCGACGGGAGTTAGCTTTAATGTGATTAGAGTTAGTTTAATATAACATGTGATTAGAGTGTGATTAGAGTTAGTTTATGTGGCTTGATTAGAGTGTGATTATTGTTTATTTTCGTCGGGTTTTATGGCCGACGGGAGTTAACTGTAATACGATTACAATTTGTTAGTTTAATATCACATGTTAATTTTCGTCGGTTTTAATATCACATGTTATTTGTTAGTATGATTTGACTTAAAATTGGATGTTGCAATATTGTTAATTAATTATTATCATCTTAATGTGATGAAGGTGATGTTATGTATATATATATATATATAGTTTTACTACTTACCTATAGATATATGTGTGACGTGTAGAAACATGAATGTCTCACACGCACTCTTTACTCGTACACACAGCCGCAATAATGGGTGATAGACGTGATTGGATGTATGAAGGTTTCAAGAAGGGTGGGTGTCACACAAGTGAATGGTTTGCCAAGACGCAGATGTTTCTGGACCATGCAGCTGCTTTGTCACAAATAGATAATATTAGGTGTCCATGCAATAAATGTAGAAATATGACGAGCCACACCAAGAGGCAGGTCACACTACACCTGTGTTCGCATGGTTTCGTGCCAGGCTATAAGGTCTGGTATCTCCATGGTGAAGATGTTGAACGAGCAGCAGAAGTAGAAGTTGATGACGGTGAAGATGATGTTGATAGGATGGACCAGATGCTTGAGGATCTGCAGCCTGAACTGGCACCAGATCATCATGATTCACCTACACCGGAGGTTCAGAAGTTCTTCGACCTACTCAAAGCGTCAGAAGAGCCTCTTCACGGGCACACTGACGTGACCGTACTGGAATTTGTGACCCGGCTGATGTCAATCAAGTCCAAGTTTGCATTCTCAATTAATTGTTACAAGGAGCTTGTGGATTTGATTAGCGAGGTTCTTCCTACGGGTCACAAGATGCCGAAAGACATGTACCAGTCCAAGAAATTGCTTGAAGGTCTTGGTATGGAGTATGAGAAGATTGATGTTTGCCAAGACAACTGTATGCTTTTTTGGAAGGAACATGACAGAGAACAGAAATGCTTAAAATGTGGGAAGTCGAGGTACGTGGAGCTTGTAAATGAAGATGGGGAGAAGGTGGTGACAAAGGTTGCACATAAACAGCTTCGGTACATGCCTCTCACTCCTAGAGTGAAACGTTTGTTTCTCTCGAGGAAGACCGCTATGCACATGAGGTGGCATAAAGATTGTACGGACAGACAAGATGGGTTAATGGTGCACCCGTCAGATGGTGATGCATGGAAGGCTCTTGACAAATTTGATCCAGATTTTGCCAGCGATGCAAGAAACGTTCGTATCGGCTTGGCAACTGATGGTTTCACGCCGTTCAATATGACCGCTGCGTCGTATTCATGTTGGCCTGTCATTGCCATACCGTACAACCTTCCACCTGCTCTTTGCATGAAATATGAGTTTATGTTCCTATGTCTTGTTATACCTGGTCCTGAGCATCCTGGCGTACGCCTCAATGTGATGCTTCAACCACTGATTGAAGAGTTGAAGAAGCTATGGCAAGGTGTGGAAGCCTATGACTGCTTCAAGAAGCAGAAATTCAATCTTCGTGTTGCATATCTGTTCTCGGTTCATGATTTTATGGCGTATGGTATTTTCTCTGGATGGAGCGTGCATGGTAGATTGACGTGTCCTTATTGTGCTAAAGATACAGATTGTTTTTGTCTTAGTGCTGGTGGCAAGATATGTTACTTTGATTGCCATAGATGTTTTCTACCCTTCAATCACCCCTTCAGAAGGCAGAGAAAGGAATTTAGGAAGGGCACCATCGTCACGAAGGGACCGCCCAAGCGATGTAGTGGGATAGAAATTATAGAAGAGCATATGAAACTTGTCCTAGACGAGAGTGGGAAAAGGTATCAAGGTTTTGGTGAGGAGCATAACTGGACTCACATATGTGGCTTGTGGGAGCTTCCTTATGCTAAGTCATTGATTTTGATGCACAACATCGACGTCATGCATCAAGAGAGTAACTTTTGCCAAGCCCTCATAAATACATGCATGGATTTCCCTGATAAAACGAAAGACAATGACAAGGCACGCATGGACTTAGCAGTGATATGTGATCGTCCAACCCTGGTGCTTAGAGAAAACGGAGGCAAACCAAAAGCTGACTATTGTCTGAAATCTAAGCAACGGAAAGAAGTGATGAAGTGGATGAAGGATATTAAATTCCCCGATGGTTATGCCGCTGGTTTTAGAAGATCTGTGAACTTGAAGACAATGAAGATGAATGGACTGAAGAGCCATGACTTCCACATAATTATGGAGAGGCTCATGCCTGTAATGTTTCGTGGGTACATTCTGAAGCTGTGTGGAAAACGTTAGCTGAAGTTAGCTATTTCTACAGACAGTTGTGTGCTAAAGAAATCAGAAGAGATGTGATGGAACAGCTAGGAGAAAGAGGCACCGGTGCTTTTGTGCAAATTGGAAAAAATATTTCCACCGGGTTTCTTCAATCCTATGCAGCATCTCTTTATACATCTTCCATATGAGGCTAAGGTCGGTGGTCCTGTTCAGTATAGGTGGATGTTTCATATAGAAAGAGCATTAAAGAAGCTTAGAGCAATGGTGGGCAATAAGGCAAGAGTTGAAGGATGTATTGCAGAACAATTTAAACTAAAGGAGGTAGCACACTTCACAAGTTGTTACTTTGCAGAAGAACATAATGTATTTGCTCGAAAGAAAAGGTACCATGATGATGAACGAGAGATGCCTCCTTGTAGTGATCTTTCGATTTTTCAGACAAACGGCAAAGCCGTTGGTCCACCCAAGGCATATCACCTCAGTATGGAAGAACGGAAGTCTGCTTTACTGTACATGTTCACGAATATGCCTGAGGTGGAGAAATACTTTGTGTAAGACTTATTTTCTTAAACTGTTCATATGTGAATTAGTTTATGTTATCAAATATCTCATGTCACACAATAATATTTGACAGCGAGTTTGATGAACAAAACATGAGGTGTCTCGGTAGGCCAACAGCGAGAGACATAGACAAATTGCGACGCGATGGTATGCATGGACGACCTAATTTCATTATGTGGCTTCGGGACCGTGTAAGTCTTAATTATGTGGGTCCGAGAGCTAATTTCATTTAACAAATATTACAGAATTTGCTAATGCTTTGTGGCATGATTGACAGTTTGGGGAGGAAATGAATTTGAATGATGACTTACGTCAGTTATCTATTGGAAGCGTAACTGCCAAAAGCTATGGACGTTACGACGTCAATGGATATCGCTTTCGTTCAAGCATTTTCGAATCAAGTCATCCTATGGCCGCCACTCAAAATAGTGGAGTCGTTACTAGGGCAACCGACATGGAAGGACACGAAGCCTGCTATTACGGGAAAATCAAAAATATAATCGAGATTACATTTGCTGGAAATAAGCCTTTAGCGCTAGTTTTCTTTGAGTGTAAATGGTATGACCCGAAGTATTATAGGACCGAATTTGGGATGACACAGATCCAACCTGAGAAATTGCTTCAAGGACACGACACGTATATCCTTGCCCATCAAGCAGACCAAGTTTATTTCTCGACATATCCATGCAAAAAGTTGTCTAAATGGAGGGTTGTGTACAATGTAAATCCCCGCGAACGCCTATACACTCCTGGTGAGGACGAATATCAAATTGGTCACCTTGAGCAGGTTGATGAGGTGTTTCAAGAAGAAGAGTTGCCAACTAGTTTTCATATTGATCCTGCACCGGCATTAGATTCACTAGTCGCAGACGTTAACGACTTAACTTTTCCGGAGAGGCGGAGAAGACAACCTGTTAGGAGAAAAGTTACATGGCGACCTCTGCATAGAAGAGAACAAATAGATCCTGATTTTGATGATATTTAACAAGTAAAGTTGTTTTGTTATTTCATTTGTTTATATTTTAAGTATTATGTCATTTTTGATGCACTAATGAATAATTTCTTATTTTTTATGCAGGATGCCGCCAAAATCAAAGAAGTCAGTGAAAGGGTTGTTCAAGGGCCTGGGCCTTTTTCAGGGCAGTTCTTCGAGCAGCAGCAGACGTCGAGAGCTGTTGAGCGCGGTACATGGAGATGAGGTAACATATCTTGTACAAATAAATTTGTTTACAAATTTACAAATAAATCTTGAGTTGTATGTACCAGGATGAGCAGCACACAGAGGAGCAGCACATTGAGGAGGAGCAGCACAATGAGGCTGAGCAGCACAATGAGGAGGTGGAGCACATTGAGGAGGTGGAGCACGTGACATGGGACCAGGCCGCACAGCATCACCAGCCATGGGACCAGTGGGACCACCAGAGAGAGCAGCAACAGGCGTGGGACCAGTGGGGCCAACAGGGCGAACCGGCTGACAACCCGATGGATGATGGCTCGGGAGGCTCTTCAGCGACACGCACACGTCGCTCAAGAAAAAGCCACTCAGTAAAGCCTCGTCACGCGATAGAGCGAGAGGCTGATAGGACTTTAATCATGCCACATGGAGATCGGTGAGTGTAATATATTAACTTATCTCATATAACTATTATGTGTATTGTTAATGTTTTTGTGTAATGCAGGAATTGGGAGGACCTGTCCTTTGACGGCAAGGGACACCACACTCAGGTTAACCTTACGTTGGGTTCTCTTTGCCGCCTTCACTACCCTGGTATAGTGAAGGTGTCAAACGGTGATACCGAGGATGAGGTGCTCGTCAGTACCTGGGACGAGTACAAGTTTAAAAAGGAACGAAACCACACCGACAGACAGGGACTTGTGCGTAATGACTTTTGGGTATGAATTCTTTATTATTTTTGTTATGTTTCTTAATATTGTAAATCTATGACTTATACCATTGTATTTGTATTCTTTATGTTGTAGCTTCGATATCGGTTGCCTGACGGAGAGGATTACATGGGGCACGCTGAACGTGTCTTCCAAAACAATGCAAAGAAGCTGGTGAAGGATGCCATATACTATGCGAGAATTCAGGCTACAAACCTGTATTTTCAAAAGCATCCGGAAGAAGCAGGCCCCTTGACTAAAAAGGAAGGGTCGTCAAAGATATATTTGACTGAGGATCAATATCGTGAGGTTAGTATTCAATTTGTTTTACCCTTTATATTTATTGTTGTGATTGATAATATGTAACATTGTGTGTGTGCAGGTGATGGTTCCATGGATGGCGCCCGTGCCTGATGCGTACTATGCTTGGTGTCGATATTGGGCTTCCGAAGGCTTCCAGAAAGCGTCAGCGCATCACAGACAATGTCGAGGAACCAATCCTAACCACAAGTTTGGCGGTGACGACATGATACGAAAAGCTAAAAGAATGGTAAGTTTGATCTATCTATGTCGATCAGCAAATAATACGATTGCTTATGAATGTTTTTTGTTTATACAGGAAGCTACGAGTGGCCAAAAGCCTAGTGACATTGAGGTCTACCAGGAGGGCCACAAAGGACCAGACCCGAACAACCCTGACCAGCTCTGCAGCCAGACAGCCACGGATCGCTTGGTGAGTTTTGGCTCAAAAGTTCAAACGTTCAAAGTATATAAATTCTTGCATTTGTAAGGTTGTCAATGATGTATAGGCGGCATATGGGGAGGAGATGGTTCGTCGCCATGGCCCTGACTTCGACTGGCGCCATGAACCGGTGGATCCCTCGGTGGTGTACGCAAGTGGTGGTGGCAAAGCGCATGGACGGTAAGCTCTAACTTATGAAATTATATGGTTGACACTAAATTGACTATACAATAATCACATTTTTTGAATAACTTATAGATACGCACTCTTCGACGGATTCATTGACTCGTCGTCGGTGAGATCTCAGAGGACGGGTTCATCTTCCCGTAGCTCATGCTCTCGTCGACCGAACGAGCAGGAGTTGGAGATTATGAGGATGCGCGAAGAGATGAGACAACAACGCGAATTTATGGAAGCTTGCAATGCTCATAATCAAGCGATGTATCAAGTGAGTACACATAATCCGAACTCTAAATTATTATATTTCAATACAACATCTTCGGTAGTAACACATATGTGTTTAACAGTTAATGCAGCAACAAGGCATGACATCAAATTTTCCACCGCCACCACAATGGAGCCAATTTGCAAACACACCAGTTCCACCACCACAGTTCACCACCCCTCCGACACATATACCTGCACCTGGAGATAGGGTACGTTTGATAACTCTCCATTAATTTATACACTTGTATACTTTTTGATATTTGCATTTAACGTGTTGATATTTGCTAACTTGCATAGGTTACGCCTGAAGCGGGTGGCAGTGGGTCTGATCCAGCAGCAGGGACTGGATTTGTTGACTCGCTCTTCGCGTACCCTCCTCCTGGTGGTGAAGGCGGCAGCGGTCAAAGCTCTAACCACCCAAGTGGTGGTTATCTTTAAACACTTAAACTCGTGCTCGTTATGTTTTTAACTCCTGGACGTTATGTTTGTGTAAACACTCTCGTATCTAAAATGTTTGTGATGTGTGAATTATATCAATGTGTTTGTGATGTGTGATGTCAATGATGTGTTTGTGATGTGTGATGTCAATGCGTTTGTGATTTATATGTTTATGTGATATGTTTTGTCATATGTTTGTGATATATATGTTTTGTGTATGTTATGTGTGAGAAATATCTAATTTGGTGTTGCTGTTGCAGAAATATAGGTTAACTCCCGTCGGCCCAGTTAATTCCCGTCGGTTTGACCATAGCCGACGGGAATTGACTATTACCTCTCGTCGGCCCAGATAATTCCCGTCGGCTGACCTGGCCGACGGGAATTAATTAGTAACTCCCGTCGGCCAGGTCAGCCGACGGGGATTAATTAGTAACGCCCGTCGGTTGTAGAGCCGACGGGAATTAGCCCTTATTCCCGTCGGCTCGATTTTGGCCGACGGGGATTACGTATTCCCGTCGGCGGCCGACGGGAATAACCGTATCCCCGACAAGGGACGCCTGGCGGCTGACAACCGACGGGAATAAGGGCTAAACCGACGGGAATTACTTATTCCCGTCGGTTTAGTGCTTATTCCCGTCGGTTCCTGGCCGACGGGAATTAACTGTTTTCCTGTAGTGAGTTTCCGCAGGTACCATGTTCTAGAGGGACTGATGATCGTGAAGAGGGAGGAGTTTCTGGCTCTGAAGCAGGGACCCCTGTCGGTTAGTGAATACAGGGACAGGTTTCTGCAGCTATCCCGTTATGCACCTAAAGACGTCAACACTGATGCTAAAAGGCAGTACAGGTTCATGAGGGGTTTGGTGGATCCCCTGCATTACCAGTTGATGAGCCACACCTTCCCCACCTTCCAGCACCTGATCGATAGGGCAATCATGACCGAGAGGAAGCGCAAGGAAATGGAAGATCGGAAGCGTAAGATGAGTGGGCCACAGTCCGGGAGCAACAGCCGCCCCCGCTTCTCAGGCAATTCATCTCAGCAAGGCAAGCATGGTCACCCGCAGGGATATCAACATCAGAGTCAGCGTCCGTACCAGCAACAGTCTCAGAGGCAGTACCCACAACAGCAGCAGTATCGTCAGAACAGCCAGCAGGGAAGTAACCAGTATCAGAGGCAGAACAACCAGGCACCTCGCCTTCCTGCCCCAGCAGCGAATCAGAACAACCAAGCAGCCCCAGCACAAGGAGGAGGCAGAGGATGCTTCCACTGTGGAGAACAAGGCCACTGGGCAATACATTGTCCAAAGAAGATGGCGCAGCAGCAGACCAACCCCAATGCTCCAACAAGGCAAGGTGTACCTCAACATGTAGCAGGTAATCGTGGCCAAGCGTACAACCGTGGAAAGGTGAACCACTTGGAGGCCGAAGCGATCCAGGATGCACCAGATGTGGCAGTAGGTATGTTCTCAGTCGAATCTCATCCCGCAAAAGTGCTATTTGATACTGGTGCAACTCATTCATTTGTCACTACAACATGGGTAGAAATGCATAACATCTCAGTAGAGGCAATGATGCCGCCCATGAGGATTAACTCGGTCGGTGGTAAAGTGCAAGCAGATAGAATATGCTCAAATATAAGGGTGGAAATAAGGGAGATAGGGTTCCCCAGCGATCTAATAGTAATAGACACCCCTGGGGTAGATGTCATCCTAGGGATGAATTGGTTAATGAAATATGAAGCGAATGTTAGCTGTGATAAGAGGACCGTAACATTGAAGTCCCCGTCCGGAGAAGAGGTAGTGGCTGAGCTAAGGATGCCTAAAACAGCGAAAGGAGATTGTCACCAGATTTCGGTTGATAGTAAGGAGGCCAACCCGCTTGAGGCTATCAAGGTCGTGTCGGACTTTCCAGAAGTGTTTCCCGAGGAGCTAACGGGCATGCCACCCGAGAGAAAAGTCGAATTTGCCAAAGAGCTTATCCCTGGTACCGCCCCCATTTCCAAAAGAGCCTATCGAGTGTCTGGACCAGAATTGGTCGAACTCAAGAAACAGATTGATGAACTGTTAGAGAAGGGTTACATCAGACCAAGTACTTCGCCTTGGGCCGCTCCAGTATTGTTTGTAGAGAAGAAAGATGGTACCAAACGGATGTGCATAGATTACAGAGCCCTGAATGAAGTCACTATTAAGAACAAGTACCCCCTGCCAAGAATAGAAGATCTGTTTGACCAACTCAGAGGTGCTAGAGTATTCTCGAAGATAGATCTGAGATATGGTTACCATCAACTCAGAATCCGACCCTCGGACATACCGAAGACAGCATTCATCACCAAGTATGGGTTATATGAGTATACAGTTATGTCCTTTGGTTTGACAAATGCGCCAGCCTTCTTTATGTATCTGATGAACAGTGTGTTCATGGACTACCTAGACAAGTTTGTGTTAGTGTTCATCGATGATATTCTCATATATTCTCACAGCGAGGAAGAACATGTGGAACATTTGAAGATGGTATTGCAAAGGCTACGAGAGCATCAGTGTGACACCCTAGGTGTCAGTTTCGTGTTATGTCGGGAGATTTGTCCCTAACTCGGATGCTCAGTGAAAAATTTCCATTTCCCGATCGTGTCTCTCTCTGATTATCTAGATTATTTATTCACGTTTCACCGAATTTAGAGTTATTCAGTCTCATAGAAGGCCAATTTTGGAGCCTGTTAAAACTTTTATTCTCAGCGCGAATGCAAACTCGTTAATCAATCTCGATTTATAAATCTCGTCTAAAGCTCATTTGATCAAGCGCTCGACAGTTGCTAGTCGAGCTGTGTCCGAATCCAATTTCTCGATGATTCGATCTATGTCCAAAAATTAATCCGACTCCGTACTCTCAAATGGAATACTCAATATGTCGTCCTCTAATTAATTCTTACTCGACTCGGCCAAATATCTCATGTCTGAACCGAATTCAAAACCCCGTATCAACAGCGATTTTAAATTATCACGATTCGTTTTCTCCGACTAAAAATCCAAAATCGATCAAATCTCAGGACGATTTATTTTCGAATCATGCGTAGGGAATTATTTTCGAGCGAAATCAAATTAGACTCTCGACCGAGTTAATCGCTCACCCGTCCGTTCGTCCGAACTCTCATTCACTCTGTTTTGCGTACCGACGACTTCCGCGAGAGCATTTTTATTCCGGAAAATAAATTAGCGTAGCCCGATAACGTGTTTGGGCCAGCCCAACGCAGCCCATTAGGCCCACTAAGGAAACCCTAACCCTAGGGCTTCTTCTATAAATAGGGGTGCTCACTTGGCAATTTTTGCACTCCCACCCCTAGCCGCCCAAACCAGCCCTCTCCTTTCTCCTTCTCCTACACGATAGAACAGCAGGCGTCAGCTTCTTCCTCCCTGGTTCCCCACAGCGGCCAGCAGGGAGCAAGCCAGCAGCCATGGCGTCCATCCCTCCTCCCTCAACACTGGCACACAGGCGCCCAGGCGAGCTTTCCCCCTGGCGCTCGCTCCCTATAGGCGAGCAGCAGCACCTCCCCTTCTCAGCGCAGGGAGCAGCAGCTCTTTTCTTCCATGGCCGGCGCCCAAGGCTCCAGCCCCTCCTCCCATGGGCACCAGCAACTGAAGCCCTTCCCCTGTTCTCCGGCAGCAAGAAGCCAGCGACCATCTCCTGCTCGACCACCTCTGTGCGCAGGGGCTTCTTCTCCATTGCTGCTGCCCAGCTGTAAGCCGAGCCCCCCCTCTTTTGCTGCCGAGCTCCAGCTCCGGCCAGCAGCCACGGCGCCGAGGATTCCCTGTGCGCGAGCACAAGCCCCATTTTTTCTACCGCTGTTCGGCGCCCAGCAGCATCCCTGCGCCGCACCGCTGCTCCATTTCCTCCCCATCTTCCCCACCAAACAGCAACCGCAGCGAGTCGCCGTCGCCCATGGCCGAGCCCCCTTCCTCCCTGGCCGCCCAGCTCACTGTCCAGGGCGCCCAGAAAATTCCAGCAGCGAGCCCCTTCCTCGCTGTTCGTCGTGGTGCCCGCCGGATGTTCGACAAAATGTGCAGCAAGCCGCGCGTTGCAGCAGCCCTCCCGTTCGATCTCCACTCCCCTCGCCGCGTGTCGTCGCTCTCGTGCTCGCTGCGCAGCCCCATCCGCGACGCCGACGAAACTCGTGGTGAGAAAAAAAAACCCCGCTGCCCTTGCTGCTATTATATTTTTATTTTTGTGCTCGGTAAAACTGTTGCGTGTGTCTAATCGCAGCTAGTGGTCGACGCCGCGCTTCGCGCCTTGCCCGTTCGACGAAATGCCGAGCCATGTGGACAGCCCATGCGCCTAGTCACGACTCGTTCAGGTTGATTAATTTATAGTTTATAATACGTATGCTTTGATTGATGTCGGGCAATGCATGTACATATGTGGATGTGTGTAATATGTTTCGGCTATACACGTTAGTAGGATCGCATTTGCGGTTAAAGAAAAAGCGGTTGTTGATATGTGCGATTTGTAGTTTGTATAATTATATTTTAGTCGATGTGGTGCACATTGGTGTTGGAATATGTGCGGGTCTGTCGAAGCACTGTGATTTCGAACGTGTATATCGAAGTGCATTGTGGTGGTAATTGCGTTAAGTTAATCGGTAGCGTCTCGAATGCATGCCACAACATGGTTGTATGCGAGACAAGGTAATATAAGGTGTGCTCGACACGAATGTTCGGTCGATATAAGTAGGAATTGTTTTTGCTTAACTAGAGAGGTGGTGACACGCCAAAGTAGTCATCGCTTTCTCGATATTTATAAGTCGAATCGAGTCGATACGTATTATGTGTTCGTTAAGTTATGCTTCGCATATAATGTGTGATTGTGCTCACGGATTCGAGTAGACACTTCAAGCAAGTCAAGTAGGTTTGTGGTGTAAGTTGTGTAATGGAGTTAATTGTTTTAGGATAATTATTGAAATGCTCTGTTCGTATGATAAACATGTATGTGTTCATGATTGGGAAGTAAATGCATGGTGATTGTGAGTTGGAGACTAGTAGTTTACGATTCGTATGTTTTGGTCGGTGTGCGAAAATACTTGTGAATATGAATGTTTATAAAAATGTTGTAGTGTATGTGGTGTCTCGGATTTTGATAATAATAGACAAGCCGACGTGTATGTTATTTAGCGGGCTATGTCGTTGCTCTAGTTAGCCGAATTGTTAGATATGTTGGTTAAGCTCGTAATCGAGGAATTGCTTGTTATGGCCTAAATGCGCATGGTTACAGTTGCGGGTAAAAATTAGTAGTGTTCATGTGATGCCCAAGTTAAACTGAGAAATTACTATGTGAAGAGCGCATCGATAAACACATATATGTCGGGTAAGATTATTGTGGTAGATGCGTTGCTAATTGTGTATGACAATTCTAGTGCACAAAATGAATTGTATAAAATTGGTAAGTCTACTTGTTGGTCCTAATTTGATTGTTTCAACTTTAACAAATGGTAAGGTGTTAAAATAATTCAAGTCTCTAGAACGCGGCAATTTTTAAGTGAATAGGAGCTGAATTTTATTAGTTGTTGTTTTGGGCTGCACGTACTGTTTTTGTCGCGCTGTATGTTTGATTGGCTAAATTATGTTTTCTGTAAAAACGTTACATAGAAGAGTTGTAGATAACCTTATTATCTTACCTGTGTTGAAATCTGACAGGCATAAGTCTGATCGTTTAGGAGTTATGCTGTTTACAAATTCAGTAACTGAATCTGTCCAAATTCTGTATAGATTTCAGAAACAGCATTGTTTGCTAAATTTAATGTTACAATCTGTTCATGGTCGTTATAAGAAAGTTGTAGATGCTTTTCTTATCTTGCTTGTGTTAAAATTTCATAACTAAAGGCCTGACGGTTTAAGAGTTATGAATTTTACAACTTGGTTGATGTGTTCTGTCCACCGTCAGAACAGATTTTGAAAACTGCGTTGTTTAACTCAGTTAAGCACAGAATCACTTCTTGGTGATTATAAAAGTTATGTAGTGCAATTGCCAAGCTTTCCAAAAAGTCTTGGATCACTATTTTGGGTGGTCTGAAGATTAAGTTATGGATGTTTAAAGTCTGAAGACTGAATCTGTCCAGTTCTGGACAGCACAGCCTTCATAGTGTATTTCACCCTTGATACATGTTAAACCAGCTAGAGATGTTTATAAATAATTTGTAGAACATTTAATTAGCTTTCTAGAAAGTCTAAGATCACTTTATTTGGATGTATGAATCTTCAGTTATGAATTTTTAAAGTCACAAGTCTGAATCTGTCCAAATCTAGACAGCGCTGTTGTATTAGCACGTTTTAACCTTGTTAAGTGTTGAATCATGTTGAGGTAAAAATACCAAAGTTGCAGTTCACTTTTAAATCTTTCCAGAAAGTCTTAGTTTGCTATTTTTGGATTAATATTTGAAGAGTTGTGATTAAAACAAGTAGCTGCTGTGTTGCTGTCCTAAAAATCTGCACGTGCCCAAATGAATATTTAGTTCACCATTTTGGCTAAAAATGCTTAGTTAGCACATAACGGACATAGACTTGTGATGGATAAACTTAGGTTAATATGTGTTCCATGATTAATGTGCTTGCTTGCTGTAGTTTATTGTGATATAGAATTTACATAGCCATTGATGCCTATGTCATCGGTTAAACTTGTGTTGGATGCTTTTGTGTGATAAATAGAAGAACTAATGAAAAGCCGTAGCAAATTAAATAAACGCTTGTACTTATGGGGTCGTATTTGTGTTGTGTAAGTATATGAAATGTTTGTCGTCTTTTAGTGGTGTTAACGTTGTGCGCTCGATGATAGGTAGTTAGCTAACGCTAGTGTGTGTGGTTGCTTGGGATGTCTCGCTACTTGGTGTTTAATTCGCTAGCAGGTACTTAAAATATCTTGTGATATTTTTCATTGTATTCATACATATGCATCCTGCATCTCATTTAGGACCGAGAGGTGATGATCGTGCAAGTGATGTGGTGCCAACCACAAGTTGCAGATGGTGGACAACATAAGGAAGGGTGGACATAACCAGTAGATGCTCGCCAAGCGAGTGCCACCCCAGCAAACACTGTCTAAGTGTTAAATTAAAGGCAAGCCCTGGTTTTATGCATAACCTGTTATTTATGCTATTTTACTATACTTAATGATTGTAGGTTTGTTTGTGCACTTAAGTGTAGGAGTTGTTTGAAGCCATAGTTGTATGAACTCAGGATTCCTTTTGAGATGGATACTAGTATGCTAAGTCGAGTAGCTGCTTTATTAAATAGGATCTCGGTAGAAGTCGGAGTGATTTTTCTAGCACTCGCGCGAGGTCAGGAATTGGTTGTATCCATTTTTATATTATAATGATGTTGGTCTGTGGGCAACAATCCATGGGGATTGGTTGTCTACGAGGTGGAAATTGGAATAAGGGTTAAGGTGTGGTACCGTGAGTCAAGCGTTTGAACGTACTTAGCACATGCCGAGAAATATGGTAAATCGGTAAGCCTAGTACCTGAGTGAACCTGGCAGTGGACATATCCCCTCACGCGACCTGAGACGTGGTCTCCCATTCCGGTTATGGTGGGTACAAGTGCGGTCACTGCACGACGGCAGTCGGGGTCAGTGAGGCATTGTATGCCAAGGCGGTGAGCCCTGATCTGCTGACGGGGAATCGATGGGGACGGTTGATGTGTGTGGGGACGGAGTGCCTCGCCACGTCGTGTGTTTAGGTTTACCTTGCAAGGTTTAAAAACTCGATTCGAATCATCTGCTTCTCGCAGCTAATGAGACTGCTTGATCTATGCTGCTACATTGAGTAATAAGTGGAAATGAGGTGACTGGCAAAAGATGTTGATTGCAATAATGTTTGATACCATGTATGAATAGCTAGGTATTCATCTAGTCTAAAGGATTACACTAAAACTTGAAAAGCTAAAATTTGTTTTTAGACTCAACTAGTGCTTTTGGCAAACCAAACCCCTCAGCCAAACAGCTGCATGTCTAGAGGTAGAGGAGTAGACTCCTCACACCGGGTAAGTCTAGCTGAGTATTAGTATACTCAGCCTTGCTTGTGGCACAATTTTTTGCAGGTACTCCTTAGGGTGATTGGTTGCTGGTGTGACTTGGCCTTCATCCCTGCCACCGGGATAGACAGTCGAGTGGGTTATTGCTTCCGCAGGAGAGGACCAGGAGGAGTAGCGTGGCTAGGCTTCGCCATGTTACTCGGTTTTCTCCGTTAGTTATTTCCGCTGCATTAAAATTTATGGTTATTATTTCTGAAACTCCGATAATGTAATCACTAACGATACTTATTAAATTTGTGGTATTATGTTTTATTGTATTTCTCTGTGCCTCACCTTCGTGTGAGCTAGTGGTATTCGATCCTGGATAAGTGGCCTCGTCGGACTAGATCCGAGAGACTGACGATTTATTCCTATTTAAGTGTGGTCTAGCCTTTAAGGCGGGACTTAGGCACTTAAGTTGGAATAATTCGGGCGGTTCCGCCACAGCTGGTATCGGAGCGAATACCAGTACAGAGAAGTCAATAAGTCATAATTACCAACCTTTTCTAAAGTAAAACTTGCTAGAAACCAATGTTGGATAGATCGTCAGGACGATAAGTTAGACCTAGGACGTGAAGCCTTAGGAAATAGATGGGTAGCTAGGTGGCTAGTTATTTAGGCCATAAAGGCTATTACTATTATTAATAAGGATGCTGTAGAAGCACCTGAAAAAATTAGTTAGGTCTGAGAAGACTACTAGAATGAGCATGCATCATGATTGTCACATTATAATTGTCTCTGGTGCATCAACATGCTTCTCTCACCTTTTTTCCAATAACAAGAACTTGTGAATAATGTGATGTACTGCTATGTTCTGAAAACTATAAGAAATGCTTTACCTTGTGTCGGATTGGTAAGCCTTGACTAGGTCGTGATATGTGTTTCTCTTGCCTTGCTTTCTAGAAGGTACGATAGTTGTTCAGTCCATTTTGCCTCAAAAAAATTGTTGTCTGTCCTGCTCATAAAAGACCCCCTTCCCCAAATAATCTAGTGGTTCCCTAGTGAAACCCCAAAAAAAAATCAAATCACGTGCTTGTTTTGGTGTTTCTAGCCCTTGTGTGTTTTACACTTGAAATTGCACCTACCCAACTTGTAGATTCCCATAGCTTGATCCCTAAATCAGCTAAAGCTTCCTTGTGCACTTGTAGTGTCAAAAAAATTTGTTGTTAGTATCTAGTTACGTAAACCCTATTAAGGCCATGTTTCTTTCCATAAATCCTTGCCTCTAAAACTTCATAGCATTCCTGTTGATCGTCCAGCTGATCTTGTTGCCTACCTCTCCTTTCGCATGGATCTGGTGATCTCTTTCCTCGCGAATCATGTTGTGGCTTTATCATCCGAATCTCTGGATCCCTTAATGATTCTGCCCCGTTATCTAGTTATCTGCTATAACCCGTTCTCAAGTATCGGATGTTGATCTTGCCTAAATCTCTCATTTCTGATCATTCTCATACCCCCTTCTCCGAGGATCATGATGTTGTTTTGTCAATTTTTATCTCTAAACAGCGTATCCATTTGGTTCAATGAATGTTGCTGTTATCTTTGGATCTCTCATGTCTCTAAAAGCTTATCAATCTCGATCTCATGGTTGGTTCCACCTCATATTAAAAATCGTATCAATCTTTGGCTGATAATCCCCGTGATGATCATAAAATGATTCTCTGAGTTGAAGAAAATTCTCATGTGATGCTCTTTTGCCAATAATCTTTGCTTCAACTATGGTCACATTCTTGTTTCTGAGCCATACTCTCATGGGCTCCATCTATCTGTGCTATGTGAATTTCTTATTGGTTGCGTTTGGTAATGACATCATGACTAACGACTGATGGTGCCGCGACGAAACCGAGAGCCTCCTGTGGGCGCGCACACAAGGATGAGCTGCTCGGCACGCGCTGGTGTCACGGTTCATAGTCATGATCCATTACGAGACTATACTGATGTGCTACCTTTTGTGGACATTTTCTCAAGTGATCGCTGCATTTTGTCTCAATATGTCACGATATTCTATCCAAATCTGTCTCCAGTATCTTGTCAGATACCCTCTCATGAATTTGCATCTATCTTCAGTCTGGGAGTTACATGCTTCTCCACCCTTAAAGATCCTCATTCGAATCTCGGGACGAGATTCTTTTAAGGGGGGAAGGCTGTGACACCCCAGGTGTCAGTTTCGTGTTATGTCGGGAGATTTGTCCCTAACTCGGATGCTCAGTGAAAAATTTCCATTTCCCGATCGTGTCTCTCTCTGATTATCTAGATTATTTATTCACGTTTCACCGAATTTGGAGTTATTCAGTCTCATAGAAGGCCAATTTTGGAGCCTGTTAAAACTTTTATTCTCGGTGCGAATGCAAACTCGTTAATCAATCTCGATTTATAAATCTCGTCTAAAGCTCATTTGATCAAGCGCTCGACAGTTGCTAGTCGAGCTGTGTCCGAATCCAATTTCTCGATGATTCGATCTATGTCCAAAAATTAATCTGACTCCGTACTCTCAAACGGAATACTCAATATGTCGTCCTCTAATTAATTCTTACTCGACTCGGCCAAATATCTCATGTCTGAACCGAATTCAAAACCCCGTATCAATAGCGATTTTAAATTATCACGATTCGTTTTCTCCGACTAAAAATCCAAAATCGATCAAATCTCAGGACGATTTATTTTCGAATCATGCGTAGGGAATTATTTTCGAGCGAAATCAAATTAGACTCTCGACCGAGTTAATCGCTCACCCGTTCGTTCGTCCGAACTCTCGTTCACTCTGTTTTGCGTACCGACGACTTCCGCGAGAGCATTTTTATTCCGGAAAATAAATTAGCGTAGCCCGATAACGTGTTTGGGCCAGCCCAACCCAGCCCATTAGGCCCACTAAGGAAACCCTAACCCTAGGGCTTCTTCTATAAATAGGGGTGCTCACTTGGCAATTTTTGCACTCCCACCCCTAGCCGCCCAAACCAGCCCTCTCCTTTCTCCTTCTCCTACACGATAGAAAAGCAGGCGTCAGCTTCTTCCTCCCTGGTTCCCCACGGCGGCCAGCAGGGAGCAAGCCAGCAGCCATGGCGTCCATCCCTCCTCCCTCAACACTGGCACACAGGCACCCAGGCGAGCTTTCCCCCTGGCGCTCGCTCCCTATAGGCGAGCAGCAGCACCTCCCCTTCTCAGCGCAGGGAGCAGCAGCTCTTTTCTTCCATGGCCGGCGCCCAAGGCTCCAGCCCCTCCTCCCATGGGCACCAGCAACTGAAGCCCTTCCCCTGTTCTCCGGCAGCAAGAAGCTAGCGACCATCTCCTGCTCGACCACCTCTGTGCGCAGGGGCTTCTTCTCCATTGCTGCTGCCCAACTGTAAGCCGAGCCCCCCCCTCTTTTGCTGCCGAGCTCCAGCTCCGGCCAGCAGCCACGGCGCCGAGGATTCCCTGCGCGCGAGCACAAGCCCCATTTTTTCTACCGCTGTCCGGCGCCCAGCAGCATCCCTGCGCCGCACCGCTGCTCCATTTCCTCCCCATCTTCCCCACCAAACAGCAACCGCAGCGAGTCGCCGTCGCCCATGGCCGAGCCCCCTTCCTCCCTGGCCGCCCAGCTCACTGTCCAGGGCGCCCAGAAAATTCCAGCAGCGAGCCCCTTCCTCGCTGCTCGTCGTGGTGCCCGCCGGCTGTTCGACAAAATGCGCAGCAAGCCGCGCGCTACAGCAGCCCTCCCGTTCGATCTCCACTCCCCTCGTCGCGTGTCGTCGCTCTCGTGCTCGCTGCGCAGCCCCATCCGCGACGCCGACGAAACCCGTGGTGAGAAAAAAAACCCCGCTGCCCTTGCTGCTATTATATTTTTATTTTTGTGCTCGATAAAACTGTTGCGTGTGTCTAATCGCAGCTAGTGGTCGACGCCGCGCTTCGCGCCTTGCCCGTTCGACGAAATGCCGAGCCATGTGGACAGCCCATGCGTCTAGTAACGACTCGTTCAGGTTGATTAATTTATAGTTTATAATACGTATGCTTTGATTGATGTCGGGCAATGCATGTACATATGTGGATGTGTGTAATATGTTTCGGCTATACACGTTAGTAGGATCGCATTTGCGGTTAAAGAAAAAGCGGTTGTTGATATGTGCGATTTGTAGTTTGTATAATTATATTTTAGTCGATGTGGTGCACATTGGTGTTGGAATGTAACACTCAAGTTGTATACCAAGAGTAATAGAGAGAGCTTCTCATTTTGTGTGTTCCATATGCATCATAAAAAGAGCACCTATGTAATTGAGAGTGACTAAACAAAACAATTGTTCTAAAATAAGGAAAAAGTGCATTTGTTGGAGTTTTATGTGTTGTGCATTAAATAAAACCATGAGGATAAAAATAATAAGGTATTAATTATTTGAAACTTGATTTAACCCTAAATTTGAAATTAGGGTTTTGAAAATAAGCAAAAAAGAAGAGATATGGAAATATAAATAAAATGTATACATAAATATCTTCAGGCTTACTATTTTTAGATGCAAAAATAGAGTTTATAAAAGAGGATCCACAAAAGTTTGAACTAAGTCAAATTTGGTTTGAAAATGAAGAAAGAAAACAGAAAAATAAAAAGAAAAAGGAATAAAGCATACCTGGGCTCTTCTCCTCTGTTTTCGGCCCACCAGGGGGGGGAAGTCCCGCGCGGCCCATCTCCAACGCGTGAGTGCGCCGACCGGTGGGCCCCTTTCGTCAGCCACGCCTGCAGTTCTCGCGCTCCACCGCGCCCGGGCGACTTACACGTGGGCCCGCTCGGTCAGTGTATCACCCGCGCCGCTGCTTGAGTCACTGGTTCTTCGGTCCCACTTGTCATCCCGCTGCTCGCGACAACGGATCGCGCGAGAAGTTCGCCGCCATTGCCGGGCGCGGGACACCCTCCTCCCTTCGGACTCTAGGAGATAAATGGAGGAATCCCCGTGACCCGTTCCTTCGCCCACAACCTTCTCGCGCAAGCTTAGATTTCCCCAAACGATTTTGCGCCGCCGCCAAGGCATAACACCATCCGCCATAGCTGACCGGCCAATTCACCGACGTGCGTGCCTCGGTGCTTGAACCGGGTGATCGCGGCGTCGTCTCGGTGGTGTCCCCGGGTCTCTCATCCCCTGGATTGGCTCTACCTCGCCGGAATTGCTCGTCGTACCTCGTCTCCGCCGCGGATCCGCGCCACCGCGTGGTCAGCTCGGTGTACACCATCATCCTCGGTGAGTCCTCCTCCCCATGCTTCGCTTGAACCTCTAGCACGTTTACGGTAGCTCAGAGTTGGCCGAGGTACGTTAATTCGCGTGGTCGCCGACGATGGCTTTGGCACCGCCGCGGCGCGCCGGGGGCCGGGTCCTACACTCGACCTCGGCCAAAATCAGTGGTGGCATTGAGTTCTGGGGATCGTCAATTGTGCGTGGGAGGAGTGAATCGAGTTATGGCGCTCGTGCTGGCCGGAATCGGGGTCTCCGGCGGGCGGACCGCCGTGGTCGGGGGCGCGCCACCATGCGGCTCCGCAGGGAAGGGGATGCAGCGTCGACCGTTGATATGGCGAGCAACGGCCAGGATTTGGTCAAAACATATCGCGTTGGGATGAAACCGTGAACCGTTGGATATTGATCGGAGGGCTCAGGGTAGATCTCGGTCATTTAGAATCTGGACCGTAAGATCTTGATCCGACGGTTCGGAGCGCGTACCGGTTCATTATAATTCAGATCTAATCCGGGCCCCTGATTTCCGATCGGACGGCCTAGATTGCACCGTACCCCTTCGCGGGGCAGTTTTTTTTAAAGAGCCCCCGCAGAATTATAAAACCAACCCGCCGTCCATGTGTTACTATTCACTGAGTCTAGGATAACTTACGCCAGACCCCCTGGGTTTCTCTGGAATTGAGGCCCAGTCCAGAGATTGTTTAAATTGAATAAAAGAAATAGAAAATAGATTTTTAATAGGAAAATAATTGCTAGAACTTTATAAATTCATAGAAAATTCATTTTAGCTCCAAATTGAGTCATTCCAATTCCTAAAATTTTGTAATATTATTCTCTACCATTTAGAATCACTGTTTTGACATGAACTCTGTTAGAAAATAAATTTATCATCTAATCCTATTATAATCACCTTAAATCTTAGAAAATTCATAACTTAAATTCTATAACTCCAAATTTAGTGATTCCAGTTCCTATGGTTTCATTTTAATGTGTAGATTTTTACTGTATATTTCATTCATCTGTTTGGTGTGATGTTGATTTTGGCTATACTATGTATGTATTGTGTTGATGCGAGTAGACGAGCAAGCCACTGTGGAAACTGAGGTTCAGCAAGTAGAGATAGCTGAGCAGGAGCTCATTACAGGCAAGTTGTGCCCTTGATCACTTACTTTTCCCAGCCATGTTCTTATTAATTTTAATGATCTGCATAGGTTAATTTTGATGGGATCCTTTATGTACCCCAGTTTTGATTACCTCTATACCTTGTTCACCCCTGGAATATTTTTGGGTAGTACTTGCTATTGCTTTATGTGGATTGGGTATGGAGATTCATTATTCATGATTATTCTGTTATTATCTTGTTAATGTTATTGTTCATGTTAAGATCATTAAATTAATGGGAACATGGAGCGACCACCCGGGAAAACAGTGCTACCACAAGGGAGGAATGGGACCCCTTGGCTGATTAATTAGGAAAGCTAGTGGAAGACTACCTTACCCGAAAGGGGCAAGGGCAGTAGGGGAGAGGTCAGTGCGGGGAGGTCCCTGGTTGATTTTGCTGCGATGGCTATCAGCCAGGAACCCTTTACTGGATCTTCCCATAAACTTTAGCGGGTTTTCGGAAGCTAGTGGAACATTGTAAAGGCCTCGTAGTGGATCCCTAGCCATTCACCTCGGTAGTGTCTAAGGGCCTTGCAAACCCAGGCGACATGGGATACACGACTTGTGGGTAAAGATGCGCAACCTCTGCAGAGTGTAAAACTAGTATACTAGCCGTGCTCACGGTCAAGAGCGGCTCGGACCCTCACATGATTAACTATGGAACTTAAGTTTAACTTGACATTTGCATCGCATTTGGGATTATTTTACTATTACTGTTCTTTATTATTATTAAGGTTTGGTATTTACTTACACTTAGTAATTGCTAATAAAATTTTGACCAACTTATAAAAGCAATGCTCAGCCTCAGCCTTTATTTTATTGATCAGCCTTACACTTCATGAACTCCCACCTTTGGTGAGTTCATGCCACATTATTCCCCACGACTTGTTGAGCTATGATCGTATGTGAGCTCACCCTTGCTGTCTCACACCCCCCCCCACAGGAGAAGAACAGGTTGTTGAAGAGGAGCTGCCTAACACCGAGGAGTTCGATCTGATCTAGGTGGCGTTTCTCAGTCGACATTGGCGCCATCGATCCTTAGTTCGTTTTATATTTATCTTTATTTTGTAATAAGACTTCCGCTATGTAATAAGTACTCTGATGTTTTGTGACATTTATCTCTATACACTCTGTTATTATATATGTTGTCTTCTTGGCGCATGTATGAGATGCACCCGGCTTTGTTCTTTAAAACCGGGTGTTACAGAAGTGGTATCGGAGCAAATGTTGACTGTAGGACGAAACCTAGATAGACTGGACAACCCTTACCTACTTATCTCATTCTGATTCATTCTACACTCACCTTAATCTGATTCTTTCTACACTTATCTTGATCCTGTCTCACCTTCTACTGTTCTACTCTGATCATTCTTACCTTTTCTACTCTGAGACAAGATGGATTCCACACCTTGGAATCCCTACCCCTATGACATTTTTAAGAGATAGGAAGCCTAAGACAAAATTAAAACTATTTTCTCTATTAAAAATATTGGTTGATTGTTCTGATGATCAATGCCTGATTTGCTTCTTTGATTGATTGGAATAGTATAGATGGACATTTTAGCATGTACCACTATAAGGTATTGAATTAGCTATAGTAGGTGAAATATTAAACTGCTTAGCTAATAAATCCCCCAAAGTAACATGATTGTAATTACTGCCTTGTCTACTGCTCTTTCTTACCATATGTATCTAACTCAGATGGTCAATACCAGGAGGGGTGGTGGAATTGATTTGCCTCCTAACCAACACACTCGAAGACAACCTCAGCCACAGCCTGCAGGGATGAATCCTCCCAATCCTCCACCAGGCGGAGTTGACCCACTGGTTGCTGCTCAGATGGCGGTGATGCAGCAGATGGCAGACACCATGGCTGATATGCATGCTCAGATGCAGCAAGAACGCCAGGAGATGCGTCAAGAAAGAGAGGATATACGACAGGAGTTGCGCCAGGAGCGAGATGAGATACGCCAGGAAAGGAGGGCGCAACAACAGCTTCAACAACAGCAGCAGCAGCAACAAGTGCCACTGCCTCCACCACCACCACCAGTTCCCCCTCGTGATAAGCACCGGGAGTTTATGAGCCATAAGCCACCCACATTTGCAAGCTCACCAGATCCACTTGATGCAGACGATTGGTTGAAGTCAATTGAGAAGATGCTGAATATTGCACAATGCACTGATCGGGAGAAGGTCTTATATGCTTCTGGACGTCTGACTGGTCCTGCTGCTGACTGGTGGGATTCTTATACTGCTGCCCATGATGCTGCGGATACTATTACTTGGGCAGAGTTCAGTACGCAATTCAGGAACTACCATATTCCAGCTGGTATGATAAAGATTAAGAAGAAGGAGTTTCTGTCGCTGAAGCAAGGAAGTATGTCAGTCAGCGAGTACAGAGACAAGTTTATTCAACTATCCAGATATGCCCCTGAAGAAGTTGCTGAAGATGAGAGGAAGCAGGAGCATTTCATTGAGGGACTTAATGGGCCACTGCAGTATGCTCTGGTGGCACACACATTTCCATCATTTCAGAGGCTGCTTGATAAGGCACTGGCTATTGAACACAAGCGTGTTCAACTGGGAGATTTGAAGAGAAAGGCCATATCTCAAGGACAAGGAAGCAGCAGTGTTCGTCCTCGGTACAGTTCACCACAGAGTACACCGCCTCGACCAGGAGGACCGCGCCCAGTTCAGCAATCACCATTGAGGACACCTACTCGACAGGCTACACCTACTGGCACCCCGACGAAGTTTGCAGGACAGAGTGCGGGTACTCAATGTTTCAAGTGTGGGAAGATTGGTCATTATGCAAATGTCTGCCCACAGAGGGTTGCCACTACTCCAACTCAGAACAAGCAACAGACCCCTGGCAAGGGATATTCTATAGCCAGGGTGAATCAAGTCAGTGTTGATGATACTCCGGATGGAGGGGACCTCGTGATTGGTATGTTTTATGTTAATGCAATTCCTGCAACAATATTATTTGATTCTGGTGCTACACATTCATTCATGTCTGCTAGATATGCCAACACAAATGAAATACCACTGCTAAATATGAGAAAACCCTTGATAGTAATTACACCTAAAGGGCCTGTTGAGGCGAATCAAATGACACGTAGATTGACATTAACCATTATGGGTAGAGAGTTTGGAGCTACTGCTATAATATTAGAGTCAAGCAGTATAGATTTGATCCTTGGTATGTCATGGCTAAGGAAGGCAAAGGCCGTTATAGCATGTGGAAGAGGTACCATAGAACTCACTACTACTAAGGGAGAAAGATTTCAAGTTAATATTGCAGTAACCTCCTCATCCATGCGTGCAATGTTCTTTATGCCTGAAGAGTTTGTTGGTGACAACATCCGGGTGGTTAGAGATTTTCCGGATGTCTTTCCAGAGGAGTTACCAGGGATGCCACCTGATAGAGAAGTCGAGTTTGTTATTGATCTCTTACCTGGAACCGCCCCTATTTCTAAACGGCCATATAGAATGTCCGTAGAAGAGTTGAAGGAACTGAAGAAGCAGTTAACGGAGTTACAAGAGGCTGGTTACATTCGTCCAAGTTCCTCGCCTTGGGGAGCACCGGTGTTATTTGTGCAGAAGAAGGATGGATCGCAACGGATGTGTGTGGATTATAGATCTCTTAATGATGTTACGGTGAAGAACAAGTATCCGTTGCCCCGTATTGAGGATTTATTTGATCAGATGAGAGGTGCAAGAGTATTTTCGAAGATTGATCTCCGGTCCGGTTACCATCAGATGAGGATTAGACCATCGGATATTCCCAAGACGGCTTTCTCAACTCGATATGGATTATATGAGTTTACTGTTATGTCATTTGGATTGACCAATGCACCGGCTTATTTCATGAATTTGATGAACAAAGTGTTTATGGAATATTTGGACAGATTCGTCGTGGTATTCATCGACGATATTCTTATCTATTCTAAGAATGAGAGTGACCATGAAGAACATCTAAGGATGGTGCTACAGAAGTTACGAGATAATCAACTCTACGCTAAGTTCAGCAAGTGCGAGTTCTGGATTGGCGAAGTGCCATTTCTTGGTCATATTATTTCTAATGGAGGAATAGCAGTGGATCCTGCTAAAGTTAAGGAGATAATGGAGTGGAGTGTGCCCACTACAGTTACGGAGATTCGGAGTTTCTTGGGACTCGCAGGATATTATCGGAGATTTATTGAAGGATTTTCTAAGATTGCCAAGCCTATGACATCGCTTTTGGAGAAAGGAAAAGAATTCAAGTGGGATGAGAAATGTCAAGAGAGCTTTGATCAATTGAAGGAAAGATTGATGTCACCTCCAGTATTGATTATGCCGGATCTGCAGAAGGGATTTGACATTTATTGTGATGCATGTGGCCAAAGGCTTGGATGTGTGCTTATGCAAGATGGACATGTGATTGCCTATGCATCTCGTCAGTTGAGGAAGCATGAACTGAACTATCCCACCCATGACTTAGAGCTGGCTGCCGTTGTGCATGCACTTAAGATTTGGAGACACTACATTATGGGAACTAAGTGCCAAGTATACACGGATCACAAGAGTTTGAAGTATATATTCACTCAGAAGGATCTCAACCTTAGGCAACGCCGTTGGTTGGAGCTTATTAAGGATTATGATTTGGAGATTCACTATCACCCAGGCAAGGCAAATTTGGTTGCAGATGCCTTGAGTCGGAAGGAGCATGTTCACTCCGCTTTCGTTGTCCAGCTACCTGATGAATTGGCAAAAGACTTTGAGAGGCTCAACCTGGGAATTGTTACACATACGGAAGGAGTGACTATCGAATTGGAACCTACCTTGGAGCAAGAAATTCGTAAAGGTCAGACTGGTGATGCTAAGATTCAGGAGATTAAGGATCTTATTACTGAAGGAAGAGGCCCAGAGTTCACGGAGGATGAGCAAGGCACGATATGGTTCAAGAATCGGATCTGTGTTCCCGATATTGATAGTCTTCGGGAAACTATATTGAAGGAAGCGCATGACTCAGTTTATTCTATCCACCCTGGGAGCACTAAGATGTATCAGGATTTGAAGCAAAAGTATTGGTGGTATGGATTGAAGAGAGATGTGGCTGCACATGTGGCTATGTGCGATGTATGCCAAAGAGTTAAAGCTGAACACCAGAGGCCAGCCGGACTATTGCACCCACTGAAGATACCTGAGTGGAAATGGGAAGAGATTGGCATGGACTTTATTGTTGGATTACCCCGCACGTCTGCTGGATATGATTCTATATGGGTGATTGTGGACAGGCTAACCAAGGTAGCCCACTTTATTCCAGTGAAGACCACTTATTCAGGAGCTAAGTTGGCAGAGTTGTACATGGTACGGATTGTATGCCTGCATGGTGTGCCAAAGAAGATTGTGTCAGATCGAGGATCACAGTTTACCTCTCGATATTGGAAGCAGTTGCACGAGTCATTGGATACGAGATTGAATTTTAGTTCGGCTTACCATCCCCAGACTGATGGGCAGACTGAGAGGACTAACCAAGTACTGGAAGATATGTTAAGAGCTTGTGCCCTAAAGCATGGTGGAAGTTGGGATAAGAGTCTACCGTATGCGGAGTTCTCATATAATAATAGCTATCAGGCCAGTTTGAAGATGTCACCGTTTGAGGCTTTGTATGGCAGAAAGTGCAGGACTCCCTTGTATTGGAATCAAACTGGTGAAAGACAGTTGTTTGAACCTGAAATTATACAAGAAGCAGAGGAACAAGTTCAGCAAATAAGGGAGAATTTGAGAACTGCACAGTCCAGGCAGAAAAGTTATGCTGATACCCGGAGAAGACTACTTGAGTTTAAGGAGGGAGATTATGTTTATTTGAAGGTGTCACCACTCCGGGGTATGAGAAGATTCAAAGTCAAAGGAAAGTTGTCTCCTCGCTTTATTGGACCCTTCTTAATCTTAAAGCGAGTGGGAGAGGTTGCATATCAATTGGAGTTACCAGATCATCTCGCGGATGTTCATGATGTATTTCATGTATCTCAGCTGAAGAAATGCCTCAGAGTGCCTGAAGAACAGTTACCAATGGAAGACCTTAGTGTTCAGGAAGATTTGACTTATGCTGAGTACCCCATCAAGATTCTGGATACTTTGACTCGAGTTACGAGAAATAAGGTTATAAAGATGTGCAAAGTTCAATGGAGCCACCACGGTGAAGATGAAGCAACTTGGGAAAGAGAAGAAGAGCTTCGTATAGATTTTCCCCACCTTTTCCCTAGATCTTCTTAAATCTCGAGGACGAGATTATTTTTAAGGGGGGTAGGATTTGTAACACTCAAGTTGTATACCAAGAGTAATAGAGAGAGCTTCTCATTTTGTGTGTTCCATATGCATCATAAAAAGAGCACCTATGTAATTGAGAGTGACTAAACAAAACAATTGTTCTAAAATAAGGAAAAAGTGCATTTGTTGGAGTTTTATGTGTTGTGCATTAAATAAAACCATGAGGATAAAAATAATAAGGTATTAATTATTTGAAACTTGATTTAACCCTAAATTTGAAATTAGGGTTTTGAAAATAAGCAAAAAAGAAGAGATATGGAAATATAAATAAAATGTATACATAAATATCTTCAGGCTTACTATTTTTAGATGCAAAAATAGAGTTTATAAAAGAGGATCCACAAAAGTTTGAACTAAGTCAAATTTGGTTTGAAAATGAAGAAAGAAAACAGAAAAATAAAAAGAAAAAGGAATAAAGCATACCTGGGCTCTTCTCCTCTGTTTTCGGCCCACCAGGGGGGGGAAGTCCCGCGCGGCCCATCTCCAACGCGTGAGTGCGCCGACCGGTGGGCCCCTTTCGTCAGCCACGCCTGCAGTTCTCGCGCTCCACCGCGCCCGGGCGACTTACACGTGGGCCCGCTCGGTCAGTGTATCACCCGCGCCGCTGCTTGAGTCACTGGTTCTTCGGTCCCACTTGTCATCCCGCTGCTCGCGACAACGGATCGCGCGAGAAGTTCGCCGCCATTGCCGGGCGTGGGACACCCTCCTCCCTTCGGACTCTAGGAGATAAATGGAGGAATCCCCGTGACCCGTTCCTTCGCCCACAACCTTCTCGCGCAAGCTTAGATTTCCCCAAACGATTTTGCGCCGCCGCCAAGGCATAACACCATCCGCCATAGCTGACCGGCCAATTCACCGACGTGCGTGCCTTGGTGCTTGAACCGGGTGATCGCGGCGTCGTCTCGGTGGTGTCCCCGGGTCTCTCATCCCCTGGATTGGCTCTACCTCGCCGGAATTGCTCGTCGTACCTCGTCTCCGCCGCGGATCCGCGCCACCGCAGTGGTCAGCTCGGTGTACACCATCATCCTCGGTGAGTCCTCCTCCCCATGCTTCGCTTGAACCTCTAGCACGTTTACGGTAGCTCAGAGTTGGCCGAGGTACGTTAATTCGCGTGGTCGCCGACGATGGCTTTGGCACCGCCGCGGCGCGCCGGGGGCCGGGTCCTACACTCGACCTCGGCCAAAATCAGTGGTGGCATTGAGTTCTGGGGATCGTCAATTGTGCGTGGGAGGAGTGAATCGAGTTATGGCGCTCGTGCTGGCCGGAATCGGGGTCTCCGGCGGGCGGACCGCCGTGGTCGGGGGCGCGCCACCGTGCGGCTCCGCTGGGAAGGGGATGCAGCGTCGACCGTTGATATGGCGAGCAACGGCCAGGATTTGGTCAAAACATATCGCGTTGGGATGAAACCGTGAACCGTTGGATATTGATCGGAGGGCTCAGGGTAGATCTCGGTCATTTAGAATCTGGACCGTAAGATCTTGATCCGACGGTTCGGAGCGCGTACCGGTTCATTATAATTCAGATCTAATCCGGGCCCCTGATTTCCGATCGGACGGCCCAGATTGCACCGTACCCCTTCGCGGGGCAGTTTTTTTAAAGAGCCCCCGCAGAATTATAAAACCAACCCGCCGTCCATGTGTTACTATTCACTGAGTCTAGGATAACTTACGCCAGACCCCCTGGGTTTCTCTGGAATTGAGGCCCAGTCCAGAGATTGTTTAAATTGAATAAAAGAAATAGAAAATAGATTTTTAATAGGAAAATAATTGCTAGAACTTTATAAATTCATAGAAAATTCATTTTAGCTCCAAATTGAGTCATTCCAATTCCTAAAATTTTGTAATATTATTCTCTACCATTTAGAATCACTGTTTTGACATGAACTCTGTTAGAAAATAAATTTATCATCTAATCCTATTATAATCACCTTAAATCTTAGAAAATTCATAACTTAAATTCTATAACTCCAAATTTAGTGATTCCAGTTCCTATGGTTTCATTTTAATGTGTAGATTTTTACTGTATATTTCATTCATCTGTTTGGTGTGATGTTGATTTTGGCTATACTATGTATGTATTGTGTTGATGCGAGTAGACGAGCAAGCCACTGTGGAAACTGAGGTTCAGCAAGTAGAGATAGCTGAGCAGGAGCTCATTACAGGCAAGTTGTGCCCTTGATCACTTACTTTTCCCAGCCATGTTCTTATTAATTTTAATGATCTGCATAGGTTAATTTTGATGGGATCCTTTATGTACCCCAGTTTTGATTACCTCTATACCTTGTTCACCCCTGGAATATTTTTGGGTAGTACTTGCTATTGCTTTATGTGGATTGGGTATGGAGATTCATTATTCATGATTATTCTGTTATTATCTTGTTAATGTTATTGTTCATGTTAAGATCATTAAATTAATGGGAACATGGAGCGACCACCCGGGAAAACAGTGCTACCACAAGGGAGGAATGGGACCCCTTGGCTGATTAATTAGGAAAGCTAGTGGAAGACTACCTTACCCGAAAGGGGCAAGGGCAGTAGGGGAGAGGTCAGTGCGGGGAGGTCCCTGGTTGATTTTGCTGCGATGGCTATCAGCCAGGAACCCTTTACTGGATCTTCCCATAAACTGTAGCGGGTTTTCGGAAGCTAGTGGAACTTTGTAAAGGCCTCGTAGTGGATCCCTAGCCATTCACCTCGGTAGTGTCTAAGGGCCTTGCAAACCCAGGCGACATGGGATACACGACTTGTGGGTAAAGATGCGCAACCTCTGCAGAGTGTAAAACTAGTATACTAGCCGTGCTCACGGTCAAGAGCGGCTCGGACCCTCACATGATTAACTATGGAACTTAAGTTTAACTTGACATTTGCATCGCATTTGGGATTATTTTACTATTACTGTTCTTTATTATTATTAAGGTTTGGTATTTACTTACACTTAGTAATTGCTAATAAAATTTTGACCAACTTATAAAAGCAATGCTCAGCCTCAGCCTTTATTTTATTGATCAGCCTTACACTTCATGAACTCCCACCTTTGGTGAGTTCATGCCACATTATTCCCCACGACTTGTTGAGCTATGATCGTATGTGAGCTCACCCTTGCTGTCTCACACCCCCCCCACAGGAGAAGAACAGGTTGTTGAAGAGGAGCTGCCTAACACCGAGGAGTTCGATCTGATCTAGGTGGCGTTTCTCAGTCGACATTGGCGCCATCGATCCTTAGTTCGTTTTATATTTATCTTTATTTTGTAATAAGACTTCCGCTATGTAATAAGTACTCTGATGTTTTGTGACATTTATCTCTATACACTCTGTTATTATATATGTTGTCTTCTTGGCGCATGTATGAGATGCATCCGGCTTTGTTCTTTAAAACCGGGTGTTACATGGAATATGTGCGGGTCTGTCGAAGCACTGTGCTTTCAAACGTGTATATCGAAGTGCATTGTGGTGGTAATTGCGTTAAGTTAATCGGTAGCGTCTCGAATGCATGCCACAACATGGTTGTATGCGAGACAAGGTAATATAAGGTGTGCTCGACACGAATGTTCGGTCGATATAAGTAGGAATTGTTTTTGCTTAACTAGAGAGGTGGTGACACACCAAAGTAGTCATCGCTTTCTCGATATTTATAAGTCGAATCGAGTCGATACGTATTATGTGTTCGTTAAGTTATGCTTCGCATATAATGTGTGATTGTGCTCACGGATTCGAGTAGACACTTCAAGCAAGTCAAGTAGGTTTGTGGTGTAAGTTGTGTAATGGAGTTAATTGTTTTAGGATAATTATTGAAATGCTCTGTTCGTATGATAAACATGTATGTGTTCATGATTGGGAAGTAAATGCATGGTGATTGTGAGTTGGAGACTAGTAGTTTACGATTCGTATGTTTTGGTCGGTGTGCGAAAATACTTGTGAATATGAATGTTTATAAAAATGTTGTAGTGTATGTGGTGTCTCGGATTTTGATAATAATAGACAAGCCGACGTGTATGTTATTTAGCGGGCTATGTCGTTGCTCTAGTTAGCCGAATTGTTAGATATGTTGGTTAAGCTCGTAATCGAGGAATTGCTTGTTATGGCCTAAATGCGCATGGTTACAGTTGCGGGTAAAAATTAGTAGTGTTCATGTGATGCCCAAGTTAAACTGAGAAATTACTATGTGAAGAGCGCATCGATAAACACATATATGTCGGGTAAGATTATTGTGGTAGATGTGTTGCTAATTGTGTATGACAATTCTAGTGCACAAAATGAATTGTATAAAATTGGTAAGTCTACTTGTTGGTCCTAATTTGATTGTTTCAACTTTAACAAATGGTAAGGTGTTAAAATAATTCAAGTCTCTAGAACGCGGCAATTTTTAAGTGAATAGGAGCTGAATTTTATTAGTTGTTGTTTTGGGCTGCACGTACTGTTTTCGTCGCGCTGTATGTTTGATTGGCTAAATTATGTTTTCTGTAAAAACGTTACATAGAAGAGTTGTAGATAACCTTATTATCTTACCTGTGTTGAAATCTGACAGGCATAAGTCTGATCGTTTAGGAGTTATGCTGTTTACAAATTCAGTAACTGAATCTGTCCAAATTCTGTATAGATTTCAGAAACAGCATTGTTTGCTAAATTTAATGTTACAATCTGTTCATGGTCGTTATAAGAAAGTTGTAGATGCTTTTCTTATCTTGCTTGTGTTAAAATTTCATAACTAAAGGCCTGACGGTTTAAGAGTTATGAATTTTACAACTTGGTTGCTGTGTTTTGTCCACCGTCAGAACAGATTTTGAAAACTGCGTTGTTTAATTCAGTTAAGCACAGAATCACTTCTTGGTGATTATAAAAGTTATGTAGTGCAATTGCCAAGCTTTCCAAAAAGTCTTGAATCACTATTTTTGGTGGTCTGAAGATTAAGTTATGGATGTTTAAAGTCTGAAGACTGAATCTGTCCAGTTCTGGACAGCACAGCCTTCATAGTGTATTCCACCCTTGATACATGTTAAACCAGCTAGAGATGTTTATAAATAATTTGTAGAACATTTAATTAGCTTTCTAGAAAGTCTAAGATCACTTTATTTGGATGTCTGAATCTTCAGTTATGAATTTTTAAAGTCACAAGTCTGAATCTGTCCAAATCTAGACAGCGCTGTTGTATTAGCACGTTTTAACCTTGTTAAGTGTTGAATCATGTTGAGGTAAAAATACCAAAGTTGCAGTTCACTTTTAAATCTTTCCAGAAAGTCTTAGTTTGCTATTTTTGGATTAATATTTGAAGAGTTGTGATTAAAACAAGTAGCTGCTGTGTTGCTGTCCTAAAAATCTGCACGTGCCCAAATAAATATTTAGTTCACCATTTTGGCTAAAAATGCTTAGTTAGCACATAACGGACATAGACTTGTGATGGATAAACTTAGGTTAACATGTGTTCCATGATTAATGTGCTTGCTTGCTGTAGTTGATTGTGATATAGAATTTACATAGCCATTGATGCCTATGTCATCGGTTAAACTTGTGTTGGATGCTTTTGTGTGATAAATAGAAGAACTAATGAAAAGCCGTAGCAAATTAAATAAACGCTTGTACTTATGGGGTCGTATTTGTGTTGCGTAAGTATACGAAATGTTTGTCGTCTTTTAGTGGTGTTAACGTTGTGCGCTCGATGATAGGTAGTTAGCTAACGCTAGTGTGTGTGGTTGCTTGGGATGTCTCGCTACTTGGTGTTTAATTCGCTAGCAGGTACTTAAAATATCTTGTGATATTTTTCGTTGTATTCATACATATGCATCCTGCATCTCATTTAGGACCGAGAGGTGATGATCGTGCAAGTGATGTGGTGCCAACCACAAGTTGCAGATGGTGGACAACATAAGGAAGGGTGGACATAACCAGTAGATGCTCGCCAAGCGAGTGCCACCCCAGCAAACACTGTCTAAGTGTTAAATTAAAGGCAAGCCCCGGTTTTATGCATAACCTGTTATTTATGCTATTTTACTATACTTAATGATTGTAGGTTTGTTTGTGCACTTAAGTGTAGGAGTTGTTTGAAGCCATAGTTGCATGAACTCAGGATTCCTTTTGAGATGGATACTAGTATGCTAAGTCGAGTAGCTGCTTTATTAAATAGGATCTCGGTAGAAGTCGAGTGATTTTTCTAGCACTCGCGCGAGGTCAGGAATTGGTTGTATCCATTTTTATATTATAATGATGTTGGTCTGTGGACAACAATCCATGGGGATTGGTTGTCTACGAGGTGGAAATTGGAATAAGGGTTAAGGTGTGGTACCGTGAGTCAAGCATTTGAACGTACTAAGCACATGCCGAGAAATATGGTAAATCAGTAAGCCTAGTACCTGAGTGAACCTGGCAGTGGACATATCCCCTCACGCGACCTGAGACGTGGTCTCCCATTCCGGTTATGGTGGGTACAAGTGCGGTCACTGCACGACGGCAGTCGGGGTCAGTGAGGCATTGTATGGCAAGGCGGTGAGCCCTGATCTGCTGACGGGGAATCGATGGGGACGGTTGATGTGTGTGGGGACGGAGTGCCTCGCCACGTCGTGTGTTTAGGTTTACCTTGCAAGGTTTAAAAACTCGATTCGAATCATCTGCTTCTCGCAGCTAATGAGACTGCTTGATCCATGCTGCTACATTGAGTAATAAGTGGAAATGAGGTGACTGGCAAAAGATGTTGATTGCAATAATGTTTGATACCATGTATGAATAGCTAGGTATTCATCTAGTCTAAAGGATTACACTAAAACTTGAAAATCTAAAATTTGTTTTTAGACTCAGCTAGTGCTTTTGGCAAACCAAACCCCTCAGCCAAACAGCTGCATGTCTAGAGGTAGAGGAGTAGACTCCTCACACCGGGTAAGTCTAGCTGAGTATTAGTATACTCAGCCTTGCTTGTGGCACAATTTTTTGCAGGTACTCCTTAGGGTGATTGGTTGCTGGTGTGACTTGGCCTCCATCCCTGCCACCGGGATAGACAGTCGAGTGGGTTATTGCTTCCGCAGGAGAGGACCAGGAGGAGTAGCGTGGCTAGGCTTCGCCATGTTACTCGGTTTTCTCCGTTAGTTATTTCCGCTGCATTAAAATTTATGGTTATTATTTCTGAAACTCCGATAATGTAATCACTAATGATACTTATTAAATTTGTGGTATTATGTTTTATTGTATTTCTCTGTGCCTCACCTTCGTGTGAGCTAGTGGTATTCGATCCTGGATAAGTGGCCTCGTCGGACTAGATCTGAGGGACTGACGATTTATTCCTATTTAAGTGTGGTCTAGCCTTTAAGGCGGGACTTAGGCACTTAAGTTGGAATAATTCGGGCGGTTCCGCCACAATCAGTTGTATGCCAAGCTGAGTAAATGCGAGTTCTGGATTCATGAAGTCTTGTTTCTGGGTCACATCATAAACCAAGATGGGTTAGCTGTGGATCCAAAGAAAGTAGCAGACATTCTGAACTGGAAAGCACCGAAGGATGTTCGTGGAATCAAGAGCTTCATTGGAATGGCCGGATACTATAGGCGTTTCATCGAAGGCTTTTCAAAGATTGCTAGGCCAATGACAGCGTTGCTAGCGAAGAAAGTTGAGTTTAAGTGGACCCAGAAGTGCCAAGAGGCATTTGAAGAACTGAAGAATAGATTGACTACGGCACCTGTGTTGGTTCTGCCTGATGTTCACAAGCCATTCTCGATATACTGCGATGCTTCCTACACCGGATTGGGTTGTGTGCTAATGCAAGAAGGAAGAGTTGTAGCATACTCATCTCGACAGCTGAAGATCCATGAGAAAAATTATCCCACACACGACCTGGAGTTGGCAGCAGTGGTTCATGCTTTGAAGACATGGAGATATTACCTGTATGGGCAGAAGTGCGACATCTACACAGATCATAAAAGTCTGAAGTACATATTCACCCAGTCAGAGTTAAACATGAGGCAGCGAAGATGGTTGGAATTGATCAAGGACTATGAGTTGGAGATACATTACCATCCAGGCAAGGCCAATGTTGTTGCAGATGCTCTGAGCAGGAAGAGTCAAGTCAATATGATGGCCACGTACCCAATGCCATATGAGTTAGCCAAGGAGTTCGACAGACTGAGTCTCGGTTTTCTGAACATCACGCAAGGAGTAACAATGGAATTAGAGCCCACCCTAGAGCGGGAGATCAAAGAAGGGCAGAAGGATGATGAAAACATCAACAAGATCCGGCAGCTAATCTTAGAAGGAAGAGGCAAAGACTTTCGAAAGGATGAAGAGGGAGTAATATGGTTCAAGGATTTCGGCAGCTAATCGGGATGGATTTTATAGTTGGCCTACCTCGTACCCGGGCCGGCTATGATTCCATCTGGGTGGTTGTGGACCGCTTAACAAAGGTGGCCCATTTCATACCTGTGAAGACAACGTACACCGGAGCAACATTAGCTGAATTATACATGTCCCGGATAGTCTGCCTACATGGTGTGCCAAAGAAGATAGTGTCAGATCGAGGAACACAGTTTACCTCTCATTTTTGGCAGCAGCTACAAGAAGCTTTGGGCACGCATTTGAACTTCAGCTCGGCTTATCACCCGCAGACAGACGGTCAGACTGAAAGAACTAATCAGATCCTAGAAGATATGTTGAGAGCCTGTGCGTTGCAAGACAAGTCAGGATGGGACAAAAGGTTACCTTATGCAGAATTCTCCTACAACAATAGTTACCAGGCCAGCTTGAAGATGTCACCGTTTCAGGCGCTCTATGGACGAAGTTGTAGGACTCCGCTGCATTGGGACCAGCCTGGAGAGAGACAGGTGTTTGGCCCCAACATTTTGCTTGAAGCCGAAGAGAATATCAAAATGGTTCGGGAGAATCTGAAGATAGCACAATCAAGGCAGCGAAGCTATGCTGACAGGAGGAGAAGAGAACTGAGTTTTGAAGTGGGAGATTACGTCTATCTGAAGGTGTCGCCTATCAGAGGAGTCAGAAGGTTCGGAGTCAAGGGCAAGTTAGCACCCCGGTACGTTGGACCTTATCAGATTCAAGCAAAGCGTGGAAAAGTAGCCTACCAGCTCAACCTACCAGAAAGTTTGTCGGCAGTGCACAATGTGTTCCACGTGTCGCAATTGAAGAAGTGTCTGCGAGTACCAGAAGAACAGTTGCCAGTGGAGGACTTGGAAGTCCAAGAGGATCGGACCTACATAGAGAAGCCAACACAGATTCTAGAGTTTGCAGACAGAGTCACCCGGAGGAACACCATCAGAATGTGCAAAGTCAGATGGGGTCACCACTCTGAGGAAGAAGCAACCTGGGAACGATAAGATGATCTGAAAGCCAAATACCCTGAACTCTTTGCTGACCAACCTTGAATCTCAGGGCGAGATTCTTTTAAGGGGGATAGGTTTGTAACACCCTGAATTTGGGGTATAAAATTTCTTTGCTCATACTCACAAATTCAGGTGTTACTCCTCTCTTCACATCTTCCCCAACCTCCTCTTTCTCTTTTCTATAGAAGAAGAGTGGTTATTTTTAAGTGTAAATGTAATTATAATCTAGTAGGTTAAACCCTAAGGGAACAATGGTTGTTGCATCATGTTAGAAAGTATTTGTTTTTTTGTTTGATGAATGGTTTGCTTGATCTTTCATCTAATCATTTGTTTGCGCATAATGTCAAACTGAAATAAATAGAAAAGAGAAAGAAAAAGAGAAATGAATTTCAGCCCAGCCCCCTTCCCTGGCCCAGCCGGCCCACCGCGCCAGCCCCCCCTTCCCCCTCTCCTCCCCCCCCCCCCCCCGCTCGGCCCACCGCGCCTGCGCTCCCTCGTGGGCCCGCGCGCACCGCGGCCCACCCCAGCCTCACCGCGGCGGCCCAGCGCACCGCACCCCCCCCCCCCCCCCGCGCGCGCACGCGACGGCCGCGCGGCCCAGCTCCGAGCCGCGGCCCAAGCCAGCCCCAGTCCAAGTCCCCGCGCCGCGCCTAGCCCAGCAGCGCGCGTACGCGCCCCTGCGCGCACGACCGCGCGTGGAGGGCGCCCGCCGCCGCCACCACTGCTCAGCCAGGGGCCCGCGCGTCAGGAGCGCCCCTGTTCATCTTCTTGGAACCGCCAGACGCGCGATTTCTTCCGCACGTCGCACAGTTTTCTTCGCCCGACGCGCAGTTTTCTTCGCCCGAGTGCCTAGTTTCTCGCCCACCACCGCTTCTCCTCGCCCCCGCTCTCTGCGTCCCCGTCGCCGGAGTCCCGCGTCCCGTCGCCGGAGAGCCGAGCCGCCGAGGTGAGCTCGCCTCCTTCCTCTCTCCCCCACTCTTCTCTCGACGTGCTGCTCGCCCGTCGCGGCCGAGGCTCAGCTGAGCCGATTCAGCCGCCCTCGCCTCTTCTTCTCTCGATGTACTGCTAGCTCGCCATGGCCGAAGCTCGGCTGAGCCGACCCGGACGCCCCGTTCTTCTCTATCCCGTCGTTCCGTCGGTCGAGCACCCCAGCCCAGCCGTCGTCTCGCCGGTCAGCCCCTGCGCAACGCTCGGCCCACGCGTCCAGCAGCCCCGCGCGCTCTCGTTCGGTGAGCAGAGGCCGCCGTCGCCTAGTGTCGACGTAGCAGCAGCGTCCCCTCGCCGGCGAGCCTGGTCCCTGCGCGTCGCAGCCGCGTTGCTGCGCGCTCGCCGCTGCCCAGCTCGCCCCGGCCGTTCGTCTACCTTCACCGTGCCTCGCTACTGTTACCTAGCGCGTCGCGTACTCGTCAAGTCTCACGCGCGCAGTTTCGCACGTGATCACGGGTATCGCGCGCGCCGTCGTCGTTGTTTGCAGAGTCCTCGCGCTGTTTCGCGCGTGTCGCGCGCGCAGTCCGCGCGCGTTAGTTAATTACTTAGCTATAATCGTCTGTACGCTTTAGTCAATTAATCCTCGTATTAATCATCGATTAATTGATAATTCATTTTATCTAAAATATCCCACCCAGGAAATTTATGTTAACTAAGCTGAACTTAGAAAATATAGTTTTCGCGTTTAAACGTAATATAGGTTGTTCGTCGTCACGTCATTATTTAGCCGCGGTTTGTTAATTATTTAATATGTCGTGCGTCGCACAACTAGTGCGCGCGCTCGCGTTTGCTTGCGCGCAGTGCGTCGACGGGACTCCGTCTACGTTCGCCTACCCCTCGTCTACCCCCCCCCCCCCCCCCCGTCTACCCCCGTCTACCCCTCGTCTAACCTCCGTGTGCGTTCGTGTCGTTCGCCATCGCCCGCGCATCGCACATTAAATCGTCGCGTGCTGTTCGCACGTTAATAATTCATCTCACCTAGAATAGCTCACGCTAATTAAATATATATTTAAGCAACGGTTATTCGAACAACAAACTAATCGGGACTAAGTAGTAATTTTATTCGGCATGTGATTATTGTCCGTTAATATGATTACGTCGAATTAAATATTATAATTCACATTCGCTTAGTGTAAACGTGATATCCCTCGACCATAGCGTCAGTCGTTTCAGTTCCGTTCTCGCGTAGTTGTAGATGCGAATTCTATGTGGAGTGCTTATTTATTTGATCTATATTATTGAATGGTGTATTGTTTTCTTCCGTTTCAAGAATATTAGTTGTATGTTTGCACTCGCGTAGATATCGGGCTGTTCGTGGAGTCTGAGGGAATTGCAGGAGAAGACCCTGAGCAGCAGCAGCTTGGTGAAGGCAAGTGTCCTCTGACCCATTATGTCCCATTTACTTTATAATACACTGTCTCGCATACTATGAACAACCTAAGGATTTACTCGCTTTCTATTTACCTTGTCCTTGATTTACCTTTTGGGTTACTATGGTTAGCTACATGCTAGCGCTTTACTTTAATCAATGAACATGATGAGATACAATGATGATACTATGATTTTATTCTGGATATTATGATATACTTGTGGCATTTAAGGGGACTCGGGCTGTTTCCCGAGTACCTCTCCGTAAGGACCTGTTTGTTGAGAGACCACCCGGGATAACAGTGCAACCATGAGGGTGAAATGGGACGCCCTTAGCTAATTAATTAGAGGAACTGGAGGTGTAGTTGCTTCGCCGTCGTGCCGTCAATGGGGTCCAGGCACAATGCTTGCTCTGCCGAGGCTGAGTGCCGAGGTTCTTTCGTTTTGCTTTTGTTAGTCACTCTCCTGCGGGGAGGAGTACTGTGTTTATCAAACTGGAGAAACCTAACGGGCGGCTATGATCTCTAGGGAATCTTTGTAAAAGCTACGTAGTGATACCCTGCCGGACCACCTAGGAAGTGATCAATGGGGATTGGCTCTCCCCGGGCAGAAAGGGAATCATGACTCATGGGTAAAGTGTGCGACCTCTGCAGAGGATAGTGAAACTGATATATCAGCCGTGCTCACGGTTAAGAGCAGCCTTGGGATCCTCTTTGATTAGAGATACAGATGGTTCGAGATACAATAGTTCTATTAATGTTTTTGGTTCAGTGATGATCATGATGTTTCCTCGATGAGGAAATGACTCATGGGATGGTTATATGATAAAACTTGGCTTCCACTAATAATAAATGCCTGACCAACTAAAAGCAATCTGCTTTGACCTTAACCCCACATAAAGCTAGTCCACTTCAGCCAAACGGGGCATTTGCTGAGTACGTTGATGTGTACTCATCCTTGCTTTACCACAAAACACCAGGTTGTCCACATTGCAACCACTGCTCAGGAGAAGACGAAGTCGTGGAAGGAGACTTCCAGGAGTTCCAAGACTACGACGAGTTTTAGGTGTGGGTTGGCGGCAACCCCCAGTCAGCTGCCTGTGAAGGCCTTACCTTTACTGCGTTTCGCTTAGCACTTTGATTTATCCGTTAAGTTGATGACTATGTGGATGTCTCTGACTCTGTGATGTAATAAGTTAATACTCTTTTATGCTATTATTCGAGCACTGTGCGATGATGTTCATTTATGTAATCGCTGTGTACGTGAGTTCTGATCCTGGCACGTACATAGTTCGCATTCGGTTTACCTTCCAAAACCGGGTGTGACAAAAGCATGGGCACCGTTGTGTCCTCAACCAACGGCTGAGATTAGAATGCCAGCGATGGCATGCTGTCCGTCGAATTGATAACGAGCGATGCAGATTAAATGTAAGATACCGGTTTTGGTGGAGTGATCTAGCGCGTCCGATCGCCATCGCGCGGACCAGAACCGTCCCACCTCTTTAAAGACCGCCACCGTTGGATTTGGATCCGAGGGCCACAGGTTCGGACCAATTCGTCCCCTGGCGCATCCAATTGGGACCGATGAAACCTGATCTGACGGTTGAGATGTAAACATACCTCTTCGGCCTGGTAATCTTGCTAAAGAGACCCTGTCTTATTTTAAAAACAACCCGCCGTCCAGAATTATATTAAAAGCATTATGGTAAGGTCCTAGAATTTGCGCAGAACCTCTATGCTTCTGGTAAATTGTGTCCGCAACCCAGGTGTTGGGTAAAAGGGATAAAATAATTTAGAAAATGATTTTTAGTTTAAAAATAATTCAAGAAACTTGGTTGATTCGTATTAAATCCATTTTAACTCCAAATTAATTCATTCCAGTTGTATTAGACTTGTATTAATATTGTTTATCATCCAGTAACTTTATTTTGTTATGAAATTGGCATTAAAAATTATCCACTTAGTTCCTTTTATTCCAACACTTAAAACTTTGGAAATCCATAACTTCTTTGTTTTAATTCCGATTTGGTCCGTTCAAGTTTCGTTAGCTTCGTAATAACATTACCTATGCAATGATAACATTAGTTTTATTATAACACATATTATTATAATTAGATGTTGTTTAATATGTGTTTAGTGGATTAAGCTTGCTAGTTAAAGATAACCTATCTATAATTATAATCTGACTAAAATATGATTTTTAATCAAGTCATAATCCAGATCGAAGTTGAGTTAATTAATTATAGTATATTTTCTCATATGATGTATACTCACCAATTTAAATATAAGTTTAATATTTAATCACATAGATCTTCAGAAAATCGTATCTTTATAACCGTAACTCCGATTTTAGTGGTTCTCGATCCCACGATCTCGTAGCTTCGCGTAGATCATTATTATGCAGTTTGATCTTATGTTTGGTGTGATGTTAATTTTGCCTATACATGTTTGTCTCTATTGCTACGTTTAGCAGTGAGGACACGTGTCATCTGAAGATCATCCTGGTACCTGGAATCTCAAGCCCCAGGCAAGTTGTGCCCTTGATCACTTCTTTTTACCCAACCATGTTCTTATTAATCATAATGATCTGCATAGGTTAATTTTGATGGGACCAAATAGGTTACCCTAGTTTGACTATCTTTATACCTTGTTTACCACCGAATTCTTGGGTAGTACCTGCTATTGCTTTATGTGGTTTTGGGTATAGAGATACACATTATTCATGATTATACTTTTATTATCAGTTGTTATTTATTGTTCATGTTAAGATCATTATATTAATTGGAACATGGAGAGACCACTCGGGAAAACAGTGCTACCAAAAGGGTGGTATGGGACGCCCTTGGCTGACTAATTAGGAAAGCTAGTGGAGGACTACCTTACCTGAAAGGGGCAAGGGCAGTAGGGGAGTGGTCAGTGTAGGGAGGCTCTTGTGTTGATTTTGCTGTGACGGCGGTCAGGCGAGGGGTCCCTGCATTGGAGCTTCCTAGAAACTGTAGCGGGTTTTCTGAAGCTAGTGGAACTTTGTAAAGGCCTCGTAGTGTTACCCTACCTCGCCTCCTAGGTAGAGGTGTATGGGAGTCGCTATCCCTTGGCAGATGGGTAACATGACTTATGGGTAAAGATGCGCAACCTCTACAGAGTGTAAAACTGGTATATCAATCGTGCTCACGATCATGAGCAGCTCGGACCCTCACATAATTAATATATGGAACTAAATTCAATTTGTCATATGCATTGCATCGTGGGTGTTGTTACCAATATTGTTCTACTACTTAATAGGGTTGGTATTTACTTATACTTAATAATTGCTAATAAAATTTTGACTAACTTTAAAAGCAATGCTTAGCTTCAACCATTCTCTTTGGTAAGGCTTACACTTCATGTGAGCTCCCACCTTTAGCGAGTTCATGCACATTATTCCCCACAACTTGTTGAGCGATGAACATATGTGAGCTCACTCTTGCTGTCTCACACACCCCTCCCACAGGTCAAGAAAGGTACCGCAGGATGAGGCGCATGTAGGAATGCTATGATGAGTTCGTGAGAGGTATAGGCCGTCGTCTCCCAGTCAACTTTGGGTTGCTGGATCGTTATCTCCTTATGACGTAATTATTTATTTATTTTGTACAGAACTCCTATTACATAGTAAAGATGTGACATTCATTTCTGTACCACTATTCATCATATGTGTGAGACTTGGTCCCAGCACACCTGGTGTTTATTTCGCGCCCGGGTTTTGGAGTGGTATCAGAGCGATGTTGACTGTAGGATGAAACCTAGATAGAACTGGACAACCATTACCTACTTACCTTTGCTACTCTGATTCTTTCTAAAACTTTCCTTAATCATTTCTCATCCACTGCTGCTTAACTCTGATTATTCTTACCTTTTCACTTCTAAAGACAAAAGTGGATTTCACACTTTGAAATCATGTACCTAAAGTGATTTTAGGAATAGGAGACCTAATCTTAGGAATAAAAACAAAACTATTTTTATAGGTATCTATGTACTTGAATGTTTGTTCTTATGATACTTGTGTGATTCGGATTTTTGATTAAGTGTGATGAGTTGTGGAGTAATGTCCACAACTGCATCTGCATATACATCTAGGCACAAAAAGAGAATATTTATAAGATAACTAACCAAACAAACTAGACTATCCCTCATTAAAGTATCTAGCCTAACCATATCCATCTTATCTTAAAAGATTCTATTTTACACTCACAGATCCATCTTATCTCAAAAGATCCTAACCTATCCTAATTAACATATATCTAGCTTAATAGATCCATCTTATCTTAAAAGATACTCTATTACCTTAGTAGATTAATCTTAACTTGAAAAGATTTTATGTCATCCTAATAGATCTAACTGACCTCAAAAGATTCTACCTTATCCTTATGGATTCATCTTGCCCTAATCAGCATATTTATCCCACTCTAGAATAACAACCATGAGCTAATCTGTCGGGGACCATAATTAGGGGTACCCTCAAGACCCCTAAATCTCAGCTGGTAACCCCCATCAGCACAAAGCTGCAAAGGCCTGATGGGTGCGATTAAGTCAAGGATCGGTCCATTCAAGGGACACGATCGTGCCTCGCCCGAGCCTAGCCTCGGGCAAGGGAAGCCGACCCCGGAGAACCTACGTCTCGCCCGAGGACCCCCCCCCCCCCCCTCCAGCAACGGGCACACTGTCAGCTCGTCCGAGGCCCAGTCTTCACCGAGAAGCAACCTTGGCCACATCGCCACGCCGACCGACCAAATCGTAGGGGCATTTAATGCAAAGGTGGCCTGACACCTTTATCCTGACGCACGCCCACCAGTCGATAGAGCCGAAGTGACCGCAGTCACTTCGCCGCTCTACTGACCGGTCTGACAAGAGGACAGCGCCGCCTGCGCCGCTCCGACTGCTGAGCCACCCGACAGAGTGAGGCTGACAGCAGCCAAGGCCGGCCTCGGGCGTCACAGGAAACTCCGCCTCACCCGACCCAGGGCTCGGACTCGGGCTCAGCCCCGGAAGACGGTGAACTCCGCTCCGCCCGACCCAGGGCTCGGACTCGGGCTCAGCCCCGGAAGACGGCGAACTCCGCTCCGCCCGACCCAGGGCTCGGACTCAGGCTCAGCCCCGGAAGACGGCGAACTCCGCTCCGCCCGACCCAGGGCTCGGACTCGGGCTCAGCCCCGGAAGACGGCAAACTCCGCCTCGCCCGACCCTAGGGCTCGGACATGGGCTCAGCCCCAGAAGACGACGAACTCCGCCTCGCCCGACCCGGGGGCTCGACCTTGACCTCGACCTCGGAGGAGCCTCCACCTCGCCCAGCCTAGGGCATGGACCGACCACGTCAACAGGAAGTGCCATCATTACCCTACCCCGAGCTGACTCGGGCTACGGGGAACCAGACCGGCGTCCCATCTGGCTCGCTCCACCATGCGAGTAATGATGGCGCCCCGCATGCCCTGTGACGACAGCGGCTCTTAGCCCCCTTACGGAAGCAAGAGGACGTCAGCAAGGACTCGACAGCCCCAACAACTGTCCTCCCGCCAGGCTCCAGCACTCCTCCGACAGCCACGACACCACGCGAACTGGGTGCCAAGACCTCTCCGGCTGCCACGATGGTATGTACTTAGGGCGCTAGCTCTCCACCGCTAGACACGTTAGCACACTGCTACACTCCCCATTGTACACCTGGATCCTCTCCTTACGCCTATAAAAGGGAGGACCAGGGCCCTCTTACAGAAGGTTGGTTGGCCCGCGCGGAGAAGGACGGGACGGCGCTCGCGCAAGGCCGCTCGCTCCCACTCTCGTGTGGACGCTTGTATCCCCCTACTGCAAGCGCACCCGACTCAGGCGCAGGGCTAACACGAAGGCCGCGGGATCCACTCTCTCACGCCTGCCTCCCTCCGGCTGCTTCCTTTCCCCCCTTCGCGTTCCGCCTCGCGTCGACCCATCTGGGCTGGGGCACGCGGCGACGATTCACTCGTCGGTCTAGGGACCCCCTGGGTTTCGAAACACCGACAGTTGGCGCGCCAGGTAGGGGCCTGCTGCGTGTTGACGAACAGCTTCCCGTCAAGCTCCAGATGGGCAGTCTCCAGCAACCTTTCCGGCCCGGGACAGTGCTCCGTTTCGGGAATCGTGAGTTCATGTCCCTTGACGGCAGCTACGACATGATACTCCTTCTCCCGCCGCGCGACAGCGACAGTGGCGGTCGACAACCCGCTCGCCGGCGGGGGAATCGACGACGCCTTCCCCACGTGGTGGAAGGATGACATTCGGGCTTGTCCCGTCCCCTCCCCAGCCGACGGAGGAGGAGGCGGGGCAACCAAGGCCAAGCGGGAAGCGGCACCTCGTTAGCTGTCAAGCGAGTCGACGGCGCTGGTGTCCCAACGGAGGGCGCGTCGGGCATCGATCTCGCGTCAGAGACGAAGACGAGCGCCGCCTCCCCACAACACGCCAATCTCAAGCAAACGCACGACGCCAGCACGCTCGTGAAGGACTTGCTGGGCGTCACCCTCGTACCTGAGACAACGGTGCAATCAGTCCCAGACGCGACCTCGTCACCGCCCGTCGACCGAAAGGTACCGACTGATTCCCATCTCGCGTCTTTTGGATTCGGCCTCGACCCACCAAGCGACCCCGCTTCGGTGAGCACTCTCATAGAGACGAGTCCAAACCCTCTGGGTATTGTGTGCGGTCACCCTGGGACCGACTAATGGCCGACTCGACCTATGAGCCCTCGGGGTCCGAGGAAGATGGCGAGCCCGACCTCTGTTGGGATTTCTCCAGACTTGGTAACCCCAGTGTCGTGCGGGACTTCATGACCGCATGTGACTACTGCCTTTCCGACTGTTCCGACGGCAGCCGCGGCCTCGACAACGAGGACCGCGGCCCAAGTCGTGAATGTTTCCACGTCGATCTAGGGGGTCCCGGCGAAGGCAACCATCTTGGTATGCCGGAAAACGGTGATCCCCCTAGGCCCGTGCCTCGCGTTGACATCCTTCGGGAGCTAGCTGTGGTCCCCGTCCCGGCGGGAGGTCCTCACCCACAGCTCGAGCAAATCCGCGAGAGGTAGGCCAGGCTCGACGAGGGAGCAGGAACGCTTGTGCCGATCCGCCGGGACATCGGGCAGGAATGGGCGGTCCAACCCCCGACCGGAGAAGCGCGTCATCTCCCCCAGGACATCCAGCACCGCATCGCCGACGACGTCAGGGTGAGGCCACCGCCGGATTCCAGCGGAGTCGGCCAGAACCTGGCTGCAGCGGCAATACTCCTCCGCGCGATGCCGGAGCCATCAACCACCGAGGGGCGGCGTATCTAGGGAGAGCTCAAGAATCTCCTAGAGGACGCCGCAGTCCGATGGGCCGAAAGCTCTGCCTCCCGAAGGCAGGGGTTCCCCTCGGAACATCGCGCCGCGACTTCCCGATTCATGCGGGAAGCCTCGGTCCACTCCGGGCGCATGCGCAACACAGCGCCTGCGGCCCCGGGTCGCCTCGGCAACGAGCGCCATCATCACAGCCGTCGGGCCCACCTCGACGACAGGGCGCGCCGAGGCTACCACCCCAGGCGTGGGGGACGCTACGACAGCGGAGAGGATCGGAGTCCTTCGCCCGAACCACCCGGTTCGCAAGCTTTCAGCCGCGCCATACGACGGGCACCATTCCCGACCCGGTTCCGAACCCCGACTACTATCACAAAGTACTCGGGGGAGACGAGACCGGAACTGTGGCTCGCGGACTATCGGCTGGCCTGCCAACTGGGTGGAACGGACGATGATAACCTCATCATCCGCAACCTCCCCCTGTTCCTCTCCGACACCGCTCGAGCCTGGCTGGAGCACCTGCCCCCGGGGCAGATCTCCAACTGGGATGACCTGGTCCAAGCCTTCGCCGGCAATTTCCAGGGCACGTACGTGCGCCCTGGAAACTCCTAGGATCTCCGAAGCTGCCGCCAGCAGCCGGGAGAGTCTCTCCGGGACTACATCCGGCGATTCTCGAAGCAGCGCACAGAGCTGCCTAACGTCACCGATTCAGATGTTATCGGCGCGTTCCTCGCCGGCACCACCTGCCGCGACCTGGTGAGCAAGCTGGGTCGCAAGACCCCCACCAGGGCGAGCGAGCTGATGGACATCGCCACCAAGTTCGCCTCTGGCCAGGAGGCGGTTGAGGCCATTTTCCGGAAGGACAAGCAGCCCTAGGGCCGCCCACCTGAAGATGCTCTCGAGGCGTCAACTCAGCGCGGCGCCAAGAAGAAGGGCAAGAAGAAGTCGCAAGCGAAACGCAACGCCACCGACGCGGACCTTGTCGCCGCCGCCGAGTACAAGAACCCTCGGAAACCTCCCGGAGGCGCCAACCTCTTCGACAAGATGCTCAAGGAGCCGTGCCCCTATCATCAGGGGCCCGTCAAGCACACCCTCGAGGAGTGTGCCATGCTTCGACGACACTTCCACAAGGCCGGGCCACCCGCGGAGGGTGGCAAGGCCCTCGACGACGCAAAGGAGGAAGATCACAAGGCAGGAGGGTTCCCCGAGGTCCACGACTGCTTCATGATCTACGGCGGGCAAGTGGCGAATGCCTCGGCTCGGCACCGCAAGCAAGAGCGTTGGGAGGTCTGCTCGGTAAAGGTGGCGGCGCCAGTCTACCTAGACTGGTCCGACAAGCCCATCACCTTCGACCGGGTCGACCATCCAGACTACGTGCCGAGCCCGGGGAGATACCCACTCATTGTCGACCCCATCATCGGCAACGTCAGGCTCACCAAGGTCCTCATGGACGGAGGCAGCGGCCTCAACATCGTCTACGCCGAGACCCTCGGGCTCCTACGAATCGATCTGTCCTCGGTCCAGACGGGCGCTGTGCCTTTCCACGGGATTGTCCCCGGGAAGCACGTTCAACCCCTCGGACAACTCGACCTACCCATCTGCTTTGGGACGCCCTCCAACTTTCGAAAGGAGACCCTCACGTTCAAAGTGGTCGGGTTTTGAGGAACCTACCACGCAGTGCTAGGGAGGCCATGCTACGCCAAGTTCATGGCCGTCCCCAACTACACCTACCTCAAGCTCAAGATGCCGGGCCCTAACGGGGTCATCACCGTCGGGCCCACGTACCGACACGCGTACGAATGCGATGTGGAGTGCGTGGAGTACGCCGAGGCCCTCGCCGAATCCGAGGCCCTCATCGCTGACCTGGGGAGCCTCTCTAGGGAGGCGCCCGACGTGAAGCGCCACGCCAACAACTTCGAACCAGCGGAGACGGTCAAGTCCGTCCCTCTCGACCCCTGCAACGACGCCTCCAAGCAGATTCGGATCGGTTCCGAGCTCGACCCCAAATAGGAAACAGTGCTCGTCGACTTTCTCCGCGCAAACGCCGATGTTTTCGCGTGGAGTCCCTCGGACATGCCCGGCATACCGAGGGAAGTCGCTGAGCACTCTCTGGATATCCGAGCTGGGGCCCGACCCGTGAAGCAACCTCTACGCCGATTCGACGAAGAAAAGCGCAGAGCCATAGGCGAGGAGATCCACAAGCTACTGGCGGCAGGGTTCATCAAAGAGGTATTCCATCCCGAATGGCTTGCCAACCCTGTGCTTGTGAGAAAGAAAGGGGGGAAATGGCGGATGTGTGTAGACTACACTGGTCTAAACAAAGCATGTCCGAAGGTTCCCTACCCTCTGCCTCGCATCGCTCAGATCGTGGATTCCACTGCTGGGTGCGAAACCCTGTCTTTCCTCGATGCCTACTCAAGGTATCACCAGATCAGGATGAAAGAGTCCGACCAGCTTGCGACTTCATTCATCACATCCTTCGGCATGTACTGCTATGTTACAATGCTGTTTGGTTTGAGGAATGCGGGGGCAACGTACCAGTGATGCATGAACCATGTGTTTGGCGAACACATCGGCCGAACGGTCGAGGCCTATGTCGATGACATCGTAGTCAAGTCGAGGAAGGCCTCCGAACTCCTTTCCGATCTTGAAGCGACATTCCGATGTCTCAAGGCAAAAGGCGTGAAGCTTAATCCCAAAAAGTGTGTCTTCGGGGTCCCCCGAGGCATGCTCTTAAGGTTCATCGTCTCCGAGCGGGGCATCGAAGCCAACCCGGAGAAGATTGCAGCCATCACTAGCATGGGGCCAATCAAGGACTTGAAAGGCGTACAGAGGGTCATGGGATGTCTCGCGGCTCTGAGCCGCTTCATCTCCCGCCTCGGCGAAAGGGGTCTGCCTCTGTACCGCCTCTTAAGGAAAGCTGAGTGCTTCGTTTGGACTCCTGAGGCCGAGGAAGCCCTCGGGAACCTAAAGGCGCTTCTCACGAACGCGCCCATCTTGGTGCCCCCCGCTGCCGGAGAAGCCCTCTTGATCTACGTCGCCGCAACCACCCAGGTGGTTAGCGCCGCGATCGTGGTTGAGAGACGAGAAGAAGGGCATGCATTGCCCGTCCAGAGGCCAGTCTACTTCATCAGTGAGGTACTGTCCGAGACCAAGATCCGCTACCCACAAATCCAGAAGCTGCTGTACGCGGTGATCCTAACACGGAGGAAGTTGCGACACTACTTCGAGTCTCATCCGGTGACTGTGGTGTCATCCTTCCCCCTGGGAGAGATCATCCAGTCCCGAGAGGCCTCGGGTAGAATTGCGAAGTGGGCGGTGGAGATCATGGGCGAGACGATCTCGTTCGCCCCTCGAAAGGCCATCAAGTCCCAGGTCTTGGCGGACTTCGTGGCTGAATGGGCCGACACCCAGCTCCCGACGGCTCCGATACAACCGGAGCTCTGGACCATGTTTTTGACGGGTCGCTGATGAAGACGGGGGTCGGCGCAGGCCTCCTCTTCGTCTCGCCCCTCGGGAAGCACCTACGCTACGTGCTACGCCTCCACTTCCTGGCGTCCAACAACGTGGCTGAGTATGAGGCTCTGGTAAACGGGTTGCGAATCGCCATCGAGCTAGGGGTCCGACGCCTCGACGCTCGCGGTGACTCGCAGCTCGTCATCGACCAAGTCATGAAGAACTCCCACTGCCGCGACCCAAAGATGGAAGCCTACTGCGATGAGGTTCGACGCTTGGAAGACAAGTTCTACGGGCTCGAGCTCAACCACATCGCCCGACGCTACAACGAGACTGCGGACGAGCTAGCTAAAATAGCCTCGGGACGAACAATAGTTCCCCCGGACGTATTCTCCCGAGACCTGCATCAACCCTCCGTCAAGACCGAGGACACGCCCGAGCCCGAGGCACCCTCGGCTCAGTCTGAGGTACCCTCGGCCCAGTCCGAGGTACCCTCGGCACGGTCCGAGGTACCCTCGGCTCAGCCCGAGGTACCCTCGGCCCCCGAGGGTGAGGCACTGCGTGTCGAGGGGGAACAGAGCGAGGTCACGCCTAATCAAAGCTGGCAGACCCTGTACCTGCAATATCTCCACCGAGGAGAGCTGTCCCTCGACCAAGCCGAAGCTCGGCGGTTGGCGCGGCGCGCCAAGTCTTTCGTCTTGCTGGGAGATGGGAAGGAGCTCTACCACCGCAGCCCCTCAGGCATCCTCCAGCGATGCATTTCCATCGCCAAAGGCCAGGAGCTCTTGCAAAAGATACACTCGGGGGCTTGCGGCCATCACGCAGCACCTCGAACCCTCATTGGAAACGCCTTCCGACAAGGATTCTACTGGCCGACGGCGGTGGCCGACGCTACTAGAATTGTCCGCACCTGCGAAGGGTGTCAGTTCTACGCGAGGCAGACCCACCTGCCCGCTCAGGCTCTACAGACCATACACATCACCTGGCCGTTTGCTGTGTGGGGTCTGGACCTCGTTGGCCCCTTGCAGAAGGCACCCGGGGGCTACATGCACCTGTTGGTCGCCATCAACAAATTCTCCAAGTGGATCGAGGTCCGACCCCTAAACAGCATTAGGTCCGAACAGGCGGTGGCGTTCTTCACCAACATCATCCATCGCTTTGGGGTCCCGAACTCCATCATCACCGACAACGGTACCCAGTTCACCGGCAGAAAGTTCCTGGACTTCTGCGAGGATCACCACATCCGGGTGGACTGGGCTGCCGTGGCACACCCCAAGACGAATGGGCAAGTGGAGCGGGCCAACGGCATGATCCTGCAAGGACTCAAGCCTTGGATCTACAACGACCTCAAAAAGTTCGGCAAGCGGTGGATGAAGGAACTCCCCTCGGTGGTCTGGAGTCTGAGGACAACGCCGAGCCGAGCCACGGGCTTCACACCGTTCTTTCTAGTCTATGGGGCTGAGGCCACCTTGCACACAGACCTAGAATACGGTTCCCCGAGGGCGAGGGCCTACACCGACCAAGGCAACCGAGCCAATCGAGAAGACTCACTAGACCAGCTGGAGGAGGCTCGAGACATGGCCTTACTACACTCGGCGCGGTACCAGCAGTCCCTGCGACGCTACCACGCCCGAGGGGTTCGGTCTCGAGACCTCCAGGTGGGCGACCTGGTGCTTCGGCTGCGACAAGACACCCGAGGGCGGCACAAACTCACGCCTCCCTAGGAAGGGCCGTTCGTCATCGCCAAGGTTCTGAGGCCCGGAGCATACAAGCTAGCCAACAGTCAAGGCGAGGTCTACGGCAACGCTTGGAACATCCAACAGCTACGTCGCTTCTACCCTTAAGATGCTTTCAAGTTGCTCGTATACCTCGTTCACACACCAAGTCTAGTCGTCAAGGAAGGGTCAGCCTTGCCTCGGCAAAGCCCGACCCTCCCTCGGGGGCTAGAAGGGGGCAACCCCCTCTGCATCAAAATTTTCCTCGAAAAAAGAAAAAAATCTTTTCTGCCAGAATGCCTTTCGTGCTCTTCGACTACTTCAAAAGTGGATCCTGAAAACGACGGAGTACACGTAAGCAGCCAAGGCTGACCGAGCCAAGGGACTCCTACGCCTCCGGGATACGGATACATCACTCATCACCTTCTGCGATAAGTAACTCACGCTCGGATAAGTGACTCCACGGACCGAACAAGTCTTCATGCTCGAGAGCTCCTCTGTCGAAATGATTTTTCGGGCCTTCTCGACTGCGTCGGTAACAGAACCCTATGGACGAGTAAGAGCGCGCGTAAGCGGCAAGGCCGACCGAGCCGAGGGATTCCTACGCCTCCGGGATACGGATACCTCACTCATCACCTTCCGTGAAAAGCAACTCTCGCCCGCACAAACAATTCTGTTACCGACAAATGAGTCCGGATACTCGAAACAAGAGGAAAAGAAACGCAGCTTTACAACACGACGACGGTGTGTTTAGGCCTCGGCGGCCGCAGAAAACATACACACACTACAAGACAACCTGATCCTGTAGGCTCGGACGTCGACAGCCGAAGGGGGCAGCAGCACCCTCGGCATCAACTACACCTTCGGCGGGGTCTGACCTAGCCTCGGACGGCGACGCGGTCGGAGGGCCCCCACTCTGAAGGACGGCATCAGCACCACACCCGGGCCATCGCCGCCAGGGTCTTCTTCGAGAATCCGGCCCGAGCAGGCGGCTCGGCCGGCCACCCCGAGGCCTCGGCCAGCTGTCCCCCAAAGACATCAGCTCGGCTTGTGGCCTCGGCAGCTCAACCCCGGCGTCGGTTCCGCCAGTGGACGACCCGGCCAGGCTCTGGCCAATCACACCTTTTCGAAGCCAACTCTGCCTCCGTTCGTGCTGACACCGCTACCTCCGGCTTCGGCTCATCGAAGGGCGGCCGATGGGTTCCTTTAATTAAGCAAGAGGGGCCTCGGACAACAAGGCCGACCGAGCTGAGGGACTCCTACTCCTCCGGGATACGGATACCTCACTCATCACCTTTGCACGAGGCAACTCACGCTCGGTGAAGCGGTTCAGATAATCGACAAGGCGAGTCTTAGTGCTCGAAATGAAGAAAAAACACGGCTCCGTGCCGAAAATACATACACGTTCAGGCCTCGACAGCCGCATTGAACGAAACACCGGCACTCAAGGTGCCATTACAAACGGAGCTCCGGTTCCGTCCTCACTGCAGCAGCGATGGCTTCAGTGCGAACGCCGCTGCAGCCTTGCCCTCGCCCACGCCGACGTCCGAGGGGCGAGGACAAGTACAAAGAGCCGAAGGCCCGGGGCACGGGTGGTGGCAGCGATCCCGTCGGCGACGGGGACTTCTCGAACCGCATCCACCTCGGCACCGGCAGCCGGAGCGTCAGCCCACCGGCAGGTCACCACTCCCGTCCTCGCCGCGAAAGCGAGGAGAAGGACGGAATGTTGCATCCTAGCTGGACAGCAACAGTTCGCCTTCCCCGGCATGGCTGGAGGACGCCTCCTCCGCAAGGCTGGAGGATGGTTTCCACCACCAGAAGCTGGAAGAGGAGGTGACCAGCCGGCCCGCGCGGGAGGTAGAGCTCCGGCTCAGCCTGGCCTCCGCCCCAGCGAGGATGATGAACATCCTTGAAGCTGAGGGCGGGACCAAGATCGCAGCCCGGCTCGCTTCTCCCCACCATCAAGCTGGTGGTCACCGTCTTGGGTGACCACCGGCGAGGGAATGCAGCCGGGCCACATGATGAAAATCCTTGAAGCCGAACGATGGCTAAAAGGTACCAACTTCCACGAAGTTGCGTTCCTCCGACGACAAGACGGAAGGATTCCGGGCGTCCCCCGCCCGGGGGCTCGGAAGGTGGGAAGACACGATGCATGAGGGGAGCGTGAAGACATGGTTGCCCTCCAAGGGGGTCGCCCCCCTTTTAAAGGCGACTCTCCCCACTTGCGCCCTCAACCGTTGCGGGTTGAGTCTTCTCCAACACGCTCCAAGATTCCCCCCCCCCCACGGCGCGGGAGCTGGGTCCCACACGTCATGCAAGCCGGTCCAGGGGAGAAGAAGCCAAACCGCCACGCGCGCGCGGTGCATGCAACCACCCAGCGGTTACAAGCACTCCTCCACTTTCGCCCAGACCAGCGGGTAAAAGGGCGGACAGCCATGCAGGCGGCATGCAACCGTGCCAAGTGGGTGCGCCCCTTCGACTCCAACGAGCCCAGCATGGAGGTCTAGGCCCACGCGTCATGCAACCGGCACGCTGGTTGCTACGTGTGAGCAACTGCACCGCCACTCACGCCGCTACCGCGCCTCCTCGACTGCGGAGTCAATACCGTGACTCGAGGCAACCCTGCAATGTCAGCCAAGCGCAACGGTCAAATGCGGTCAAAATTGGGCCGGCAGTAATGGTGGTGACAGGCGGGCAGAAGCAGCGGTCACGTCGTCAGCCAAGCTCACATCCCATCTAGGGGCAGTGAGGGAGCCCTCTCTCACGGCGTGAAGACGGCGCGCCCGTAATCCGTTCCTCGAACGGCGCGCGCACGCGCAACGACCGCCTCGCGAACCGCTTGCCCTGTCGCATTAACTCCGCGGCGGGACATGCGGCGCCTCAGGCGGGAGAAGCAAACGACGCTTCGCCCTCACCATAATGACCGCGTCGAAAGAGGTACGCCACGTCATTCGACTTCGCATCCTTTTCCTTTTCCTCTTTCTCTCTCTTACAACAGGGACCGGGAAAGGGGGGTACCCTGAAAAGGACCCTTCTCCGTGAAGGAAACAGGCTCCGAGCCTCCCTACTGATCAGAGGTTCGAAGGTCGGCCCCTCGGAGGGGTTCAACGGCCGCCTCAGATCGATTGGGTTCTGCGCCCACTACTGGTCAGAGGTTCGATGGCTGGCCCCTCGAAGGGTTCAACGGCCGCCTCAGGCCACTTGGGCTCCGCGCCCATTACTGATCAGGGGTTCGTAGGCTGGCCCTCGAAGGGTTCACAGTCGCCTCAGACACAGAGCGAGGGATGACTCTGGGTACGTTCGATACATAACCAAGGCTCGGGCTACGCTCCCGAGGTACCCTAGGACATTTCCGAGACCAGCGGGAGCGATCTTGTAACGGAATCCCATCAGAGGGAGGCATCGAGCCCTCGGACCCCGTCAAAGGGGACCGGGTCCGGCAGATCACCCGCAGGTACTTTTGGAGCGCGCCTCCGGGCCTCTAGCCGACCCCTAGCAAATGGGGCACGGCGTCCGCTCAGATTACCCGCCAGCAGCTCACCGGAAACACCATGTTCGGCGCCCTCCGAGGGCAACATGGCGCTTTCCCCCCCCCCCCCTCCTCCTTGCGGAAAGGTGACGCAGGGGCGTATGTAAAAAAGACGAGTCTGTCCTTGACCGTCCTCTCGCCCTGTGCAGAGGCTCGGGGGCTGCTCTCGCAAACCCAGCTCCGGCCAAACCGTTGACAGCGTCAACATACCAGCCCGAGAACTTGGGACCCGACCGTGCACTCGGGCTACGGCCAGCTCGCATGAGGGAACAACTAGACCAGCCGAAGTGTTGCGAAACGCACTAAGACCTCGAAGGAGTAAAACTACTCCTCCGAGGCCTCGGGGGCTACACCCGGCGGGTGCGCTCGCGCGCACCCACCGGAACAGAATGCAACCGAAAAAGGCTGGTCCCCTTGCAAAAAAAGTGTGGCAAAAGCCTCCAAGCGAGTATTAGTACTCCCTTGGAGGCTCGGGGGCTACTGTCGGGGACCATAATTAGGGGTACCCTCAAGACCCCTAAATCTCAGCTGGTAACCCCCATCAGCACAAAGCTGCAAAGGCCTGATGGGTGCGATTAAGTCAAGGATTGGTCCATTCAAGGGACACGATCGTGCCTCGCCCGAGCCTAGCCTCGAGCAAGGGAAGCCGACCCCAGAGAACCTACGTCTCGCCCGAGGACCCCCCCCCCCCCCCCCCCTCCAGCAACGGGCACACTGTCAGCTCGCCCGAGGCCCAGTCTTCACCGAGAAGCAACCTTGGCCACATCGCCACGCCGACCGACCAAATCGCAGGGGCATTTAATGCAAAGGTGGCCTGGCACCTTTATCCTAACGCACGCCCACCAGTCGACAGAGCCAAAGTGACCGCAGTCACTTTGCCGCTCTACTGACCGGTCTGACAAGAGGACAGCGCCGCCTGCGCCGCTCCGACTGCTGAGCCACCCGACAGAGTGAGGCTGACAGCAGCCAAGGCCGGCCTCAAGCGTCATAGGAAACTCCGCCTCGCCCGACCCAGGGCTCGGACTCGGGCTCAGCCCCGGAAGACGGCGAACTCCGCTCCGCCCGACCGAGGGCTCGGACTCGGGCTCAGCCCCGGAAGACGGCGAACTCTGCTCCGCCCGACCCAGGGCTCGGACTCAGGCTCAGCCCCGGAAGACGGCGAACTCCGCTCCGCCCGACCCAGGGCTCGGACTCGGACTCAGCCCCGGAAGACGGCAAACTCTGCCTCGCCCGACCCCAGGGCTCGGACATGGGCTCAGCCCCGAAAGACGACGAACTCTGCCTCGCCCGACCCGGGGGCTCGACCTCGACCTCGACCTCGGAGGAGCCTCCACCTCGCCCAGCCTAGGGCATGGACTGACCACGTCAACAGGAAGCGTCATCATTACCCTACCCCGAGCTGACTCGGGCTACGGGGAACCAGACCGGCGTCCCATCTGGCTCGCTCCACCATGCGAGTAATGATGGCACCCCGCATGCCCTGTGACGACAGCGGCTCTCAGCCCCCTTACGGAAGCAAGAGGACGTCAGCAAGGACTCGACAGCACCAACAGCTGTCCTCCCGCCAGGCTCCAGCACTCCTCCGACAGCCACGACACCACGCGAACTGGGTGCCAAGACCTCTCCGGCTGCCATGATGGCATGTACTTAGGGCGCTAGCTCTCCACCGCTAGACACGTTAGCACACTGCTACACTCCCCATTGTACACCTGGATCCTCTCCTTACGCCTATAAAAGGGAGGACCAGGGCCCTCTTACAGAAGGTTGGTTGGCCCGCGCGGAGAAGGACGGGACGGCGCTCGCGAAAGGCCGCTCGCTCCCACTCCCGCGTGGACGCTTGTATCCCCCTACTGCAAGCGCACCCGACTCAGGCGCGGGGCTAACACGAAGGCCGCGGGATCCACTCTCTCACGCCTGCCTCCCTCCGGCTGCTTCCTTTCCCCCCTTCGCGTTCCGCCTCGCGTCGACCCATCTGGGCTGGGGCACGCGGCGACGATTCACTCGTCGGTCTAGGGACCCCCCGGGTTTCGAAACACCGACATAATCCAAAATTTATTTAGATCTTATCTAGTCTAAAATAGTTATATCAATTTATTCTAGATCTGATCCAATCTAATAGGTTAATCTAACCTAACGAAGTCTAACCTTAAGTTGAGCTAACCTAAGAACAGTCACTTAACCAGTTAATAGTGGTGAAATAAATGAGACTCTACTCCTATAGAACATGTTTTATCTTAGTTCACTCTGCACTAAATAAAGCACGACCGACCAACTTGACCATATGCAAATACCTCACCCATCAGATGGTTGCATAACCCTTCCGTTTTAACCTAACAGAGATTCTGACTTACCTACACCATATAGTCCATCCTATCTCAAAACATTTTAACATATCCTAATAATATTTATCCTACCCTAGTAGATCTATCTAACCTAAACTAGTCTACTCTAGTCATACCCATGCCTTCCTAATCACCTGCTAATTTGTGTTATAAACTCAAAAAAATCATTTGGTATTAAAGCCACTTGGAAACTAAAACATAGACTACAAACCAAACTTGTGGCATCCCTTTTCTTACTTATCTCGAGGACGAGATTTCTGTTAAGGGGGTAGGATTTGTAATGCCCAAAAATATAAATAATGGAGATGGAGTTGAATCACTTATATGTTTGCCTCTATTTAATATAGCATGTGAATAACCTCATTTTAGGTGAGTAATTAGCTAATACCATATAAAATATATCATGTATCATGTTGGAGTTGTGTGGGTGTGCATTTACCAAAAATTGTGATCACATCAATGAGAATCATTAAGGTTCAAAATTAGAATTAAGACTTAATTTATAAGTGAGAAAGGGAAAATAATAAAGAAAAGAGATACTATAAAAATACAAAATAAATTTAATAAATGAAATTAATACTGATATGTTCAAAGAACATGTTTAATTGGGAAAAACAAATCCACAACAACATTTGAATTGAAATTCAAAGTTTTAAATCAAAAGGGAAGGAAATAGTGGAGAAAGAAAAATAAAAACGAAACTGTGCACCATTGGGCCGACAGTCACCAATTTGGCCCACTTCGCCTCACTTCCCTCCGAACCAGCCCAATCCCGCTCAGGTCGCTTACCTCACTTGGGCCTACTGGTTCGGGCGCGCGGGGACACTGGCGGGTGGGCCCTGGTGGTCGGCCACCCATTTGGATCGCGGGCGCTGACGGGTGGGCCCCGTGTGTCAGCCCTCCTTGCCACCACAACCTTGCTCTCTCCCTCCACTCTCCCGGGCGATTGGACCCGGGGCGTCAGCCCCACACCGTTTTGGCCTGCACGCTCGGTCTCGTTGACAGTGGGCCTAGTTGCACAGGGTTATCTTCCCCGCATGGTTCGGCATGCTGTTCGTAACAGACCACCGAAGACCTCCGCCATCACCTCGACGGGTTCTCAGCCGGGGAATAAATACCGAGGCTGCGCCCCTATCCATCCAGTCCTACAACCTCGCCAACTATCAGAGCGCCATGGCCATAGGGGAAAGATTGGAGCTTGTGCAGAGAGAGGAGGATGGGCGTGGCGAGATCCGCCGCGGGAGTTCCAAGCGCCGTAAGCCAAAATTTGGTGAGCTCCATCACTCCTGAAAGGGCGCATAGCGTTGGAGCATCACGAAATCAATCCGAACATGTTCGTGGCGGTGGCAAGTTCATACAGTGGCTGGCTTGGCGCGAATTGCTCGTCGGGGATCTATGTCGTGCCGCCAGCCGTACAATATCATGATCGGCCATGCTTCTGTCGTCGCAGCCCTGAAAGTACACCTCTTCGGAGATCACGCTCTTCTCTGCTGCGAATAACATCATTAGAATAGGAGGAATCGGTCACCAGCGGGGGCATGGCTGCGCCGGCGTGATGCATGCCGCCGTGGGGATCAGGGCGCCGCTGCCTAGGCGCTAGCTGGAGGAAGAAAGCGCGGGCGCTGTTGTGTCCTCAACTAACAGCTGAGATTAGAATGCCAGCGATGGCGCGCTGTCCGCCGATTTGATAACGGGCGGTGCAGATTAAATGTAAGATACCGGTTTTGGTGGAGTGATCTAGCGCGTCCGATCGCCATCGGGCGGACCAGAACCGTCCCACCTCTTTAAAAACCGCCACCGTTGGATTTGGATCCGAGGGCCATGGGTTCGGACTGATTCGTCCCCTGGCGCATCTAATCAGGACCGATGAAACCCGATCTGACGGTTGAGATGTAAACATACCTCTTCGGCCTGGTAATCTTGCTAGAGACCCTGCCTTATTTTAAAAACAACCCGCCGTCCAGAATTATATTAAAAGCATTACGGTACGGTCCTAGAATTTGCGCAGAACCCCTATGCTTCTGGTAAATTGTGTCCGCAACCCAGGTGTTGGGTAAAAGGGATAAAATAATCCAGAAAATGATTTTGGATTAAAAATAATTCAAGAAACTTGGTTAATTCGTATTAAATCCATTTTAACTCCAAATTAATTTATTCCAGTTGCATTAGACTTGTATTAATATTATTTATCATCCAGTAACTTTATTTTGTTATGAAATTGGCATTAAAAATTATACACTTAGTTCCTTTTAATCCAACACTTAAAACTTCGAAAATCCATAGCTTCTTCGTTTTAATTCCGATTTGGTCTGTTCAAGTTTCGTTAGCTTCGTAATAACATTACCTATGCAATGACAACATTAGTTTTATTATAACACATATTCTTATAATTAGATGTTGTTTAGTATGTGTTTAGTGGATTAAGCTTGCTAGTTAAAGATAACCTATCTATAATTATAATCTGACTAAAATATGATTTTTAATCAAGTCATAATCCAGATCGAAGTTGAGTTAATTAATTATAGTATATTTTTCTCATATGATGTATAATCACCAATTTATAATATAAGTTTAATATTTAATCATGTAGATCTTCAGAAAATCGTAACTCCGATTTTAATGGTTCTTGATCCCACGATCTCGTAGCTTCACGTAGATCATTATTATGTAGTTTGATCTTATGTTTGGTGTGATGTTAATTTTGCCTATACATGTTTGTCTATATTGCTATGTTTAGCAGTGAGGACACATGTTATCCGAAGATCATCCTGGTACCTAGAATCTCAAGCCCTAGGCAAGTTGTGCCCTTGATCACTTCTTTTTACCCAACCATGTTCTTATTAATCATAATGATCTGCATAGGTTAATTTTGATGGGACCCAATATGTTACCCTAGTTTGACTATCTTTATACCTTGTTTACCACTGAATTCTTGGGTAGTACCTCTATTGCTTTATGTGGTTTTGGGTATAGAGATACACATTATTCATGATTATACTTTTATTATCATTTGTTATTTACTGTTCATGTTAAGATCATTATGTTAACTGGAACATGGAGCGACCACCCGGGAAAACAGTGCTACCACAAGGGTGGTATAGGACACCCTTGGCTGACTAATTAGGAAACCTAGTGGAGGACTATCTTACCCGAAAGGGGCAAGGGCAGTAGGGGAGTGGTCAGTGTAGGGAGGCCCCTGGGTTGATTTTGCTGCGATGGCGGTCAGACAAGGGGTCCCTGCATTGGAGCTTCCTAGAAACTGTAGCGGGTTTTCTGAAGCTAGTGGAACTTTGTAAAGGCCTCGTAGTGTTACCCTGCCTCACCTCTCAGGTAGAGGTGTATGCGAGTCACTATCCCTTGACAGATGGGTAACATGACTTGTTGGTAAAGATACACAACCTCTACAGAGTATAAAACTGGTATATCAGCCGTGCTCACGGTCATGAGTAGCTTGGACCCTCACATGATTAATATATGGAACTAAATTCAATTTGACATATGCATTGCATCGTGGGTGTTGTTACCAATATTGTTCTACTACTTAATTGGGTTGGTATTTACTTATTCTTAGTAATTGCTAATAAAATTTTGACCTAGTTTAAAAGCAATGCTCAGCTTCAATCATCCTCTTTGGTAAGCCTTACACTTCACGTGAGCTCCCACCTTTGGCGAGTTCATGCACATTATTCCCCCACAACTTGTTGAGAGATGAATGTATGTAAGCTCACTCTTGCTGTCTCACACCCCCTCCCACAGGTCAAGAACAGGTACTGCAGGATGAGGCACGTGGAGGAATGTTGTGATGAGTTCGTGACCGGCCGTCGTCTCCCAGTCAACTTTAGGTTGCTGGATCGTTGTCTCCTTATGATGTAATTATTTATTTATTTTGTACAGAACTCCTATTATATAGTAAAGATGTGACATTCGTTTCTATACCACTATTCATCATATGTGTGAGACTTGGTGCCAGCACACCTGGTGTTTATTTCGCGCCCGGGTTTTGGACCACTAGAACCCGGGTGTGACACGTGTGCGGACCTACTAACTCCCATTGGTCGTAAAGGTGGCCGATAGAGATAATTAAGCCACGTCGGTTGTATATCTGGCCAACGGGAATAAGTAGTTTTAAGACGAGCCCGAGGCTTAGCCTGCTTCGGTCGCTTCCGTCTCACATGTGTGCGTCTATCTCTCTCACTCAGAGATGTTGCTCCGATTGCCTCGCCCATCAATGCTCTGGCGCTCTCCTGCCATGCCTCGGTGGCGCCCCCGTCGTTCCCCTACGCGGCCTCGTAGTGCCCCGACCGTCGCTGTCGCCGCCCACTGTAACACCCTGAATTTGTGGGTATGAAATTTCTTCTCTAATATCTACCAAATTCAGGTGTTACTGTCCTCTCTATAGATTTCTTTTCCCTTCCTTTTAATAGAGTTTGTTTATTTATTTTGGAGATGTATTAATATTTTAGTAGATGAAACCCTAGGAGAGACATGAAATGTTGCATCATACCGATCCTAGACTTTACTTTTTGTTTGATGCATATGTTTGGAATATTCAAATTTGAATTTGTAGTTTGGTTGGATTTGAATTTAAAAGAGAAAATAAAAAGTAAAAGGGATTAGAAATTCAGAATAAAAAGAAAAAGGCAAAACAGCCAGCAGCCTGCCCCTGCTCGACCTTTCGGCCCATTAGGCCTAGGTCGTCCACGCGGACCCGCTCCCCTGCTCCCAATGACCGTTGGGCCCGACCTGTCGGCGCCAACCTCCTTAGCCACACGCGCTGTCAGCTCTGTCCTCCCCGCCACCACCACTGACCACAACATGCACGCACATCGAGAAAGCCAGCCACGTCGCGTCCCCACGTCCCCTAGCTACCTTTTGAGCCCCACCCGCACCTGCTCTCTCACCCCTGCCTCACTCGCTCCTAGCCTCTCTCGTGCACAGCCACCGCCGCCTGAGCTCGTCGGTGATCCACGCCCGTCGTGCCGGTTGCCCGAAGCTCCAAACACCGTGCCAAGCTTCCCCAAGCACCGTCCCAAGGTAAGGAACCATTCCCCGCTCTTTGTTTGCCCCGATTCCACCTCGCCATAGTGAATTTGCGCTTACCGGAGCTTTGTCGCGCTGGTCCGCCGCACCCGCACGGTGACCGGCCAATTTAGCCCCGCCCCATGCCAACGCTTTGGCCCTAGGTGTCCCTCATCCCTCACCGGAGCCTGCGCCGGGTCGGCACACTCGATCGCCCCTCCCCGCGGTTGGGATTGCTCGCTAGAGTGAACCCGACCCGCCCGGAGTGCCCCTCCGTCGTCCACCTGTTTCCAGCCCGGCTCTCACGGCCAAAACCCCGCCATCGAGTTCTCCGGGTTCCCCTCACCGGTCCTGGCCAGCTCCGATGACCTTAGACCCTTTGGAGCCAGCACCCGCCTCGTCTCCGGCGACTGCACCGCCGCAGGCCGGGAGCAGCGCCACCCGAGGCCGTTAATCCCTCGAGCGCTTGATCCCAACCATCCGGCCCTGATCTAGCGGTCCAGATCTCGGGATACCACTTCACGTGGGCGCCCCTACCCCTGGGTCCCACTCATCGGTCGCCCATAACCCTAGCACTGGGACCGACTGGTCACCGCCCTCACCTCTGAGCCATTGATTGCCCTGGCCCGCCTGTTAGTGCGTGCTCGCGCCCCCACACGTGCTCGCCCGCGGGATTTGTTCTCAGTCGTTAATCTGAGATCATACGGCCGAGAACGCCCAATACCCCTTCGCTCGGTTATTTTGTTAAAGAGCCCCTCGGTTTCTTTGGAATCAACCTGTCGTCCTATTTTCTTGCGTTTGAGCCCTTGGTTTCTTGAAGAGAGACCCCTAGACTTTATTTTAATCATAGAAATAGGTTTTATTTAGGGTTTTCAATCCCAAAACTTGTAAATTTCTTAACTTTGTCATATGAACTCCAAATTGGGTGGTTCAAATTGCAAAATGTTCATTATAATATTTTCTATCTATTTAAATTATGTTCATTCACTGTTTCCATGTTTCAAATTTATGGTCAAACTCTAGGTTAGAATAAGGTTGGAAGTAAAAATCCAAAGTAATGTTCAAATGCCTAACTTTATAGACATAATCCCATTTAATATATGATCCCATACCTGAAATAAGTTTATTTAAGTAAGTAATTTACTAAGATAGACCTAGTTAGAGAACAATAGACCACTTAGCATAGTGACTTGCCCCAAAACCTATAATGCACCTGTGAGTCTTTACCTTTTTGTTGAACCTATGTTCACTCTGTTGCATGTGTTTGGTGTATTGTTCTTTTGTTATTCCCCAAGTGTGTTGAATGAGTGATTGCTTTGCATAGACAATGAGCAGTCCGAGGTTCCCGAGTGTGTTGCAGGAGATTTCCCTGAGCAGCAACCTGGTGAAGGCAAGTGTCCTCTGACCCATTATATCCTACTTACTTTATAATTCATTGTTCCGCATACCATGATCAACCTAAGAATTGACTAGTGTTCTATTTTCCTGTCCTTGGTTACCCTTTGGGAATTGGTTACTATGATTAGTATCATGCTATTGCTCTACTTTAATCAATGAACAAGATGAGAATATTTATGATACGTTGATGATATCTTGATTATGATGATGATCGTGTGACACTGTAGGGGACTCGGGCTGTTTCCCGAGTACCTCTCCGTAAGGACCTATTCACTGGATGACCACCCGGGAAAACAGTACAACCATGAGGATGGAATGAGACGCCTTTAGCTAATTAATTGGAGGAACTTGGGGGTGTAATTTGCTTCGCCGTTGTGCGGTCAATGGGGGCAGGGGCATAGTGCTTGCTCTGCTAAGGGTGGTGTCGAGGTTCATTTGATTTGGTTTTGTTAGTCACACACCTTAGGGAGGAGTACTGTGTTTATATGACTAGCCAAACCTAACGGGCAACTACACACCAGGAGAATCTTTGTAAAGGCTACATAGTGATACCCTGCTAGATCACCTAGGAAGTGATTAATGGGGAGTAGCGCTCCTCGAGCAGAAAGGGAATCACGACTCATGGGTAAAGTGTGCAACCTCTGCAGAGTGTTAGAAATTGGCATATCAACCGTGCTCGCGGTTATGAGCAGCCTTGGGAGCTCCTTTGATTGGAGTAACTCTGGATACATTTAAGATGATGCTTAATGTTGATGGTTATAAATATGGTTTTTGATATTTCCTCTTGGAAGGAGGGTCGTTCGGGTAATAACTTGGGATTATTGCTAAAACTTGGCTCTCTATTAGTAATAAATACTTGACCAACTAAAAGCAACTGCTTGAGCTTAACCCCACATACATCTAGTCCACTTTAGCCAAACGGTACATTTGCTGAGTACGCTGATGTGTACTCACCCTTGCTTTAAAACACCAAACCCCATGTTGTCCCTATTGCAACCAGTGCTCCAGAGAAGATGAAGGCAACATGGTGGACTTTCAGGAGTTTTAGGACTTCGACGAGTCATAGAATAGATTAGTGTCAAACCTCCAGTCAGCTACCTGTGAAGGCCTTATCGCACTGCGTTTCATTCATCACTTTGATTATGACTTAAGTTAATGACTTTGTGGATGTTTCGGACATCGTGATATAATAAAGTACTTGCTTTCGCTATTATTTTGAGTAATGTGTGATGATGTCCAATTATGTAATCACCGTGTACGTGAATTTCTGATCCTGGCACGTACATGGTTCGCATTTGGTTTACCTTCCAAAACCGGGTGTGACACCCACCTCGCCATCGCCACGCATCAGCGCAACGCACCACACGCCATTGCTCCGTGAACATCCGTCCTGTCGTGCCCCTCCCCACCGTCTCCTCGGTGCCCAGCTGCCGCTTCACCGCCCGACTGACGCTCTGGTGACCACGAGTTTGTTGCATCCCTCCTGGTCATCGTCCTGGTGTCCAAGCGCCGTGTAGAGGCATTGGTGACGTTCGTTGCTCCCTTATCGTGTCCTTGCCCCAACTTCCATTCCACCTCGTCGTCGTCCACGTGAGTTAATTTATGCATGATATTGGAGAATGTGAATAGGAACTATTATTAATTTTTGTTGGTTTTTTATAACAGATAATTTGATTAGAATTAGTGCAATATTTTGATTTGGTAGCGTAATTTCAATCAATGTGAATTTATGCATGATATTATTTATCCGTAACTTTAAGATGTGAATTTGAATTGATTAATTTGATGTTATTTATTGTTAGGGTTAACTTATCTTATTGTTTCATAATGATATCTTAGGGTTAATTTAATTTAATTATGCTAGGTTAACTTATGTTGTGAATTATGTTAGGACTAACTTATGCTATTATATAATTTGATGTTGCGAATATTGCTAATTAATGAATGTGATGTTATGTAAGTATTGATTTTATTATATTATTATTGCAACTATATATATATATAGTTTTACTACTTACTTTAATCGGATCATTACATGGTTAGCGTTTTGGAAACTATGTGTCACCCGCTTCGGACCGCTATGCATGACTTGTATGTACCATGTGATGTGTGGTGGTTCGAAATTGTCCCTTTTCTGGGCAGCCTCGGGATCACCGATGGAGTGTGGTATTTATGACCACCATGATGTGTAGTGGAGAGCAGCGAGATTATGCTGCCAAAATTTTATTCGAGTACATCATGTGGTCACAAATACTAGACTCCACCGGTCATCCTTGGGTGGGTATATGACTTATCAATTACCTATAGATGTAGGTCATGATGTGTAGAAACATGAATGTCTCATGTGAAAGCATCTAGGCCCCTGGTTGGTTTTAGTGATTATTGACAACGAAAGATTACATGTGACTAACGTGTGTTTTGCGGAGAAAATGGTAAGTTAAAATGGTAAGTTAGGTCACATTGTAGGGAGTTGCGCTACAACCATGAAAACAATCCTTCAGATGAGAACTTGAAGCGATGGCTGGAAAAGACAAATCAAAAGATGAAGGACTTCATATCCTAAGTGTTGAAGGACTTGTGGACACTTGGTATAGAGTTAGGATTTCTATTTTTGTTTTAGCCGTACTATAAAGATGGGTTATGGATGAGTAGTTTGACCAAGAGAAATCTAGTGTAGTGTTGGTGCATGTTCACACTCACAACTAGTGCTAGGTGTCACTCTATAACTCAATCACAAGTTAGAATAAAAAACCATTTAGAAAAACCTAAGGAAAGAATTTGGAATTGCTGACCTAGGGGCACCAGACTGTCCGGTGCTCCCCTGGCAGCGGGCTCAAGAGCGCCCGAGAGCACGCCCTTAGCGAGCCAGAAACCCGAGAGCGCACAGTTCCCATACTTGAATTTTAGCCATGCACCAGACTATCCAGTGCACACCGGACAGTCACTATTCATTGTCCGGTGTGACATTAGAGAACTTGCCGTTGGAAGCGCACCGGACCGTCTAGTGCACCCATGCGCAGCAACTATTGTAACAGCTAGTTTTGGTGGGTTGGTGTATTTATACCCCCTCCACCAGCCATAATAAGTGTCTCGATGCCTCAACACACTTGTATTCAATGCTAGAGCATTGTAAGCCCACAAAGCATAGTGAGGTGATTAGCAAAATCATAATCCCATGTTAGGACCTCATTAGTGCGCATGAGAGCCACCTAGAGCACACACCATATACATTAAGCTTCTCTTGGTTAAGTGAAGGTCTATGGATTCTTACTCTTGGTGGTCGAAATCACTCAGACGTTTCGATGGCGATTGGAGTTCGGTGATCACCTTAGAGGATTTGTTGGTGACCCGACTTAAAGATTGTACATGATCGTGAGGGATCCACCGTGCCGGAGAGGCAAAGAATCATCTTATAGTGTGCACTTGGTTCCTGCGAGGACCAAGGGGGAGCGATACCCTTACGCGAGTGCTCCAATGAGGACTAGCGTAGAGTGCCGATTCTTCGATACCTCGAGAAAAATTGGAGGAGTCTTCTTGTCCCTTCTTTACTTTCCACATTTACTTTGAGCATTTTACTCTATGTATTTTCTTAGTTAGTATTTGCAATAATGACTTAGGGTTGTTCTCTATTTCATAGCTTTTACTTGTTGCTAGCAGTTTGGATGAAGTTGGGCTCATGCTTAGGGTATAATCTTTTGTTAGAATTTTAGAAATTCCCAATTCACCACCCTCTTGGGCATTGTGATCCTTTCAATTGGTATCAAAGCTTTGTTGCTCCGAGTTTAGCTTAACCACTTGAGTAACGTTGTCCGGCGGGGATGGACCTCCTCCAATTTTTTATGGTGACAATTTTCCTTACGGGGCATTTGGATCCCTTCATTTTAGAGGAATTAGAATTCACTCAATAAAGTAACTTATTTAGTTTAGAATTTGACATTCCACCACTTTCCAAAGTTCAGATATAAGCCTATCTCAAATTCAAAGGGTGGGGGATGGGAAATGATTTTATACAGTAGTAGAATTTGTTTCTACTCTGTAACTTACATTACACTCTTCGTCTCACTCCTCTATAGTAAAAATATAGCACATAAATATCTCCGACATCTTGCTAATAATAGTATACAAATATATTTTGTATAAAACTGAATTAGCTTAATTAATATATGTCTAAATTACTATTATTAGAATGAAATTCAATTCCAATGATCCAAACGGGACGTTATTGAAAAATTTGTATGGAATCTTACCTAGAGGCTATAGACATTAGAGTCTACAAAGCCGGCACCCAAGGGTTACCCTAACCTAGAGATGTCACTAACCTTTTGGGTGATGAGAGCAATTATGAGAAATGGAACGCAAAGGCCAAAACACTCTTTTTAGGGGTCTTTGCAAGGATGTGTTCAATAGAGTTAGAAATCATAAAAATGTTAATGATTTGTGGTTGGACATTTGTGCTCTACATGAAGGAACTAAGAGTGAGCATGAGGAGAGATATCATATTGCTATGAGAAAGATAATTTCTTTTGAAATGCTTGCCAATAAAAATGCAAATGATATGTACTCACGACTTAATATTCTTGTAGAGGAAGTAAATGGCTTGGGACTCACTCAAATCTCTCAACCGGATGTTGTGAGGAAAATTCTTAGTGCCTTGCCAATTGAGAAGTATGGCCACATTGTCACTGTGCTACACCAAATGGATCTTTCCACCACTACACTAACTCAAATATTAGGAAAGATCAATGCTCATAAAATGTATGCGCACATCAATGACAGATGGATCTTCCTCCAAAAAGAAAAACTTGGCTCTCAAATCTAGTCAAGAGAAGAAAGGCAAGACCAAAATTCAAGTTGAAGAAGAGTCCTCAAATGATGATGACCTTGATACAAGTGTTGCCTTAATGGTGAGAAAGACAACAAAGATGTTGAAGAAACTCAATCAAGAAGGCATCAAATTCGATTCAAGGAAGAAGTTTTCCTCTAGTAAGAGAAAACTCATCTTCGAGATAGATTTCTAAAATTGTGGAGAACTTGGCCATCTTGCTTATCAATGCAACAAGCCCAAGAAAAACAAATTCAAGGGCAAGAAAGATGGTGAAAGTGATGATGAGAAGGAAAAGAAGTTCTTCAAGAAGAAAGATGGCAAGCACAAGAGGTTTCACAAAAAAAGAATGAGAAAGCATACATTGTGGGTGATTGGTTCACCGACATTGAATTTTCAAGCGGCTCTTTTTCAAGTGAAGAAGATGATGAAAAGGTCGTCGCCATCGCCGGGGATTTCTCGTCACCACCATCATCACCTCCAACTACTACACACCTATGCCTCATGGCTAAAGGTGAATGGAAGATATAAAATAAAAATGTCATTGTTGAAGATTGTGATAGTGATAGTGATGATGAATATGCTTCCCCTACTTATGACGAATTAGTGGACTTGCTTAAAGAATACACTCAAATCATTAGAAAGTCCAAAGCTAAATGTGATAAGTTAAAAGATGAAAATGAGTTCTTAACTGCTAAGTATGACATAGTTGTTAAAGCTAGTGAGGAAATGAAGGAAGAAAATAAAACTATGTCATCCACTAAAAATGAGCTCAAGATCTCCCTTAAAGATGTTAAAGAAAAATGTGAAAAATTAAGTGAAGTAAATAGGGAGCTAAAAGATAGGCTTATCAAGATAAAAGAGGATTACACAAAATTAAAATTGATCATGATAATATTCTTGTTGCAAATGAGTTTTTACCTTGTGATACACATGAGGCTATTAACCCTGTTGTTAAGCTTGATGTAGCAACCTCATGTGATGATTTGAGCAATGTTGATCAATCTAGTCTTCATGATGATTTGGTTGAAAAAATTGAAGTCATGACAATAGAGAATAAGAAATTAAAGAAGTACTTGACTAATGCAACCACCAAGGGAAAAATTGCCATACAAAGCAACAATTTTAATAATGAGGTGGTATTGGACAATGAGAGGCTTAAAGAAGAAATCAAGAAACTTAAGCTTGAGAAAAAACATCTTGCCACAAGTGTGCAAAAATTCAACAAGGGTCAATACCTCCAAAATGAGCTCCTGATGAACACAATCATGAAAATAACAAGAGTGGTATTGGATACAATTCATTTGTGCAAAAGAAAGTAACGAATCAAAACAAGGCTCAGCAAAATATATGACAAAGATATTGTCAGAATAGGAGTGACAAGTTAGAGTCCTAAACACATAGGACAATATCCCACATACAAGACAAAGTCCTAAGTAGAGAGAACATAATTCTAACAGATAAGGAAGTCACTTGTAATTATAGAGAGTTGGATTCTCATAGAACTAGGTTACTAGATTAGATCTATCGTATAATCTACTCATCCCTCCTTCGACTATATAAGGAGAGATGGGGGTCTGAGAGCACAAACCAGAACATAACAAATCAACAGCAACCAAAACACTTGACGTATCATAAAGGACAAGAGCCTGAACCAGCGAGATCTACCCCACAAACTTGACAGAGGGATTTGAAATCCAACCTACAGAAGCATCTGAGCAGCAGGAGTTTGCTAAGGAAGGTAAGTTATGTCCTTGATCACGTTGTTTGACCCATATAATATTTACTAGCTCAGTGCCCGTGCGTTGCAACGAGATCATATAATAGCTCGATAACTTATACATACAAATATGTGTTATACTGTTATGAGATGGAGGACGACATCCATGAGCCGTCCGGGATGACGTTGAAGAGAAACTCGGGCCTGTGACACACGAGCACTCACCTAGTAGTGTAGTATACAAGATTTAACAAGACAATTTAAAGGCAAAAATTCAAGAATAATTTTTCATAGACTACTGTAAATTCATGACTAAAAGCTCACTGTAATTGACTTGCTTGAAGAACACAATAATACTATTGTGAATATGTGATACAACTTAATCACAGTAGTAAAATTACATCTGATGTTGTATTTGGTAAAAAAAATATTTTTTCAGAGTTCAGAGCCAACAACTAAACTCAGGTGTTACAAGGTACAACAAACCTTACTATTCAGATTATTAATATAAAAACTCAAGATAGGTGTAATCCTCAAACAATCAGAAGCAATGTGTATAGGAATTTTAGACATAATGGTGCCTACCACATGCTTTAGTATTCAGATTATTAACACAAACTCATGACATAATGACCAAAAAATATTAACACACAAACATGGACATAATGTTGTTTAGGAATTTCAGACATATATAGAGGTCAAATAGAGGAATTTCAGACAATGAACAATTATCATCATCAATAGGCTAGAGTTCAAATTCTTAATATATGAACTTGACATATAATAGTGCCTCTAGCAGTGTTGCCTTAGTTTAAAAGCAGTAATATGGCATAGAGAGGAGAGGAGAGGAGAGGAGAGAAGAGAAGAGAGGAAATAAACAATATCTATTGCTTTCCATAGAAACTCACAAAGTTATATATATTCCAATCCCATGGAGAGATGAGGGGAGGAGAGCTACAAAAACCAATCCTGTTCTGTTTCTCCTTTCATGCCTAACCCTATGCAACAGCATATTCATCCAAGAAACCAACAACCTGTAACATATCCCTTATTATCCCACCCATTACAAACTTGTCATTAAAATTAAATTCATTACTAACTAATATTATCTCGATCAATCTTCAAGGACATCGAGCTTGATTTTGCTATGCCACAGAGAATGGTGCATGTGGACCCTTCTTCCTTATATGCATCAGGTGGTCTAAAGTTGGCTTTAACCTTTAGCCCACCTTACATTAGAGATTTGGACATCAAAAGAAAGCTAAAACATTCTAAAGCTTTTAGATCTCTAAGTTTAGAAGAGGGAGGCAAACATGCCCTAGAATATTGGAGATCGCAGCTGCTGCTATCACCAAGTAACACAGTAAGATATCGAAGACCGCAACTGCTGCTATCACCGTTTAAAGTACATGATTCAGTGGTGGTGCTTTTGCTTCTACCTTAACAACTAAGATCTCAATCCATCTTAATTTGTCCAACCGAACTCTGAATGAAAAAAAAGAATCGCATTTCAGGAATGATTGACGAGTTAGCACAATGCAGGTTCAGAACCTTTGGTTATTTCCAAAATAAAGACTTGCATGTATGGCTATAACAATTTATACTTTTAAAAATGGATACTTATTGAGACCTGATAACCACATTTAGCTAGCTTAGCAGGAGGGAGCATGCTAACTCATAATGCCTTATAATTACTGAATACTGATGAACCAGCAGAGCCATACCTCATTGACATCATCAAGTAGCTCTGACAAACAAATTAGGGGACATGACAAACAAATTAGGGGACACTACCTCTGTGTATCTGCACAAGGGCCCAAGAGAGGTGGGGCTCGGCCATAGGAACGGAGCTCTCAGCTCCCACACCGTGCACCAGTGAATGCGAGCAGCTGGTCTGGCCTTCCAGTAATCCGACCTGCATGAAGTGTGATCCAGGATTCATGTGGATAAGGATGAAATCAAGAGAGCGCTAGCTAGGATCACACGCCAATAGCACAAGGAAGGAAGGAATGAGCGAGCGAACCTTGAGGAAAACATCGCCGACGGGCTTCTTTGTGTGGCTCTCCGTCGTTGGTCGCAACCCCCGCCACCGCCCTCACTCATCGCACATCGCGCTGTGGTCACGGTCGGGGCTGCCCTTCCATCCGGTTGACCGGTCGAGCATGGGGCGATCAAGCAGAACTCGAGGAGGAGGTAGCGGATTTATGGCGACGGATCAGGGTAGCGGGGCCGAGTGTGGGTTGTTGGCTTGTTGCGCCCGTGGGCGTGGCAGGCGGGGGGTGGGGGTGGGCGGAGAGATCATGAGCTAGAGGGGGAGATCATGGAGGGAGTGGGCAGTTTGGAGGAAGATCGTGGGGGATTCCTTTGTGCGGGCGTCTGGGAATGTGCGGGTGCTCCTGAGATGGCTGAGATCGACGATGAACAGGAGAGCACGGGACGGAGCTAGTAGGAAGAGCTAGAGGGCAAGGGCTCTCTAGGCAGAGAAAGCAAGGGAGAGTGACCCTAAAGCCAAGCTAGGTCAGGGTAAGAAGCGTGCGGCCTCCTGGCAGCTACTTGGGCCACACCAAAGAAACACAGGCCACGTGACCTATGTCGTCGTCACGGCTTGCACATTTTTATGACCATACCGGCCAGCCAACATAGCTTCTACCGGCTTATAAGCCTTCCTTCTTCAGAGAAAGCAATCATGGTCAAATTCTCCTGCCAGTGTCAAATTGAGGCAACTTTTTGCGCGAGCAGACGTGGGTCCGGTGTGTGCAAAACTAATGGTGGCTGTCACGTGGGCGCCCGTAGTCTGCAATGTGGGCCCAATGTCCGGAGTGTGTGATGGCTTGCATGATAGGAATGGCTAAATAGGAATAGGGGATTTTATCACATGGGACCGGAGTGCCCCAAGTCAGGAGTTGCTCGACGTCCCGCATCACAGAATGTGATGGTTTTCCGGACAGCAGCGGCGGAGGAGCCATTATGGCTTAGTGTGGCATCAGCCATACCTTACTTTTAATAACTCTCATATCTTCTACTATAACATCAAAATAAGACGTGGTGTGGTGGATATGTTGTCTCTAATCTAGCAGCAGGTCTTGAGTTCGATTCACGATTCTTGCAGATTTTATTTTTTGAGCCATACCAGGGATGAGGGCAAAATAGGAAATGAAAAAAGGCAGAACAGAAAATGGTAGGCTACCCTTACCGTCTTAATAAGTAGTAGAGACTATTAGGCTCTCACCTCTCACCTATGCATTGCACAGTTAGGTTAACCTGGCGGGACCTAATAGGTTATACATAGATTTGTTTTTTCTATACCTTGTTTACATCTGGTTTACTTATTGTTGGATAGACTTGCTAGTGCTCTATTTGGTTTTGGGATAATGTTACATATGAAACATTGATCATGATTTATTATTGTTTGTTTATTTGTTATGGATGATAAGATCACTTTATTTAATTAGAACATGGAGCGGTAACCCGAGAAAATATTGCAACCACAAGTACTATTATGGCTCTGGTCTTCGCTAATTAATTAGAGAAGCTAGTGTGTAAGAACCATACTCGAAAGGAGTAAGCGGGGGGAGTTGCTCAAGTATAGGTCAATTCTTAGGCTGATCTGTCTTATGGTGACTTTTTAGATGAGGAAGCCTATACCACCTCTGCTGGAAAATCGTAGCGGGTTTTTCATTTAGTGAAACTTTGTAAAGGTCTCGTAGCGTCCCTATGCAATCACACCTCAGAAGTTTGTTGTTGTGCTTGGAAGTGTGTTGTTGTGCTTGTCCAGCATAGTGTGGTTGGGTGCAAAGTCCTTTGAACTTTTTATGCGACTTATGGGTAAAGATGTACAACCTTTACAAGTGCAAAACAAATTTACATGTTGTGCTCATAGTCACGAGCGGCTCAGATCCTCACATAATTGAATTATGGGATTAAATTAAAATGAACATGCATTTTATTATTGATATTTGCTTTTGTGATCATTTATTTAATTGGGATGACATATACTCATACTTAGTAACTACTAATAAAATTTTTACCAACAAAATTGAAATATAAATGATCAGCCTCACCATATCCTTGGTAATCCTTATACTGCATTTTTTCCTACACACTTGCTAAGTACCAACCATAAGTGTACTCACTCTTGTTGAATTTGCTGCTCAGAATCAGGTCAACAAAATGAAGACTACTATGATGAGTTTAATGAGTTCTAGTGTGTCGTCGCTTCGGTCAACCTGTCTATGACTCGTTATTGGGATCGTCGTCATCGTTTAGTTTTTTTGGTCTCGTTATTTTTTAAAGACATTATACTTATATAATAAAATTTATGACACTAGTTTCTATACGCTGAGTCATCATATGTGTGAAATTTCATCCTAACACACATATGAGATGCATATGGATTTGTCCTTAAATGCGAGTTTAACAACTCCTGTTGTTCCATAATCGTTTTATATATTTTGACACGAAATAAGAGCAAAAGTGTTCATTAGCACGAATATGGTAACTTCACCTAAATTGATCTCATTCGATTCAAATATGGAAGAGACCAATTTGGCTTTGCTAACTGTTACATGAAGCCCTTGATTTTTATAATAATTATAAGGCAGTGCCATATTAAGGTTGCTTAAATAGATTCTTCAATTTATAGTTAACATAATTTATCAAAGCATGTCATAATCATATCAGAAAGTGTTACAATATTATTGTTAGGAAAACAATATGATTTTGCGTATTCTAGAATAATTAGCATACGTGGGATAAAGCTGTCTCCATCGACTTAGCCATTCTATCTCCCATCTCTTTCCACATTTCAAATTTCCCTCTATGAACATTTCTGAATGTAAAACATTGTTTTGGACAACTGTCGGGTACCCAGGAATGGGGTACCAAGGCAAGGCCCACAAACCTCGACCAAGTCCCTGCCGCGTGAGGAGGCCAACCCGGACGAAAGACGCAGTCATGACTCGCTTGAAGCCAACCTCGGGCGTGAGACACAGTCACGACTCGCCTGAAGCCAACCCCGGGCGGGAGATAGTCATGACTCGCCCGAGGCCAACCTCAGCGAAAGACGAAGTCACGGCTCGCCGAGGCCAACCCCGGGTGGGAGACGAAGTCACGGTTCGCCCGAGGCCATCGCCGGTGGGAGGCAAAATCACTGCTCGTTTGAGGCCAACCTCGAGGGGAAGATGAAGTCACGGCTCGCCTGAGGCCAACGCCGGGTGAGAGACGCGGTCATGGCTCGCCCGAGGCCAACCTCGGGCGGGAGACACAGTCACCACTCACCCAAGGCCAACCCTGGGTGAGAGATGCAGTCATGGCTCGCCCGAGGCCAACCCCAGACGACCAGCGCATTTCCGACTCGCCCGAGGGCATCTCGGACGATGCTCCAGAAGGTGCCCAACTCCACCGACCAACTCTGTGAGGTGGACCAACCGACCAACTCTTCGGCTCACTCGAGGCCAACCCCGGACGAGCAACGCATTTCTAATTCGTTCGAGGGTGTCTTGGACGATTTTCCGAAAGGTGCCTAACTCCGCTCACCAAATCTGCGAGGCGGGCCTACCGACCAACTCTCCAACGACCAACTCACTACCAAACAACCCAATGAGGCAAAGATCTTAGTCGAACGCTACTAATCAACATCAGCTATGAAAGGACATGTCACAATCAAGCCACATTCGGACATACGTACAACACACTGAACAGGCACCGGGTCTCTACAGTGACCCATACATCGAAAGGATAGGACAACATGCCATACCGAGTGTACGCTTGCTCACACTGACAGGTGACGAAGGGCTCATGACGATAAGACAAGCCACGCTACGTACGACCGCACCATGAGACTAATCCATGGGATCCGACGTGCACCACTACAAAGACATCAACTATGGACTTGCTACAGGAGCCAATGTAACAGATGACGCCATATCGGGAGTATGGCTACACATGACCCTATGGAGGACGCACCACGATAACCCGAGGAGAAGATCTCTCTCTCTTTCTATCCAGTAGAATACAAGTCCCACTGTAAGGTCCTACCCTTGAGATATTAAAGGGTAGGGCCCCGTCCTCCTTTGGGAGGAGAGGCACATTCCCACACACGCACACCCGTTGTAACATTGCTCTACTGCAATACTACGATCATAACTACATTGGACTAGGGCTTCGGCCTGAACAAGTATAACCTAGTGTCTCGGTTCTCTACACAGATATCTGCGATCCACCATTTGGAATGAGTCCATGCTTGCATCCGCACCGAACACAAATCTTCTTGTCCCCCGGTTTTCGAAACCATGACAGTTGGCGCACCAGGTAGGGTACCGCGAGCGTGCCAAGCGACGTTTTTTTCACTCCATTGTTAGTTCATCAGCTTCTGTTGAGGGCGAAACCATCGACCCTAGGAGCAACATCAAGTTTGGCTCTCTCAACTTCCTCGCCACCGCCACCGACGAACCCCGCCTCGTCCACTCTGACAGCATCCATGGTGGCTCACCGACATCTGGCGTGCCAAGTGTTGCAAGGGCTACGCCAAAGACCTACGCGGTCCACCACGATGATCATCAGCTGAGCCCTGTGGCGTATGAGTTTGCCATCGTCGACCAGCATCTAGGCTCGGCCCTTGACTCCTACGAGGATGGCCCAAGTCGCTGCCTAACTGAAGAAGTCTGACGCCCATCATCACTCATGTAGCTGGTGGGGCGCCTGCACCATTCATCCAAAAGGTATCATGAGAGTGAACTCTTCCTTTGTAATAGGATAACATTCACCTGTGATCTAGCCGGTGAGGTTCACCCTCATAAACCCAGTCTTTGGAATCCATCGCACAGTTCTTTTGTACCTGGTGAGGTCCGCCCTCATAAACCTAGTATCTAGCGTCCATCTCCTAACTCATGTGTATCCAGTTATAAAGGAAGAATTTGCTCTCGGTTCAATCCTTTTACTACTTTAATTTACATATGTTATTTCCTCTAACCCCCCACGTGGCTTCTGACTTACATTGTGATCATGTAATTAGCTTGTCGCTTAGTTTGGGCCCCTTTGGTGTTGAGCAAGGATCGAACTGCTAGGGACCTATAGCTAGAGGAAAGATCCATGTTCTCGTGGTGGTCCGGAGCTGGGTAGCCACTTAGCCTGGTTCTATATTGTAAGCCTACACCCTCCACCACCCTAGAACAGTTGTCCTAGTACCTCGGACTGGGTCCCTAAAGTACCAAACCTCGACCAAACTTAAGGGCCAATTCCTAAAACTCTGCTCGGCAAGCTCCAGCTACATGATTAGAAAGGTCGAGCACAACAAAGTAGGAGCCCCGATGGTATAGTACTAAGCCTTGATCTTGAGTTGTGTTCAGGATCATTTTTTGGTATGATCACAACTTTAGAAGTGCATCACCATAGGGGTTACACCAGTAACAAGCAAGGCTGTTAAGTACCCCATCACGCCACCTACATACGATAAGGTGAACAGGTCGTTTCATGTCCCATCAAGCCACCCGTGCTGAACCGCGTCATGATGGCCACCTCTTTTACTGTGCCGGCACAGTAACTACCTCATATCGACTAGGTAAAAAACCGAAGCTCATCCCAACTTCTCACGTAGACCGAGGCATGGGCTGAGCAAGCTCCCAATGAGCCATAGCTAGGTGATCGGCCCGTAGGTCATTTGCTCGTGCCCACGTCCAAGGTTGTACCTCACATTCTATTGCAGTAACCCGACTGATGTGGTTGCCATGGGGCTCGTCTTTGGTCAGCCAAACCAACCAAAGGGACGATACAAGATCGAATAAGGAAGGACTCAATGAGATGCTCCAGCGGGTTGAGCCCCCAGTGGGACCACTCGCTGAGACCTAACCCTACCGAAGGGTGGTCGGATCTCACTTGGATAACCCATTCATAGCTCAACGACCTCCTTCACTGCGTCGACTAGGTCGATCGAAGGCAACCCTCCCCTCAAAGAGACCTCAAAAGGCCTTCCGAGGGGGATGCGTGCATATCAAGGATCAAGCCCTTGGAAGACGACCCACTCAGAGGATGACCACCCAAGACAACGCCCGACTCCGGCAGTAAGCGGACTGACGCCCAACGTGTGACAACCGTAGGAAGGGTTCGTCCCTAAACTAGTTGAGTACCGAATAAACCCCCAAGCGATCCTTTGCAGATTACTCGGGAGCTACATCATACTGATGCGCTTGCGTGCTTTCAGGCCATGCTCTGGCAGGCCTCACATTCGGGCAACTTCGTACGGGTCCATCCCTGGAGACTACCCCCTTTTTTGGCAACCAACCCAAAAGGTCAGGTCAAGAGCCACGACATCAAATAGGAGTACAACCGACACAACTAGGAGGTTAGGAGAGGTTGGCAAAAATTAGTCCTATGGCTTCACCAGGAACCAAATAAACCCCAAGCAATCCACAACGGATTACTTAGGGGCTCGGGGGCTACATCATACTGATGCGCTTGTGCGCGCTCATGGCTTCTGACCCCTGGCAAGGAAGCCTCCGACAGACTCTAAGGAGTCGCACGAAGGCTTGGGGGCTGTTGTTGGGTACCCAGGAACGGGGTACCCATGGCAAGGCTCATAAACCTCGACCAAGTTCCCGTCAGGTGAGGAGGCCAATCCTGGGTAGGAGACACAGTCACGACTCGCTCGAGGCCAACCACGGGCGAGAGACGCAGTCACGACTCGCCTAAGGTCAACCCTGGGTGGGAGACGATCACGACTCGCCTGAGGCCAACCTCAAGCGAAAGATGAAGTTACGGCTCGCCCGAGGCCAACCCTAGGTGGGAGACAAAGTCATGGCTCTCCTGAGGCCATCGTCGGGCGAGAGGCGAAATCACGGCTCGCCCGAGGCCAACCTCGGGCGAAAGACGAAGTCACGGCTCACCCGAGGCCATCGCCGAGCGGGAGATGTAGTCCCGGCTCGCCTAAGGCCAACCTCGGGCGAGAGACGTTGTCACGGCTCGCCCAAGGCTAGCCCCGGACGAGCAACACATTTCTGACTCGCCCGAGAGCGTCTTAGGCGATGCCCCAGAAGGTGCCCAACTCCACCGACCAACTCTGCTAACCAACTCTGTGAGGAGGACCGATCGACCAACTCACCCTGCTCGCCCGATGCCAACCCTGGATGAGCAACGCATTTCCAACTCGCCCAAGGGTATCTCGAGCGATACTGCAGAAGGTGCCCAACTCCGCTAACCAACTCTGCAAAGCGAACCGACCGACCAACTCACTACCGAACAACCCGACGAGGCAAAAATCAGAGTCCAATGCTACTGGTCCACGTCGGCTACGACGTGACTCGTCACCATCAAGCCACATCCGGACATACGCACAGCACGCCGAATGGACACTAGGGTCTCTACAGTGACCCGTACATCGAAAGGACGGGACAACATGCCATACCGAGTGTACGCTTGCGCATGCTAAAAGGTGACAAAGGGCTCATGATGACAAGACAAGCCACACCACGTACGACCGCACCATGAGACTGATCCATGGGATCTGTCGTTCACCACTACAAAGATGTCAGCTATGGACTCACTACAGTAGCCAGAGTAACAGACGATGCCATACCGGGAGTACGACAACAACCCTACGGAGGACCCACCACGACAACCCAATGAGAATATCTCTCCCTCTCTCTTTCTATCCAGTAGAATACAAGTCCCATTGTAAGGTCCTACCCTTGAGATATAAAAGGGCAGGGGCCCCTTCTCCTTCGGGGCGGGGGCAGATTCCCACACAAGCACACCCGCTGTAACATGCTCGACTGCAATACTATGATCAACACTACGCTTGACTAGGGCTCTGGCCTGGACCAGTATAACTAGTGTCTCAGTTCTCTACAAGGATCTCCACGATCCACCATTCGTAGTGAGTCCGTGCTTGCATCCCTACCTAACACAAATCTTGTTGTCCCTACGACATGCACGATCTGTTAGAGATAGCCTAAGGATCAATTACCTCTTTATCAACCGGTATGTAGAAGCAATAACATTGTCGAAGTTAGCATCACAAAATTGAGTCACTTTGTCCCATCAATCTTTAGTACATCTCTCCAAGAAGGCCTTTAGATCGACATCAAGCTTGACTTGAATCTTCTAAAGAAGGTCATTGTTGGAGTGAAGGCGTATCACCCCCTCGCTCGGTTGTTTCGTAACAAGGATAAATCATGACGGAGGAAAAACGAAGGCAGACGAAGACTGATGGAGCGAAGGCCCTAAGACGGAGGGAGCATACGAAGCAGGCGAAGGCCTTGCCAGTTCCCGTCGGAGCTGGCAACAACGAAGGCCTCACCGACTGCCGAAGACCTGGCGCACGGAGCACGAAGGCTTCTGTCACCACCCGCGCGTTGTTGAGACGGCAGGCCCATGTAAAACCGCCCTGGGCCGCCTGGTCCCACATGTAAGCCACTATGTGGGTAGAGTTAATGGTGTGCCCGTCCATGTTGTACCTAATCACGTTGTAATGACATGTAATAACCCTTGAGAGGGGAATATTCCAGGGATAACGTAGGTAAATAGGGGCATAATTTATTTGCCAAGGTGAAACCGTCCCCTAGTTACCTATAAATACTCCCGCACTATACCCTATTATGGGAGGTTGAAAACACTATTACTCTAATAAACTGTGTTGACAAGCATGAAATCATCCCCATTCTCACACTTTTTGGATTAGCTTGATCACGTGTCGCCAAGTGCCAACATTTGGCGCCTACCGTTCGTGCTTCGAAAAACCATTCCCGCGATGGCTCCCAAGAAAGCGACTTCGAAGGCTACCACTTCCATTGACGACGCAGCGAAGGCGGCCCTTCTCGCTGAGAAGAAGGGCAAGGCGGTCCTCACCGACGACATCCCTTATGAGGCCCTTGAGGATGAGGCAGTCAACAGCAAGCGACATCGCCAAGAGAATCCATCCACCCCAGAGGGCACCGTTCGAACATGCAGCTCTGAGGGATTACCTCGGGCACCTCCGCTAGGTTTCACCCCTAGAGGCTGATGACATCATCGAAGACGGCGAAGTCCTAGGCATATCAGTCGAAGGCTAGCTCAAGTTGCGAGGCCTTCGCATCAAGAACAATCACTTACAAAATCAGAAAGAAATACTTGCAGCCAAGCGCCAGCGCATCACCATGCAGACCAAGGTCAGGTAGATGTACTAGATGAGGAGCAGAAGGCCAAAGAGCTAGAACAACAAATCACAGACATGTAAGGCGAAGGCCACCACCAGTTGCAACAGAACCCTCTCCACATACCAGTCATAACCCCAACTACTTTCCAAGGAATAAACTACCTTGACGAGCGAAGCCCTCTTGCAACACAGCTCCAAGCCTCACCTTGGCCTAGCAATTTCAGGGAGGGTACCTATCCCAAGTACAATGGTAGCACCGACCTAGCACAGTACATCATGAGCTACCAAGTTGCGGTCGCGTCATCCGGAGGGGACGACGCCACCATGGTCAAATCCTTCATTATAGCACTCGAAGGCCCAACCCTCACATGGTACACCAGATTGCCGCCATTATCAATCAACTCATGGAAAACCCTTCGCGACAAGTTCTTGTTAAATTTTCAAGGGTACAAGCCAGACATAGATTCCCTGGCAGAATTATCACTCTGCAGACAGCAAGAGAAAGAAACCCTTCGGGACTACTACAAAAAATCCCTCCTTCTAAAGTCACAACAACCTTTAGTCGACGACCACATAGCTATCCACTATGCCATGAGTGGTCTTCACGTCGGTGTCCTATACAGTCACTGTATGAGACCCACCTAAAAACTTGCAAGAATTATATCAGCTGTTCGAAAAGTACGACCGATCCGAAGAGCTCCACCAAAGAAAAATCGAGTCACAACGAAAACACAAGGACACTCTGCAGTTCAGCAGGACATGGGTCTGGCCTGCGCAATTGAACTCAGGCTGGCAAAATCGTCGCCACTCCCAAGTGCACAACATCGCTAATCAACAGCAGACTGGAGACACCGCTCGTCGTCATGAATACCCCGCGCAACAGGGCCGTGGCGGAAACACCAGAGGCAGAGGCAGAGGCCAAGGCCCACAACAGCGAAGGTTCTATTGCCTTTTCCATAGTGAAGACTCGGCACATCCCACTAGGGACTGCCCTGAAACCAACCGGTTGACAACGAAAGAGTTGTCGCCCACACCTACCATCCTAAACAATACAACCAGCACCAATTCCACAATGAGCATTACCATCCCCACTAACAAAACCACAACATATACTAGCAACACCAAGAAATCCTAGCTCTACCGCCTCCACCACCACCACATCACCAAAATCAACCGCCTCCACCACCAGCACCGAAACAAGAGGACTTCACCGACCAAACCTTTCGAGGGGTCATTCATATGATCACTGGAGGATCAAGCTCCGAGTTCGACACAAAGAAGAAAGAACACTATCGAAGGGTCAATCACATAGCCCTCACCGGGCCAGTCGTTCAAACAAAGTGGTCCCATATACCACTTACCTTCGATGCAAGAGACGTCGACCTCTGCAGCACACCCCATGTCGATGCCATGGTGATTAACTGCCGAGTAGCAGGATGAGATCTGCACAAAGTACTTGTCGACAATGGCAGTCAGGCAGACATCATTTTCTTGCATGCCCTTGATCACATGGGCATAAGCCACAACTTACTCAATCCAGCAGATAACCCTCTCTATGGCTTCATAGGAAAAGGAACCTTCCCAATTGGCAAAATAGAGCTACCAATGTCATTCGGCACTATGTCGAACGCGCGAAGTGAGCAAGTCACCTTCGACATAGTCGACATGGTCTATCCCTACAACGCCATCATGGGGCGAGGATCCATCAATAAGTTCGAGGCAGCAATACACGGGTTGTACCTGTGCATGAAAATCCCAAGCCCTCAGGGCGCAATCACCATATATGGACATCAACAGGTAGCCAGGAACATAGAAAGAGACTTCGTCCCCGACCAGCGTAATGTACATTGCCTCACAACAGAATGTGAAGACACCAACAGTCCTCGCACAAACAAAGGCAAACAGATTAATGCACAACTACAGAGTAACGAGGGAATCAAAACAGTCCCCCTCGACCTCGTGACCCCCAAGCAAACGGTTCTAGTCAGTGAAGACCTCCTGCCCGCAGAAGAAGAAAGACTTCTCTCTTGTCTCAACCGCAACAAGGACGTCTTCGCATGGTCTGCCCTAGACCTCATCGGCGTTAGCCGCACCATCATTGAACACAGCTTGGGCATTCATCCCACCGTGCGCCCTAAGAAACAAAAGCTGCGAAAATTGTCTGATGAAAAAACAGAAGTCGCGAAGGCAGAAGTCCACCGCTTACTAGAAGAAAAATTCATCGAACCAATTGCTTACCCCACCTGGCTCGCCAATGTCATCATGTTGCAAAGAAAAAAATGGAAAATGGAGAATGTGCATCGACTTCACCAACCTCAACAAATCCTGTCCAAAGGACAATTTCCCTTTACCAAGAATCGACAAAATCACTGATTCCGCATCCGGATGCAAAGTGATGACTCTCCTAGATTGCTTTTCGGGCTATCATCAAATCTACATAAAAGTGGAAGACAAGGCCAAAAAAGTTTCATCACGCCTTTTGGCACATATTGCTTCGTGTGAATGCCTGAAGGCCTTAAGAATGCCGGGTCAACATTTTCACGGCTCACCAAAAGCATTCTCGAAGATCAGATGGGTCGCAACGTTTTCACATATGTTGAAGACATAGTCGTTGCGAGCAAAAACAAAGAAGACCATCTTTCTGACCTCGCAGAAACATTCGCCAATATGCGTGAAGCCAGACTTCGCTTGAACCCGGAGAAGTGCATATCCGGAGTCTGACAAGGCAAAATACATGGTTACCTTGTATCGCACAGAGGGATCGAAGCAAACCCAAGCAAAATATAGGCTATAATGGACATGGCCTCGCTAAAATCAACCAAAGACATCCAACGACTGACAGGAAGACTAGCTGCACTAAACAGATTCATCTCACGGCCTACCGAGTGAAGACTTCCTTTCTTGAAAATGTTGCGTGGAGCCAAGGACTTCACTTGGGGCCCAGAGCAAGTTGCGGCCTTCGAGTCCTTAAAGCAAAATTTATCTGATCTGGCGACATTAACCAGCCCAGATCCAGCTCTACCCCTACTACCCTACATTGCAGCATCACCCAGCGCAATCAGCGCAACCCTGGTGCAAGAAAGGTGCAAATAAGGCAAGACCCAGCAATGCCCAGTATATTTTGTCTCCGAAGTGCTCACCACCTCTAAGTGCAACATGACTGAGTTAGAAAAGATAGCATACGCAGTCGTCATGGCTTCGTGCAAGCTAAGACACTACTTTGAGGCACACAAAGTATGGGTCACCATAGATCGAGGTCTGGGAGACCTATTCAGAAATCCAGAGGCATCTTCCAGAATAGCCAAATGGGCAGCCGAACTCTCCTGTTACAATGTCACCTTCGAGCCAAGAATAGCAATCAAATCCCAGGTCTTGGCAAACTTTATAGTAGATTGGACAGGGCTTTCGGAGCCACACCAGCTTCGCACAGAGATTATTTGGACCATCCACTGTGACGGTGCGAGGTGTCATGCGAGCGCCGGCGCTGCATGCAAATATTACATCACCCACAGGCCTCAAGTACAGATATGTGGCGCGTCTCCGTTTTGCACTGGAATCAGACAAATGCATGAACAATATAGCAGAATACAAAGTCATCATCCTCGGACTCCGCAAGCTACGGACCCTAGGGGTGACAACGTGCATAGTCAAAACTGATTTGAAGATAGCCGTCGACCAAATAAAAAAGGACTGCTCCACCAAAGAGCCAGTCCTCATGCAATATCTCTCTATCGTGCGAAGTCTAGAGAGGCAATTCAAAGGATTCACTTTGCAACACATAGAACGGAACATGAATGAAGAGGCCGACATGTTGGCAAAAGCAGCAGCGAAAGGCAAACCACTACCATCTGACATGTTTTTTCACACGATTGGCACACCAACTATAAGAAACCCCAAAGGCTTACAGACAACACAAGACCTTGACGGACGCAGAATCGTAAATCTAATAATGACCAAAGACTGGTGGGCACCCATCACCTTATACCTTCAAGGTCACTATCACCCCTCTGACCAAAGCGAAGCCAAAAGGTGAAACATAGAGGTCGTGACTTCGATGTGATTGACAGACAATTATACAAGAAAGGAATAAGCTAACGTATGCTAAAATGCATAACAGAAGTCAAAGGCATAGAACTCCTTCGCAAGGTCCACAGAGGAACATGCGGATCACACTCGGGACCTACAACTCTCGCTGCTAAGGTCATGCGATAAGGCTTCTACTGGCCAGCCATTGTGTGCGCAGTCAACAAAGTGGTCCGCTCGTGCGAAGCATGTCAAAAATTCTCACCTCGCACGAGCACCCATTCGTAGTTTACAAAGCTCATCGCACACACCTGGGCACTACAACGTTGGGGACTCGATATCGTTGGACCACTGCCCACAGCGCAGGGCAACCTCAAATTTGCTTTTGTCGTAGTCGAATACTTCACTAAGTGGATCGAAGCTAGGGCTGTATCAACAATAACGTTGAAGACAGCGCAAAAGTTCTTCTGGCAAAACATTGTCTGTCGCTTCGTAGTTCCGTCTGAGTTGACAGTAGACAACGACAAACAATTCGACAATCAAGACTTCAGGGAATTCTGCAACTCCATCGGCATGAAGGCAATGTCCGCGTCTGTCTACCACACACAATCCAACGGGGTAGTAGAACACGCCAATGGGAAAATTTCCAGCGCTATAAAGAAGAGACTTCAAGACGACAAAAAGGGCAAGTGGGCCGAGCAACTTCCTGAGGTCATTTGGGCACTCAACACAACAGAATCTAGAGCCACCGGATTCACCCCTTTTCGATTTATGTACGGACCCGAAGCCATTACTACACAAGAACTAAACCACGAACAAACGCCATGGCTACACCAGATATCGATGAGTCAAGAACAAACGCCACGGCTACGCCATGACTACGCAAGAACTAAAGCAAGGATCTTCTCGATGGAGATCGTGTAACCGCCCTTGAAACATTGACAGATATCAAGCGCAAACGAAGGCTTGGCGGAACAACATTGTTAGTCCTAAAGAGTTTGATGAAGGGGACCTTGTCCTCATCAGAACCAGTAGAACAGAGTCCCGAGGTAAACTCGAGCCTAAATGGGAGGGCCCTTTCATCGTCAAGAGAAAAACGTCCCCAAATGCCTACATACTCACAACACAATCTGACAAAGACCTCGAGCATTCGTGGAATGTAGACAACCTGAGAAAAATTTATATATAAGCCAACCAATTCCAAGGCCTTTGCGCCTTTGTAACACATACAGATACATTATTCCAGTCGGGCCCGCACTCTTTTCCTCGCAGGGGAGTGAGGTTTTTAATGAGGCGGTGACATGTAATAATTCATAACGAAAATCCCCCAGAACAAAAAATAGACACCATGATAGCAAGATGTCAAAAAAGACCGGGAGTCGGTGTTTGGCATTCGATGCTGAAACAGTCACCGCAACGACCGGTCTAACAGCTGTTGTATGCGACAAGACCTATCCAAGCAAAAGCCACCTAAGTGTGCAGCTGGATTAGCACAACAAGTGCAAAACAACACCCAAGGGCGCGAAGTCGTTCGAGAGACGCATATTTTTATCCAAGCAAAAGACGCCTAAGGGTGCAGCTGGATTAGCATAACAAGTGCATAACAACACCCAAGGGTGCGAAGTCGTCCGAGAGACGCACATTTTTATCCTAACAGAAGCCGCCTAAGGGTGCAACTGGATTAGTACAAGTGTTTTACAACATCTAAGGACGCGAAGTCGTTTGATAGACACGTTTTCCATCCAAGCAAGTCACCCAAGCGTAGCTGAGTCAGCACAAGTGCATTTTAATAGATAGCGTCACAACACAAGGCATAACTTATTTCAAATACAAGGTGCACAATAAGCACAAGATAACCGTTCAAATACAAAAATCCCCATAGCCGTCCTTTTGCGAAGGGGGCGAGGGCAGCGTTTACGCTTCGATTCACCAAAGAATGGCAATGGCAACACACACTTTACATAGGCTCTGCCTTCAGGATAAGGTCAGCCTCCCGAAAATTGAACAACATCACTTTCAGCTCCTCGCCGTCAAAAAGAGCCTGCTGATCTCCCTCTTCAAAACACGGCCCGACCATCGAATCAAGGATGATCCGGCGAGTCCCCTCCTCCAACCGTATTCCATCCCGAGGACGAGACCTCTCCATCCCCATACGGTGGCGTCTCTAGGGGACCCCAGTGCTTTGCGAAGACTCACCCAACATTCCCAAACTTCGTTTCGACACTCGGATCCTTCTATTACCCTGCAACTCAGCCAGGGCAACCCTAGGCGAAGACTCCGTCGCAGTGGGGGCAACCCTCGGCAAAGACTCCGCAACAGCCAAATCTAGCGCCATAAAATAATCTAGGTCATCCTCCGAAGACTCGTCGTCCATCCTAGCAAACGGGCTCATCAACCCTTCACCTTCCGAAGACCATGACTCAACATCAGATTCATCATCAGATTCATCACTACTAATAACTATCAAACTTTAACACATTAACAATTCATCATTCCCATTATCACCAAAATTTGCTTGCGCAGGGCCAGACGCCGGAACTAGCAACAACCGATTTTAAGTATCATACAAAACATAACGCCATTGTACCATTCCTACTATAGTCTTTACACCTACGCAGAAGTCCCCGCCGTCGCAGCGTCCTCAGCGCCGCCTTTCTTGAGTGAGGACTGCTCTTCAGCTCTCGCCTCCACCTCAGCGTCCTTTCGAGTCACCGAGCTCTCTAGGCCGACGAGGTCCTCCACTTCATCCTCGTCGCCTGCGAAGACACCACAACAACGCGTTAGACGGTGAACATATAAAACACCCTCGCTAAGGGCACAAGCATACCTGTGCAAGTGCTCAATCGGCCTTCTCTCGGACGACGACTCGGCCGTGAGGACCCCACATTCTATCGAAAGCACCCTAGCCAAGTGCTTCAGCACGTCGTCCTCGACCTGGAATACACCAGCATCGAAGTCCTCGTTGCTTTGATCGAAGGCCTCAAAGTGCCTACAGCCCTCGCGGGCCAAGGCTTTCGCAGCCCCCTTGCAGGACACGAGCGACACATAGGACATAAGGCCCGTCACGATGGACGAGAGTGACTCCAGCTCCTCCTACAACCACCCAAGAAAGCAGGTCCCCACCTCTCCCGACTTGTCAAAGGAAACAGTTTGCGCATCGAGGTCATGGTACACATCCACAAAACGTGTGTGCGCCCGATCCACCACGGCATGGGTGGCTGACTCCATCTTCTCGCGGTAGGCGCACATGCTCTTTACCTCGAGCTCCAGCTCGGCGGCACGCTTGCGGGCAGCTTGGGCCTTCGCGCGGGCGTTCTATGCCTCTGTCTTCGCCTCAGCGTCGGCTTCTTTCTCGTCGTTCAGCCGACGATAGAGATCTTCTTTCTCATTCTCAAGCATCGTCACCTTATCGAGAAGGTTTCGGCTTTTTGTTCTCGGCTGCCTACTTATCCCTGATCGCTTCAGTATGTTGCATCCGAAGGCGCTCAATTTTGCCCTTGAGCTGTTTCCTCTCGGAACGTAGCTGCGAGGTCAGCGCCCCAGATTCAACGTGGTCGGCGAAGACAGCCACCTGGCGTTACAATTAGCCAAGGTCAGCAATATATATATATACATAATAAAAATTTACACTTACATATCGTAGATGTCGCGCGACAGACGTCGCCACACCTTCGACGGCATCCGCCACGGCGACTTCGCCTCCGCCATCAGCAGCGGCGCAAAACTCCACCCATGGGTCCAGCGACATCCTAGCCACACCCTTCGTCGGACCCCCCCCCCCCCCCCCCCCCCCCCCCCCCGTGCGGCAAGCACCTTCGCTGGCGCCACCACCAACTTCCCAGCCCTCGCCCCTACACCAGAAACACGAGTTAGCAAAAATAGAATCACCCTACTTAAAACCATAACAGACACCCCACTTACCAACAGGCAGCAACCCAGTCTAGGTGTCGAACATGGTAACGCCCTCACCAGGTAGTCGTCGACAGACAACTCCTGGCCTATTCCTCCAATCTCCAACACCACTGTTTCAACGTGCGGTGGCGAAGATGCCTTCACAGGTGCCACTAGCTCCGTAGGGGGCATCGTCGCAGCTAGAATAGCCCCCCTCGCGCTGGGGCACGACGTCTTGGCGTCACGACGCGGGTCCACTAGCCGAAGCGGGGCTTTTCGTTTCTTCTGCTGGGTCTCTTGACGATCCTTCTCCATCACTGTTGACACAATAGCACCAATATTTCTTTCATAAGGAAAGATTTTCAACTCACGAGCCAAACGAGACATAAAATAGTCATCGCCGATGGCCCTGGGAATAGGGTCCTTCTATGCCATCAACCCCCCATAACCTTCAGCATGCGCGAAGATGTTTCTCGAAGCTCAGGCGAAGTCATAACCTCCCCAGGCCTAGTGCATGCCCCCATCAATTACTCAACAAAAAGCCTAGAGGCCTTTGGTCCCATCTTTTTCCTCTTCGTACCTTGCACATCTATTTTCCTCTTTCGAGTTGCCGCGACCACAACCTTTCCCTTTGAGGTGCCCTCTTCAGACCAGGTCTTCACCCGTTTTCCTCAGTCGTCCCTGGATTTAGCATAGTCCCCCTCTGGGTAAAGACCGTATCGCAAGCTATTCAATTCAAAGACCCGGTTCAACTTGACGTTGGAACCACGGATATCCCAGTTCCTTAACATCTCCATCTTCGACACATATTTTCCAACAATCTTAATCGCCTCCGACTCCACCTCCCGAATGAAGGCGGCTGTGTCCCGCCCTCGCAAATCGATGGCGAAGGCAAGGCTCCGCACCATCTAGTCACCCAAAAACGGCATCAGCCGAAGCTTGACTTCGCCCAGACCCCACCTGTGAGCCAGCGGCCACACACTACAGGCAACGAACTCTTCAACTAAATCTCGACTGTTGCTCAACCAGACTGCGCCCCGAAGGGCCTCCTCATTTTTATCCCCTTTCTTCAGTTTAAATTGTGGAAAGGCCACATAATAGTGCGAGCACAAGATGGACGATGGCAAACTAGGCTACCCTTCGACATCCCCCGGCACCACATAAAACCAAAAATCCCCACTAGTTACCCCACTTATTCTTGGCACAAGGAACAATTTCAACTACTTCGGCCAAAGTCTTCCCAGTCCTCGGCATGAATGTGCAAGACCCAAATTGCGCAATCAATCTACCTATCTTTTTCTTCTGTCAATGCAAGCAATAATTCTTGGTGAAGACCTCAATAGACGCCTCCCCACCATAGGAAGTCACCACCCAAACATACTTCGCCAACACCACCATAGCGATCGGTCTCAACTGATGAATCTGAATTTCGAATTTCCACAACACTTCCACTATGAATCGATGCGCCAGCAAGCGAAGTCAAGCAGCGAAAAAGGCCTCGAACACAACCAACTCACCCTCCGACTTAGGGACATCTTCAGCCCCCGGGGCCCGCCCAACTCCATTCCCAAAATAACCCAAATGCTGCATCTCGTGCACGCGACCCGAGTAAATCATCGATGTACCAAACTCCACCATATGGCCAGGATGTAGCTCCACAACAGTCGCCAGATCACTAATCGTCTTCTCCGATGATGGCACGTTCGAGGACGCAGTCGTAGCGGACGACGACGAAGAAGACGGCAGCATCACGTACTGTCGGCGGCGGCGAGCTGTCTGCTTGACATGGGCCAGATCACCGGTGGCGCATGCTAGGGTTTTTTTCTGCACGAAGATGGGTAAAAACCCCGAAGCGCCGCGCGCGTGGCTTTTTATAGGCTAGGGAAAATGCCTTGGGAACTCAACAGTACCACAGTAAAACGTCACCTTTCAACGATCACTTTGAAAAAACCCCGCGGGGCCACTTCAACCGAGCGACGACAGTGTTTCGACCATCTCCCGACAAAGACTTCGGTACCAGCTCACTTAGTCGAACTGGCCCCTCGGAGGGCAAGTGTTGGAGAGAAGGCGTACTGCCCCCTCGCTCGGCTGTTTCGTAACAAGGATAAATCATGACGGAGGAAAAGCGAAGGCAGACGAAGAATGATGGAGCGAAGGCCTTGTCAGTTCCCGTTGGAGCAGGCAACGACGAAGGCCTCACCGACTGCTGAAGACCTGGCGCATGAAGCACAAAGGCTTCTGTCACCACCCGCGCGTTGTCGAGACGACGGGCGCATATAAAACCGCCTGGGGCACTTGGTCCCACTTGTAAGCCACTGTGTGGGTAGAGTTAATGGTGTGTCCATCCGTGTTGTACCTAATCACGCTGATAATGACATGTAATAACCCTTGAGAGGGGAATATTCTATAGATAACGTAGGTAACATGGGGCATAATTATATTTGCCAAGGTGAAACCGTCCGTTACCTATAAATATACCTGCATTGTACCCTATTGCGGGAGGCTGAAAAACACTGTTGCTCTAATACACTATGTTGACAAGAATCAAATCATCCCCGTTCTCCCACTGTTTGGATTAGCTTAATCACGTGTCCACAAGTGCCAACAGTCATTGAGGAGCTCTTGTAGGGATGGCAATTTAATCCGTGGATTTGTATATCCAGCGGATATCCGATCCGATGGATTAGGATATGGATATGTTTTTTGACCCGCGGGTTAGACCCGTATCCGATCCGAGATAAAGTGGACATGGATTTGGATATTAAATCTCACCCGCGGATAATCCGTTGGATATCCGAAATTAACCATTAGTCCATTATTGAGCCCAGACGCCAGCCCACCAAAGTAACATTCAGCCCACCAAAGCACCAAGCCATCAGCCCACCCTATTCCCTAATTCCTCAATCCCCATCCGGCCATCCCTTAGCCTCAATCGTTCAATCCCAGCCTCCCAGTCATCCTGCAGCCTCACGCGCAAGCCACCCGCGCCGCCCAGGCAAGCCGCAACCCGCAAGCCACCCGCGCCGCCCCAGCGGCCCGGCCCCCCGCGCAGACGCAGCTCCGAGCTCCTCCCTCTGCTCTAAGCGTCGTCGGCACCCGCGCAGACGCAGCTCTAAAAATCTAAAATCCGCCCTGCTCTGAGCTCCACCCTGCGCAGCTGCGCTGAGCGCCTGAGCTCCGCGCTGCTCTGCGCGGGAGCACGGCGCGCCGCCCTTCAGGTTCACCCCTGCCAGCCCCTCAGTTCCTCCTCCACTGAAGTCGATCTCTCCCTCTCACTGATTATGTTATTCAATTGTTGAAAATGGTTTTATCATATCCGATGGATATCCGAAACCCGATGGGCATGGATATGGATATGAATTTTTACCCGTGGATATAGTCGTGGGCGGATATTATCTATGACCGTGGATATGACTGCGGGCGGATATTTTCAATATCCGATTCGAATCCGACTCGTTGCCATCCCTAAGCTCTTGGAGTGATGTCAGGTGGTTGATGTTCTTAGGATTAAAGAGATCGATGTGATCCTTTCCATTCCTAAATCTAATGGTCCCAATATGCTGCTAGTAGATTTAATCTTGATAGTTTTAATCTTCTCCCCAATGGAGTCACCAAAAAAATTGTTGACACCAAAAGATATCCGGATCACAAACGAGCAAGGACAAGCACACACATGGCCTTGAATGCAATGAGCAACGTAGCCCATCAATGAAACCGATCTACAAACATATTAAGTCGACGCTGATCTCATAATTCGTCAGGTAGACTCTCGAACACCTCATGGGAAGACCAATTAGAGAGGAGCATACGAAGGTTTATGCTAGGATTGACAAGACCACCCAGAATATCGCCAAATCTTGCAGGAAGATGTGACAAAGATCAAGACGAAGAGAGAGAAAAAAAATAAAGTGGTATTAGATGTATTTTTGATTGATTAGATATTGGATACCTCTCAATCGACTGTGATCCTCTCGCGTGTGTGTATATAGAGTGGTCTTATAACAACCCTAATACAGGTTTTGTAAGTTTTTTATATTTAAAAATCGATGTAAAAGTGAATTGGTAGACAAAACTAGTCTCGTCGGTCACCGAATTAATCCGGACATACATGCGTGCTATATTGCTATGGCCGAACCGATAACATGTAATCCGACTTATACGTCGGCCTGCTTAACTTTCCGGTCCGTCCGATTGGCTCTACGAAAGCTTCTTGATCCGTTCCAAGAAGCTCTTGCCCTGGAGCTTGGCGGAGAAGAGCGTAATGAAGCTTTGGTGGTCCAGCGTCTTATACTTGGGCACCTCCTGGTCCCCGAGGAGCTCCGGCAGCGGGCCTATGGTGGCATGGATGCTCGGAGAGTGGAACGCCGCGACGGACAGGCGCTCCGTGTGGGCGTTGACTAGAGCCCGGTGCTCGACGCTCCTGTACCTCCCGTTGGTGAAGATCTCGAGGACGTCCCCGACGTTGACGACGAAGGCGCCCTGCAGCGGCGTGACGGGAAGCCAGGCCCAGGCACCGCAGCCGTCGGGCGACCTCCTGATCTGCAGGCCCTGGAGCTGGTTGACCTGGAGGACGAGGGTGAGAAGGTCCGAGTCGGAGTGCGGAGAGAAGCCCAGGACCTTGTCCGCCGCTTCAGCGCAGGGAGGGTAGTAGTTCATCCTCACCGACTGTATCCCGGCACCCCGCTCCGGGTCCATGTCCATGCTGCTCAGGAGGCCCAGGTTCATGTACATGGCTCCCAGCAGGCGGTCGGCGACGTGCTTGACGGCGGCGGAGTAGGTGTCCAGCGTCTGCCTGAAGCTCTCACCAGCAGGCCAGAAGCTGAGGTTCCGGTGCTCCGGCGGCTGCGTGTTGAGGTAGAGGACGTCGGCCCAGTCCAGCTTCTGGTCCTCGGAGACGACGAACAGCTGGCCGTACCCCTCCAGCTGTCCTGCCTGCTGACGGTACTGCTGCTTAGCCTCCGCAGGAAGCGCGAAGAATGACTGGGTGCTGGCCTTCATTGCCTCCATCACATCGTCCGGAACACCGTGGTTTATCAGCTGCGTGCACATCTTCTTCTTCATTCACTTCCCCAAGTCCATCATAAACCTCCAGATCTGGCAAGCAAGAAAGAAAGGGAAGCAAAGAAACCCAACCTGGAAGAAGCCCCAGTCCTGGCAGGCTGCATGGAGGCGCGCAGATTCCTCTGGGTCGACCAGCAGCAGTCGCTGGAAGTCGATGATGGGGATGGCCGTCGCGTCGTCGGCAACGACGACATCCGCGGCCAGATCTGGACGGAGATACCTTGGTGGCACTGGTGCATGACGACCGGCGGCCACCATGGCCTGCACGCTGGGCACAGGGAGAGACCCCGCCATCCCCATCTAGATCGTCGAGAGAATCGTACAGTACTACTTGTTATACCATATCATAGTACAGGAGAATCGTTGCAACATGGATGATCAGACAGCTAAAGATTATTTAAGGCCCTATTCGTTTTTATCAAACCCATGGGAATTAAGAGGGATTAAATCCCTTACTCAAGGCCACTCCAATCCCCCTTAATCCTCATAGATTATGGATGAAACGAACAAAGCCTAATCAGGGCCTACCTTTGAGGAATAGGCAGGGATGTTGGACCAGATTGCTTACGACGAAGTGCGTTCGGCTGGGGATGATGCTCCTTCTCAAACGCTAGCGAATACGACCCTTTACCCCTTAACTAAAATAAAACTGAAAACAAAGAGATAAATATGAAGAATACCGCTGGTTGTCTATTTCTCTTCTCTAAGACTGAGTCCAACAGACCAGCCACATGGACAGGAAAAGCTAAAATAGCTGTCCTCGTGGTACTGTAGCAGCACGAAGTCCCTTCCAGCAGACCAGCCAAACGCGCCAGCCAAAATGAAGGACAGGAGAGAGAAAAACCATAATAGCTTGCACTGTGCCTAACAGCTATTTTCTTTCCCTGTGTCTGAGAACGTGGCCCCACCGTCTACTCGACTCTACTACTACTGCTTTTTGCCTGTGCTATTGAAAACGTATAGCGTATGCATGGACAGCCAAACCGGAGATGCTAGCCAAATGCCTAAATGGCTGCTCCATTTGCCTGGCCCCTGTTGGAGTCAGCCTAATACCCTAGTTTATAGCTGAAGACTCTTCTTATTTATAGCTGAAATTAGAGTTTCACGAGATTTTCATATGTGTAAAATTTTAATACCATTCATCTTATGCATTTCATATGCATAGAAGAACTTGGGGTCAATGTGCTTTGTAAGATTGCTCTTCACATAGCCCTTCTATGCCTACACAATGCAACACATTATCTTCGTAAATAATAGTGGGAGTTAGTTTAATATTCAAACCACATGATGACCGTATGTGGTCATAGTTCTTAAGGCATCATTAGGCTGTAAGGCGTCCAACTCGCCTTACTTTCTTGACTAAGGCATCCGCTTCAGGGTAAAGGCGTCGCCTTGGCGCCTTAATCCCAATTGGGGCAACACTATGTGGACACCTTACCGGTTGTAGGAATCAAAGACACCGATTTACCCAAACACAGCTTCGACGCCGACGCTTTTGAAATCCCGACGCCCCGGATCAGTTTGTTGCTCTAGCGGTGGGGATCTCCCAGCGGCGACGCAGGCGACCTCCCCCGGCCCCTCTGCGAGCTCTTCAAGGCGGCGGCGCATGGGACCTCTCCAAGCCGGCCAGTCCCCCTCCACGAGCGGCGGTGTCCAGAGCTCCAGGGAGAAGGCCGCGCCGGCGAGTTCCGCCGAGGCGCTGACTCCCTCAGTCCCTCCTCTCCACGGCGAGCCCCTCCTGGACTCCCTTCCGCTTCCGGTGAGCACCTCCCCTCCCAGCCTCCCTTCCCCCTAGTGCGCTCTCTGTGACTGTTGTTCAGTTTGCTGTGATTCATCTAGCCATCTTTCATATACTCATCTAGTCATCTGAAATTGATTCATCTGAGTAGGAAGGAGCCACATCATCGGGCATAGAAGCTGGAGTTGACGTCGAGGAAGAGCAATACAAGAGCTCGGATGATGGGCACAACAGCTTGAGCATGGAGGTTGAGCAGCGTCGAGAGTTGGGGTAGGAGCGTCGTCATCTGTGGCATCGTTGGAGAAGACGTCGTCCGCCGGAGAGGAGACGGCAGCCATTGCTTGTCCGTCGGAGAGGAGACGGCAGTCGCTGCTCGTCGATGGAATTAGGATCCATATGAACAAGCTCAAATTGATAATAATGGAGTAAATCTCAGAAGTATTGAGATGCAGGGTACCCAAATCCATGCATCAAGAAATGAGCAAAAATAACTTCATTGGTGCTCGACATAGGATATGTCTAATTACCGGTGATTTTTCACTGGTTTATCTTCTTTTCTTGAAGCAATCCTGCCACAATCGAAGCTCTATGGTCCTTGGATTCAATGGTGGAGGCCTCGTACACATGCAGATGAGAGGTGGTGTGGGGAGCCATGATTTGGCAGAAACGTTCTGCATTCGCCTCCACGCCCTGCCTTCATACAACCCAGATGAAGACCCCAAGCCTCATTATCGCATTGGGAGTCAGCTGATGAAGGTATATATCATGTTTTAATACCTCTACAATCATGCATCTTGTGAAGTGGAAACTGGAGTCCAACTTTGAAGAAGCATCGAAATGCTACCACTTAATTTTTCTTTGGCAAGAGGTAGCATCTTCTCCTCCGAGCCTGATCATATCAATATCACTAATGTATTCCAACCTCTTCATCGCCTCAATATGCCCCTTTTTCATGGTTGATTTTTCGAAGTACACGTGGCTTGGCTTTGATGACCGATCATCGCGGTCATCTTCATCAAATTCAAACTCTTTGCTATTCTTGCTAGACTCTTCGGCCAGATCGGCTAAAATGTCTTCAATGACTTTGTCAACCGCAGTAGAGTCCTCAACCACACCAACCAAAGCACCGCTCGCAACGACTGGGATTTCTCCTGCAATCCCAATAGCATCCGAAGATGCCACAATGGCCAACTCGATACTCGATTTATCGCCTACCATTGCTAATGGAATGAACCTGACAAAGCATGAAGATTATGAGAAAGCAGAAGGCTGAAAGGAGTTTCGGAGGTAGAGAAAACAGGAGCAGCAGGTCAGCAACAACAACAAATATTGTACCTCGTTGTCAGGTCATCATCTGACGCGAGATTCGAGGAATCACATTCATTTTTTATAATGAGCTCTAGGAAGGTGTTTTTCGGACCTACATCGTGAGGCCTACTTCGTTTATTCTGTGGTTTGAGCTCGTTATAAAAAATAAACTAATATCGTGAGGGGCTACTGTTGGTAGCCTACTCTTGTTGAAGGTCCCCGAAACACTAAGATATTGATCATCTCTAAGTTTATTTCAGGTGTCCCAAAGAAATGATAGAACCACCTGTCCTATCAACGTGCACAAAGATGAAGTTGGAAGCTTCGATCTTACGATTCGAATACGAAGCTCTTGACCGGTCAGATGAAGGAGGCTTTCGGCTAGCCAAATGAAGGGAAATCTTGAATGCTTGTTCAATAGGTCTATAAGGAAAAAGACGGTGATGCCCTTAGTGGATTTTGTAGTTTGTATGTATAGGAACTGAGGGCATGATTGTAATTCCATACAAAGTTGTATGCCAGATCATCACTATAAATAAAGGCAAAGTGTCATGCATGAGAGGGAGAGCATTGGGATCATAATTACTCCACCTTCGAAGATACACTGCTTTTCTGCCTTCGAACCATTTTCTTAACTTCCGAAGGTATAACTATAAGCATTTGTAATCAAAGAGGAGTAAGAAAGGAAATGCATCACTTATGACTTGTCTCGATCATATTTACATGTCTTGCTTTTCCTCAATTCACAATTCTAATTATCTTCTTCCTTTAATCTATCTGGTCGTTCGCTTCGGATTGAAGCCAGTTGTTTGGACTGCTGCAGTTGCAATCCATAGAGACAGAAACATTGTAGAAGCAGTAGAAGCCGGTACGGATTAAAGCCAAGCAAACAGGCTACTTCCATCAAGGGATAGAGTGAAAGAACGAAGATCCAATACTTCTAAATTGTGTTGCCCTGTTTTGTTCCCTCACAGGAATCTCAATAGGTGACCAACAGACGGCCATGGCGACAATTTAGGGATTTAGCGGCAATGGAGAGGATTAGGTCAAGAAGGTGCTTAGAAAGACAAAGGAGTAGATACGATATATGCTGGAAAGCAACAATGCAAATGGATGACCCAAGAAGTCCAAGCGTTGCGAGGTGATCTTTTTTGGAGCAGGCTGCGAAAGCTTAAGAGTCGCAGGGTTTTTTTCCTTTACGAAGCGATTGGAGAAGTAGAAGTGACGCAGAGTTGCACAATTTGAAGCGCCAGTCTGATAAAGTAGTCGAGTCTTCAACAGTAAGCTGAGTCTATAGACTCAGCGGGTTGCATGACATAGTTTGGGACTTGACTAGAAGACAAGAACTCGAACATAGCAAGATCATGAAGATTCAAGATTAGAATTTCATTTGCCTGATTCAATGACTCAACCAAATAAGACTCGGGTGCTACTGTTAATAATATATACTAGTGATTCCCAAGTCAAATTAGACGAGAAGACACATATGATGGGCTCTAAGCCCATGGACTCGGCAGTCACGACCAGAAGGAAGGCCTGTCGGCAAAAGAATTCTAGAAGAATAAACATGGCAAAGATCTTATCAGACCGGGAGATATGGTCGTGATCCTAGCACATAAGGAAGAAATTCATGTAAAGATAGAGTTTGATTCCCTGTTAGACTCAGTTACCACCTTCATCTTGTAACCAACCCGGATACAAAATCTGATAATCTGCCACCCCTCTTTAGAGTATACAAGGAGGATCAAAGAAGTTCCATGAGGATAGATCTCATAGCAGATAATACAATCACAGTCACAAACAGAACGTAGGGTATTATCTCACCTTGAGAGCCCGAACCTGTATAAATCTTCATGTCTCCTATGCCTTTACCTTCAACTTTCGATTACGCAACCTGTAGAAGTAACCTTCTTACACATTTATTTGATCTCCTTTAGTAGAGCTTCGTGCTGATAACGAATTGAGGACCCCTTGCTACAAAGTGTAGTCCAAGAGCTACTTAACTAGGATAAAACTGAATACAAGGAGACAAATGAGGAGAATGGTGTTGGTTATCTATTTTCTCTTCTCTAACTCTAGTTTGCATAGTAGAGACTCCTTTTATATATAGCTAAAAAGAGAGTTTCAGGTATATGGACCGTGTGAGCTTTCTTTATCCTTCTCAACACTACCTAGTACCTACTGATGAGTTTCAAGTCTAATGCCAATTGTGGAGCGCATTGCCTTCTACATTATGGGATGTGGGGGGATTCACAAACATCTATGGCGAGTCTCATGCGTATAGGAATGAGATGACATGGGATGGCATGAATTTTTAGGCCCTGTTTGGATCCTTGGAATTGAACTCCATTCTAATAATCATAATAATTTAGGCATAGATCAGTTAAGTTAGTATGGTTTTATATAGAATATATGTGTATACTATTGTTGGTAATATGAGGGGAAATATTTATGTACTACATTTCAGATACAGAAGAGTGAGCCAACATGAGTTGCAGAGTAGAAACATGGACTAGTGATACACAAAATCAATTTCCACCCCCTCGTCCTATAAATTTGGGATATATCTAAACTTTGGAAGGTGATGGAATGTCAAATTCCAAACCAATTAACCTACTATATTACATAAATTCCAATTCCTTCAAAATAAAGGAATCCAACCGACCTCTAAAGGAAACCAGAACCTGTTGACTGAAGATGTTATGACCGATAGCCTAGCAGCCCTAATAAAATCAGTTAGTTTGTTTAGATGGATAAGTATCATTTAGTTTGTTTAGATGGATAGGGATAAGGAGTTTGTTTAGATAGATAAGGATTTGGTTTGTTAAGATATTAGATAAGGACGGCTGCTATCTCAGCCCTATAAATGTACCCCTTCAATCAATGAAAGATTAAGCAAGCAAATCATCTTGCTCGGCTTCCCCCTTTTCTTGTGTCTACTATTCACCGCACGTTACTGTTCAATGCTAGGCAACGACGACGACACCAGCGATGTCGCATCTGCTGTCGCGACCAATTCCGCCAACGCAGCGCTAGAGCAAAAGATCGACACCATGACGAAGGCCCTTGCTGATCTCACTGTCGCCATCACTCAAATGATCAGTAGGCTGCCAACACCACCACTGCCCCCAGCGTCCACCAGCCCTACTTCCATCCATATGGCATGCCAGGTTATGGCGGGATACCTCCCTTGTCAAACCCCGCCGCGCCACCCATACCATCACCGCCGATCACCACCACAGCCGCTCCACTCCCATCCACCTCAACCAACCTTCCACCGCCAACCTCAGCCTTGCTGCCGCCCACATCTACCATGCCTATACCCATCCATCAGATACCCTTCCCACACTCCCCATCACCAATCCCAGGCTTTTCCGAACCCCACTATACCGCTTACCCACCGCAGCAAAACCCTCCCAACCAGCACCACCACAACCTTCCCTTTCCCACATTCGACGGCAAAGAGGATCCTGTTGGCCGGTTGTCCCGCTGTGAGAGCTTCTTCTACAATCAAGGGACGTCGGAGGTGGATAAAGTCTGGATGGCCACGTACTATCTCACGGGCACTGCACAGCTATGGTTCGTCATGCTACGGCGCGACGAGCCCACACTACACTGGTCGCGCTTCAAGACGTTGTGCCAGCAGCGTTTTGGGCCTCCTCTGCGCACAAACACATTGGGCAAGGTGGCACGTCTGCCGTTCCACTCCACGGTGGAGGACTATCAGGATCGATTCCTAGCTCTCCTATGCCACACGGAGCCCGTGCCGCTGCCGCACCAACAGGCCAACTATTCACCGCGGGACTGTCATGGCATCTCCGGGTGGACGTCGAACTGTGCGTGCCCGACGACCTGCAACAGGCCATGGCCCTCGCCCGAGCATACGAGCGCCGCCAGCAAGGCTCGGACGGTCACGTGCCTCCGCCCTCTACACGTGTACTAGCTACGCCATCCTCGACGCCAAGATCACCGGCCGGGCCAGCGGCTGCTGCCTCCACCCTGGCAACACCGACGTTCAAGCACCTCACCCCAGCAGAGATGACGGAGCGGCGCCGCCAGGGGCTATGCTACAACTGCGATGAGCCATTTGTACGAGGCCATCACTGCCAACGCCTCTTCTACCTTGAGGTGACCGCCGACGACAACGGGGTGGCTGCGGCGGAAGATCCCCCACCCCCGTAATCCTACCTTCCAGCTCGAGGATGAGCTGTTTTTGGAGGTCGGGAGAGATGTTATGACCGACAGCCTAGCAGCCCTAATAAAATTAGTTTGTTTGTTTAGATGAATAAGTATCAGTTAGTTTGTTTAGATGGATAGGGATAAGGAGTTTGTTTATATAGATAAGGATTTGGTTTGTTAAGATATTAGATAAGGACGGCTGCTATCTCAGCCCTATAAATATACTCCTTCAATCAATGAAAGATTAAGCAAGCAAATCATCTTGCTCGGCTTCCCCCTTTTCCCGTGTCTACTGTTCACCGCGGGGTACTGTTCATCCCGTGAACAGTAACTCGCCCCCCCCCTTCCAGCCAGCAGCCCTAACCCTAGGACAACGGCGCCCAAACGTCGTGGTCCAGAGCCTCGCCCTTCTCCTCACCACTCATACCTTCTTAGAAGCCGCAGCTCCAACGGAACGTGTTGTTCATTTGGAGGAGCAACAAAGAGGTCTTTAGTGATGTGGAAGTGTTCATAATCAAAGCACTTTGGGAATAGCTTACCTAAAATAATGTCGAGGGGATGGATATATTTAAGCTAAAAAAATCATTTTATCAATCCATATAAAAGTACAATAAGACAGAAAATAAAGGGAGCTCAGATCAGAACACGACAGTCTTCCTGAGTTCATATGGTAGGACACGAAGCTCGCAATATGACTTGATAGCCTCTGCTAAGCACTGCTTCTCAAGGTTCTCAGACTTGACAACAAAACTCTGTAACGTGTCTCGGTGAGAGACTCGTTCAACCTGCATCAAGTTAGCCATATAGTTTAGTGGTTACTACCAGATTCGAATTCGACACCAAAGTTAGCTGTTCTGTGAAAACTATGAATACCATCTGTTCAATGATTGGCCCAGCATCAAGTTCTGGAGTAACGAAATGGCTAGTTGCCCCGATTAACTTCACCCCAGCACTGAAGGCCTGAAAAAGTGGTAAGCCTCTTGTTCAATCATCTTTTTTAAAAAGAAAAAAGAAAGAAAGTAGATACCATACAAAATTGCGATACCTGTCTTGAAGGATTCCCTCCCTTAAATGAGGGAAGAAGGCCATGATGAATATTGATAATGTCTTTACCATATGCTTTTAACAAGTTTTCTGAGAGTATCTGTCCCAAACACAAACAGCGGGTCTTAAAAACACCAAGAAGATCTGGAGAGTATCATTCACCCTGAACTAGGGATAGTAAATAAAATACTTAGAAGAAGAAAAAGGAAAAGATATATTTACCTGCATGTATCTTGCCAGCACAACAAAATCTGTACCCTGGATCAATTCCAAGATCTCTTTCTCTCTTTTGTTGGCAGGTGCGGTGGGTAAGTAGTGGTATGGGATTCCATGCCTCTGGAGAAAACGCCGTACATGATTATCTTGTGGTCTATCATGGTTGCTGTATACAGTGTATATATATATGTGATGTGAATGAGAGGTGTTTGCTAGAGGAAAGGAGGCTGACATAACAAACATGGATTACCTAATGACACAATTAATGTGTACTGGAAGCCTGCCTTCTTGCCATCTATAGAGCAAATCGAACAAGCAGTGGTCCTAGAAGAGGAACGGTATTGGTACATACATACATAGTGACTAGATAGAAATAGGAGAATGGTAACCAGAGTTATTAGTAGGATTAAGCAAGTAACCTACCTGCTTTGATGCGAGGATGGAGATGTTGTATTTGGGGTCAAGATCGGGAACTCGTACGGTGGAGGTTTGCGCATTGAAGCAGCGGGAGAGATTGAGGAAATCCTTGTGGAGCTCATGACGCGGCCAGAGCCTTGGATTGTAGGTAAACTCACTGCCAAACAAACCGCCAAGGAAGGGATTATTTCTTCATTCCAGTCGACGCTGCGCTGGGTGGGGAGGGGGAGAGCAGGCCCATACCTGCGGGAGTAGAAGACGGGTTTGTCGTCGGGGACGAAGACGTCGACGCTGTGGATGTTGCCACCGCGGGAGGCGATGCATTCCGAGAGCTTGGCGACGATGCCAACGGTGTCCTGGGTTTTGGGAGTCAGTGAGTCGGGAACGTGGGGCGTACCTGCCCTGCGTAACAAGCAAGCAGGCAGAGCCGCAGAGGGAGGGAGAGGTACGCACGGGGCACCGGAAGAGATGGATGCCGAGGAGGTTGCCCGCAGGTACGGCGGCGGAGAGCGGCCGGCGCGCCAACGACATCATCGCATTGGATGGACGGACGGACGGACGGACGAGTGGGTGGGTGCCTCTGACTCAGACTCAGACTGGGTAGGGGCGGTTGGTGGATGATATGGATTCCCAATCGGTAAACTACTACACCTGCTACTTGAATATGCAGAGATTCCTTCAGTTTGGTGAGTGGGTTAGGGGTGTTTGGTTATAGAGATTAAAGTTTAACCCATGTCATATTAGATGTTCGGATGCCAGATTTCCTCTAACTAATATTCAAACATCCGAAACGAAGGGGCTAAGATTTTTTACGAGATCATTATCGATCCGGATTATATGTTCTTTCTCCTTCTGCCCGGCGAAAGATTGAAAAAAAAAATTGGGCGTCAGCCGTAACGTAGTACAGTATTATTATTTGGAATAACAAAAATCGACAGTTGCCACACCACCACCACATTTTGTTGTTAAAAGATCAATAACTAACTATAGAGGAATGACCAGAAGTTGTGATCGTCATCTGCTGCTGCTAGTGCTATCCTCCCCTATCTATAGAGGAATGACCTCCACATCATCGTGTTCACTCTTCTCTGCTCCCTTCTCCTCCAGCATGCTCATCTCTTGCACCGGAGGCGGGTTCACAACCGTCATGGGCACTGCGTTGTTCTCTGCAAGCCGTCCCGTCCTCTCGCGATGCTCCTGGCAGTTGGCACACCAGTGCAAGCAGCAGTGGACCATGCATGGGTCACACGGAGAGTTCTGGTAGGTAAGTGCCAAACAAGAGTTAGCTCGCTCTTAATTAACAGTAGTGGAAAGAGAGGAGAGTTGAGTTGAGTTGGCCACCTTGAGATGATATTTCCTCTGAAGCCCCTGGCGGAAGATGCCAGTGTAGGTAGCACATAACCACCAGCTGAACACCAGACCTTCTCCAATCAGGAATGACGTCCTCGGATCAACACCGTGAAATATCGCCGTCAGAATCGCCAGCGTGATCCCTCCTTCAACGAATACAGCATGGCACACGCAAGGAGTTGTCCAAGGGATGTCCTCCCTAACAGCCTCAACGTTGCGCCCAAACAGCACGCAGGGGCAAAACAATCCAGTTCGGCCTAGTGATTCCATACAAATATTGACAGGGAGATCAATTGAGTGCTAAGCAAAGCAAACATTTGATCAGGCATTTTGGACTGAATGAATATTTTGAATCAGCATGTGTTGTCGCTAACAGAATCAGCAGACCACCATGGCCAAAAGTTCCAAGTACCATTTCCCACCCACATCCAAAAGAGAGATTAGATTACATACAGGTCTCTGGGTCATCGGTGCATCCGAAGATCCCGGTGGTCCAGGGCTCGTCGGCGGGCGGCTCGTAGCTCTCGGGCAGGACCTGACCGCACTCGCTACACCTCCGGCCTTCGAGCTGCTGTCGGGCAGGGGAGTAGGGATGAGATCCAGATCCATCGGACTCAAAGGACGAGGGATACATACCCTACCCTAAGGAAGAAAGAGAGCGAGACCTGCGGGACGTGAACTGGCTGGTTGAGCTCGCCGGGGCGGATGTCCTCGGCGGGGGCGTCCTGGTCCTTGGTGAGCTTGACGTAGCGTGACGGGTGGCTGCTCGTAGCATCCTCCGCCATGGTGGCCTGGGCGGATCGGAGAATGAGATCTCTCTGCTCCCCTCTGCTGCCGACCCCGGCCTTGCCTCCGTCTGACTCCTCTCATCGATCGGACGGTGGTGGGCCGATAGCTTACATGAAGCACGCCGGGCTGATCAGGCCCAAGTTAAACATCCTCCTCGGCTCTTTTGTTTGGTGCTTATACTTGACCTAACTTTTTTTAACTAAAGTTATAGAGTAATTGGTTTGATAAATAACCTAGTCTATTATCTTCTCACTCCTTGTTTAATTTGTCGAATACAATAAGATGATTTATTAGCACCTCATTCCTCATAGTTAGTTTGTATTAATATGAGAAATAGAATCCCACCAAATTTATGAGAAATAAGCTCATGATGCACCACTTCATTTTGAATAAAATGGATCCTCAAACAAATATCCACTTAGTTTTTTTAATTCGGACGATTAATTTTAGACAAAATATGACAAACCAAATAAGCCCGTAGGCCTCCACCTCTACTCGGGAGCCATGGAGGTGGAGCCAGAACGGCAACGAGCGGGCACCCTCGCCTACACCTGCGCCACAGGCAACTATCTATGCCTTTAGACTGTGTTCACCGGAGGACTCTTCCCTCCCCCTCCCCTACTACTGTACGGGCTACAGTACACCCCTAAACCCTTCACCGCATCCCTCTTCCTCCTCCTCTCCCCTCCCGTTTCCTTCTCTCTCCCGCTAAATGGATGGGGACGCTACCGCGCTCGCCTCCCCCTCGGCCGGTAGCTTCCCAGACAAGCGCCCGCGGTCGGAATACTCCATCGAGCGAGCTCCAGGCGATTCTATCGCCACCTCAACGCCGCCGGAGAAGGAAGCCGTGGATCCGCGCACGGCCGCGATTCCATTCTACTGGTCCGGGCCGCGAGCAGCAGAGGTCGTTGTGGACGCGGATCCGCCGGCTTGCTTCGTGGAGCGGCCACCCCGCCGATCTGTGCGAAGGCGCCGCCGCCGGTCGTCTCTGTCCGCCGGTTCGGCGTCTGCGGGGAGGAGGTCAACGGGAGTTCGTCGATTCGCCGACAGATCTACGCTCACCCGATCTGCGTCATTAGAGCTTCAAGTGCCAAGGTACGTGACTCGCTGCTCCAAGTTCCAGAGCTCTGATTCAATCCGTGTCCCCAAAATACCTAAGTTCGATTCACCCTAGGGTTTACATGTACTTCACATGTTTAATTAGAACGATTTATATGTTCATGGCGAACTTGGACAACTAGGGTTAATCGGTCCTCTGAATCGCCTATTAAGGTCAACTGATCCGTCGTTATCATCTACACCAAGACCAATGCTTTAAGTTATCGATCATAGGATACGACATGAACACTCTTGTCTGCTTTTGATATTCGTCATCGTCGTCTGCTCATTTCAGTGTATCCACCAAACTGTAACTGGTGAATGAATTTGCAGTCATGTTGTTTGTATGTTGTTTGCTCAATGTTGCTCGTACTGAAATAAATGTTGCGGTTCCTATTCCAAGAACTAAGTACCAATTATCGTTTACTTCCCCAACAGATCCCCTTGTTGTTCCATATCAATTTCTTCTAATTGGACTAAGTACCTCTGTGTATGAGTTGTAGTCAGTTATCATAATTTCTTCAAATTGGACTAAGTACCTCTGTGCATGAGTTGTAGTCAGTTATCATAATTTCTTCTAATTGGACTAAGTACCTCTGTGTATGAGTTGTAGTCAGTTGTCATAATTTGTTCTAATTGGACTAAGTACCTCTGTGTATTAGTTGTAGTCAGTTATCATACAATTTTCCTTACATGCCTAAGCATTGCAGGGAACTGACGATACCTTTACTTATTATGCAGCTTGAAAAATTTAATTTCATTATTTGACGTCCACTTCAACTAACTGAGGTTCAAAATCCTTTTTCGCTTTAGTTATTTGTTTATAATCTACTGCTTAAGTGTACTGTCCATGTATGTTGTCTGTGCTCCCATGTTTCTTGTGCAAGTTCATTTTATTACAAGGCACCAACATATTCACCCATGCATGGATACTGTGATCAAATAATTTACAGTGCGTAAACATTGGAACCAACAATTATTGGTAAATTGCAATAACATTTTGGTTTATAACTTTGCCACAATTGTTTATTACATTGCTACCCACATTTGTTTCCTAACTGACATTAACACTTCAATTTACCCAATTAGTAACGGAACTGGCCCTAATTTTTTCATCTATGCACCTTGTCTAGCCAAGGACCAACTGCTTGAGGATTCAAATCAAGATGAGCAGCCATGATGCCAAAGTGCTGCAACACTTGGTCCTCAATCTTGCATCCTCAGTGGAAAGTCGTGCAGTCAATATTAGGACCTTTTTAGAAGAGGCTTTCCGTCATTTGGGTGACGAGCATTACCTTCTGAATGCTCTACTTGCTATTCGAAAGGAGGTAGACCTGATGGAGCAGGATGCACTTGAGAGCAAAGCAAGGTCTGACCCAGAGAAGGAGAGGATGGAGGAACAAATTAACCTTGCTGAGGATGCGAAGCCAGTGCCTAGACATTTAACTTTCACCCCCCCTTCCTCACCAGAATTGTATGAGGCCAGTGACAATGACTCCTACGACTCGGACAGGTCCACTAGGTATAGCATTTGGAACCTGTACTAGTGGTACCTAGAACCTGGTCTTAGTGGTAGTCATGCATCCAAATAAAGTAGGAAGTTCTGTGTTATCTGTTTCATGCCTGCGTAACCGATGTACCAATGCTTGAAGCTTATCTTCCTTATGTACGAACCTTTTGTGGAATGCTTTATCCTTTTGTATTAAACTTATGTGGAATGCTTCATCCTTGTGTTCATTTTCTATGAACCTTATTTGCAATGCTTTGAAGTCTGAAGTTTACAGTCCAAGTTTGTTATGTGTTGTCCAACTTAATGTATTTATGTATTTCATTCCAGAATGGCAGACAACAACACAAACATACCTTTTCGACCACCTGCTGCCAGCCCAAATACAGGTAACCAAATTTTCCCCCCACCCATGTGGGATCCTCAGATGTGGCAGGCCCAAGGGTTGGACCCAACACAGGCTTCAACATTTAGTAATCCTTCAATTTCCCATATGACCAATCCTACCTGGTCCCAGGGACCCAATGACCCATCTGCATATACCTTTCGTACTCCATGGAACCCATATTTTGGTATGACAAATCCTGGGGGTCCTCCAACACAAACATCTTTCGGTCAACCACAATTCGTACCACCCATTCCATGTCCACCGGTGTCCACCCATGTTCCCAACCAGACTGACCCTATAACTTTAGAATCCGAAGCAGAACACAGCGTCCAGGAAGTTAACAGCCCTAGCAAGCCTTCAGATACACCAGGGACATTTAGGAGGACGAAGGAACAGAACTTCAAACCTGATGAAGACCTGTTGCTTTGCAAAACATGGTTAGAGATTAGTAGTGACCCAGTGATTAGCACAGGGCAGAGGAAGGAGGGTTTGTGGGCTAGAATAGAGAAAAGGTACAACGAACTTAGAGGTGAGTTTCCATTGAGACTTAATAGGGCTCTCAGCAGCAGGTGGGACAAAATAAGAGCTGAAACAGGCAAATTTGCTGGATTCTACGCAAGAGTCCTCAGGGAAAACCAAAGTGGCCTCACAGATAACGACAAGGTACACTTCTATTAATTTGTAATACTTTATGTATGGTCATGGTTGATGTGAACTTACTGTTATTCGTGCACTGACAAGTGGTTATACATCTTGTGTAGACTTCGAAAGCAGCAACTTTGTATGCAACATCACAGAAAAAGCCATTTCATTTCATGCACTGCTGGACGCGCCTGAAAAACAAACCGAAATGGGATGCCATGGTTCATGGCAGCCCCTGGCGAGGCAATGCGGGGACCGAGCCTGTTCGTAGTCTAACACCTACAGGTTCTGTTAATGAAGTGGAATCTGATGAGGGTGGTTCAAAAGGCAAGAGACCATTAGGACGTGACTCGACGAAAGCATCAAGAAAGAAGTCCATGTCCAGTTCATCCCAGTCTACTGACTACCTGTCAAGAATCCACGACATTCAAATAGCAAGATTGAAGCAAAGTGAAGAAAAATCAGACCTAAAACAACAGAACATTGAGTTCATGAAGGAAGTTGAACTCAAGAAGTTGGAGGTTCAGTCCAAGGAAATTGAAGTGCAGGAAAAAAAATTGATGATGGAAGACAGGAAGCAAAAGGATGAAGAGCTGAACAAACTTTATGCCATGGATATGGATGCTTTACCAGAAGAGTTGAGGGCTGTATACATGGCGAGGAGAAAAGGTTTAATCGAGTTTTTCATCAACAATCCTGTGTGAAGAGAACTTATTTATTTGATAAGGTGTTGCTCACCTTTGTATCGGCGTACCCTGGTCATGTGTGTTTGCGCTTGGTTGATTTCGAGTAGTCTGAACATTTGCTTACTAGTTTGAGAACATCAGCTTGGTTTTTGAACATTCGTTATTGTAATAATATTGATATTGATAATAACGTTGTTGTCATTCATGACTACACGTTTGGCAACATATGCAAAATATTTGTAGCAGATGCATTACACATGACAGTTACCATGACTTCTTCACTGACGCCCAAGGTACATGACTTGCATCGGTTGAACTACTTGTTACTTAGTTCGTAAATCAAATATAACAACATTGTTGAGCCACCTAATATGGATGAAGGCCTTCAACCCATGGACCCTCGACGTGCCCAAAGGTGTTCTATCAGGTTGTGCTGCAAAGACAAGTATGTAGTCTGAGATGTGATGTCCTGCTCGGGATCGTTGGGTAATTCAGAGCGGATATGATTGTTTAGCCACTCGTTGCGGACCTCAGGAATATGATTACAAACTTCTGGGGGACCAGTGGGGCCAACGAAGTCCACATTTGCTGCACCATCACCTTCGTCCTCGACAATCATATTGTGCATAATAATACAAGCAGTCATCATCTCTGCGAGGTGATTACGATCCCAACCATAAGCAGGGCCACGTAGAACTGCCCACCTCGCCTGCAAAACTCCAAATGCTCGCTCTATGTCCTTTCGACAACTCTCCTGCTTGGCTGTGAAGTGAACCTTTTTTTCCTCAAAAGCGTGACGAATTGCTTTTACAAAGGTTGGCCAATTTGGATATATGTCATCTGCTAAGTAGTATCCGAAATTGTACGTAGTACCATTAATAGTGAAGTGCACTGGTGGCATAGTCCCATTACGTAACGGATCAAACACTGGTGATCGATGAAGCACGTTGAGATCATTGTTAGTACCAGGCATCCCAAAGAAGGCATGCCAAATCCACAGGTAATACCCAGCGACTGCTTCTAGTATCATTGTTGGCCTCGAATTGCGGCCACAAAACTGTCCGCGCCATGCAGTAGGACAGTTGCGCCATTCCCAATGCATACAATCGATGGACCCTAGCATACCCGGAAACCCCCTGTCCGCGTTTGCACTAAGTATGCGAGCAATGTCGTCGTGGTTTGGGATACGGAGGTATCGTTCGCTCAAGGAAGAGACGATTGCGCGACAGAAACGGATAAGGCATTCCCTAGCCGTAGTCTGTCCAATCTGTATGTACTCATCGACCGCATCGCTTGGTAACCCGTACGCAAGGATACGCAAAGCAGCACAAACTTTTTGCAATGGACCAAGCCCTGCTAAACCAGTTGCATCACATCGTACTGTGAAGTAATCGTCTTCTCGTTGAACGGCTCGAAGGATACGTAGAAACAAAGGACGATGCATCCGAAACCTAAAAAACGAAAACAAAGCAAAAAATAATGAAACGAAGATCCAAATCAAAGTAAAAACAATACGTAGGAAACGTACCTTCGACGAAAAACATGTGATGGATACACTGGATTAGGTCCGAAGTAGTGGTGCTTGATGAGATTTTCTCCAGCAGCGTGGTCCCTATGGATAACACGGCGAGGCAATGAGGAGCGCCTACGACGCGTGCTCGTGTCTCCGATTACAAGGTGGTCAACATGTTGCCAAAGCAACAAGTTATCGATCTCATCGTCCGACTCATCGGACGATGAAGACAACACCAGGCTTCGCAATGAGTCCATGACGAGCTGAACTAAGACTACGTAGTACGTATTTTTGATGGAATGGCGGATGAAACAGAAGAGACGAATGTGTAGGTGGGTGGAGCATGCCCGCAGGGGGACCTTATTTAAAGATAGCTTCGGTGTGTGAAGGAAGCCAGAGGGTCGTGGCTTGCCGGAGAAGACAGTCGTGTGGTGGAAGCCACTCGTGTCGTGTACGAGAAGAATGTGACTTTCTATTTTTTAAAAAACATAAAATTCGACCGTATTTATACTACCGTATTAATACTAATTATGGCGTTTGGTAATTAATTGTGGACCATGTTACGCCGGTGTACTGTTGAAATAACAAATAAAAATAAAATTAATATTTAATGGTAGTTATGCCCGTGTACTGTGCAAATAAGAAATAAAAATAAAATTAATATTGGATGGTAGTTGAGTTAGTTGATGATGAAAGTATATAATATTGTTGTGGTGGGGTATAGAGGATTGATATAGGGAGAACCGCTGTAGAGCGTGGAGAAATAGGGGGAGAGAGAACGCTGACGTGGCACGTGAGTGAGATATAGGGGGAGAAATTTAGGGGAACCGTTGAAGTCAGTCTTATCAGCAGCTTCGGCTCGGGGCAGCTGAACCTTGCGGGCCACTGCGACCCCTACGCCAATAAGAACACCACCAAGTACGGAGGACTCATGCTGTGGTCCAAGTTGTACGATGACAACAACCTGATCTCTCATCTAATCTGGTAAGATTTTTTTCTCGAAAGGGTTGGAGAGCTACACATCATATATGTTAAGAAGAAAAAGGTCTAAAATAGACCAAATCAAAAAACAAAAAACAAAAAACAAAAAGCAAGCGATATAAATGCCACATAGATTTTCATCAAAAGAGACTGCAGATGCAAACAACACTTGTACATACATACACCTCTTAGCTAAATGTACTAAAACATAATTCATTTGGCTCCCTCATCTATTCATAGGCGTTTTGGTCCCAGAGAGAAGGGGCAGTAAAAGAAAAGACAAATTGTTGCAGCTAGCTACACATAATCCCAGATTCTTCTGATGTAGTGGGGTTTTTACAGAGACATCCCTACGCTTGGGTCGAATCGTCAGCATGACCTACCTGGGTTACAATCTGGCAATCTGCCTGTCGTCTGGATGAACGCTGAAAGTAGTATCTGCAGGAGGAAAATGGTTGGTAGCAGTTGTTCTTCATTAGCAAGTACATATCGACGGATAATAACTCATAAAAGAAACTGTGTTCTCATGGCATACACAAAAATGTCGATTCCATGGAGAGATGAGTGTTTCCTGAGCAGGCGTTCTATTGTATACCATTCTGATCGTTGGGAGCCACCTTGGTAACCAATTCGGGGCATGTGGATAGCCGCTTCAGAGAGGAGAAAAATAATGAAAACAAAATAACCGAACCTGATAGTAGCTAAAGAGATAATTGCATAAGTTCAGTACTTCAATGCAAAAGAGGAGCCATAGGATTATAAATTTAAAATAGCTATACAAACATGCTCTCACGGTTTATAATTAAAAAATCAAATAGACGTTTAGGCTGAACAGGATGTTTAGTGCGTACATATTACTTGAAACAACATACATTTTGACAACTGGCATGCATTGCTGAAGAGATGAGTGGCATTCCGACATTCCAAGGCATGCTTTAGATTTCTATATTAAGGAACCAAACGAGAACAATACCAGAATGCTGAGCAGCTGAGAAGGCTGCTTTTGATATACAGAGCTCCAAATCAGACATGGAGATTTCACTTCTCGGAACTTTACGCCTCGGATTGTAAGACTGAACGATAGCTAGTGCAACCCATAAAGGTGCATCCAAACTCCGGGTACAGTTGCCTTCTGCAGTAAGGATGCAAATGAAATGAAGACACGGAGGACAGGTACTTGTCAAAGTAATCACACATGAGTAGAGTCTGCACAAGGGATAAATCGAAACAAGCATTTTCCCGCAAATGCTGAGAGGCTGTTTCGAAACCCGTGACCCTGTGACTCAGTGAGTCAGCTCTCACCACTCCACCAGGTCTGCCCCTAAAGTAAGCTACTATAAAAGAATAGAGGCAACATTTAGTGAACATTTTTTTCTTGAATACTCAGAAGAGTTGCAAGTCAGTGTATTAGAGAATAAAAAGGAAGGACTGGTCACTTACAGAGCCCCTAGGAATGAAGACCAATCCCTGCTTCCTCCTCCCCATGCCCCCCCATCCCCATACTGTTACACCTAGGCCATAGGGACCATAGCTATTGAACTAAAGTTATTTTTTTTACCAAGATTAACATAGTTCCAATGATAGTATTGCCATTCTATTTAGCAGTCACAGAAGTTCATGCATGTAAATATGGTCTAATGTGAAATGCAATAAACATAAAGGTAATACAACTCTGTGAAGCTTGTGCTAAAAAAAAACTAACCATCAAGCTGAATCAAGTGAAGATCGCCCATGTGGAGATCATCAAATTCAGAAGCACGGTGATAAGCATCTGGAATGCATGTCGACAGACTAGTCAAAGCATCAAACATCCCTCCATGCCCCCAAGTCCCAGAATTATCTATGCAGCTGTGACAAAATTACAAGTTATTTAGCACAAAAAATTGGTTGAGGAAACTTAGCAAAAGTCGAAGGACAAAAGATACTGAAAATCTTTCTATTTTCTTTTCTTTATGTTAAGACAACATCTTAACATCAAGTAGTTGAAAACTTATACAGATGCCGGAAATAATAAATATACAACACACAAACTATTTTTAGACAATGGAAAAAGAAAACACCACGATATCTGCATCCAAGACACAGTCATACTGTTATGGTCGCTAGATCGGTGAGGGATTGGAGAGGGGTATCGATGGGCAGAAACGTCGCCCAGGGGCCTCTGCCCACGGCCGAGCAAGAGGAGGGTTTCTCCCTTCTAATTCTTGCCTGCTTTATTTCTCATCCATTGATGACATAAATAGGCCGGTTGGCCGCCCCTATCTAGCTAGGCATCCTTATCTCCTTAAAACTCTCCTAAAAACTCTCAACAAACTACTAACTGATAACCTTCCTAGATAATCTCAACTAATCTCCTAAATAATCTCAACTAATATTCTAATCTTATCTCTAACTATCCTTATCTAATCACCCTTGGAGGGCACATGGCTGCTGCCGCAGCCCCTCCGTGGGCCTCCTTAGGCCCTGACACTACACCCCTCCTGGACAAGCAGCTCGTCCTCGAGCTGCAACATGACGGGTGCTCAAAGACCGAGTCTACTTGACCCAAAACCAGACACCTAGAAGACAAGCCTTTACATCTCGACTTATCTTATTATTCTGAATCTGAATTTTTTTGACCCCATAAGATAAAGCGGGCACCCTCCGCGCATTGGACTTGCACGTGTGCAGCCACCTGGATCCCATGGACGCCATCTGGACGAAAGGGGAGCACATGGACGGGCACCTGGAATATGTCGCAAAATAACAAGCGGAGGCGCCCTCGTGGCGGCCGGTAGCGGAATGTGGTGGCGCTAAATAGTGCGCCCTTGCCGATGACGAGGGGAATGCCTTCCCTACGTCCGCTGTCGTAGAGTTGAAGTTCGTCGCCCGTGGGACACGTACCATGGTCGCACTTGGAGATAGCGGCCTGGTGCCGCTGCTGATGGCCGTTCGACAGTGCGAGGTCGTGCCCCTGTGTGCCGAGGTCAACCATCACCAAGGTCCAAGGCTGCCTCGAGCATCTGCCGGCGCATCTCCCGCACTCTCCGTCGTGCAAGGAAGCCACGAGCAGCAGCTTGTATGCCCACAATCGTCGACGTCTGGAGCCGTGCGGACAACGCGAGTTGGTGCTGCTCATGTTGCACTGCTGCCTTGATTTGCAGCAGCCCTTGTTCAACCTTTTGGAGCGTGGCTTGCATCTTTGCGAGATCAGCCCTTATGTTGGTCCACAAGTCCCCCATCGATGGAGCTGGTGATTGATGAGTCGTGGCTGCCCCTAGTGGCGTCACCCATGGGGACGGAGACACCGTCAACGAAGATGATGTGACGAAATTTGGTGTTGTCCCTGGAGATCGGCACGCTGGCATCCAGGATGTGGTGACAAAATTGGCAAGCGATGATACCCATGGAGATGGGGACGCCGGTGGCCAGGATGGCGTGACGAAGGTGGCATACGGCGCAGCCCATGGAGATGAGGACGTCGGTTGCCAGGACGGCGTGACGAAGGTGACATGCGGCGCGGTCCATGGAGACGGGGACGCCGGTTGCCAGGATGACGCCGCGAAATTGGCAACAAAAGCCATGGGGTCAGATCAAAACCCAAGCTAGTTCTGATACCAGATGTTATGGTCGCTAGATCGGTGAGGGATTGGAGAGGGGTATCGATGGGCAGGAACGTCGGACGGGGGCCTCTGCCCACGGCCGAGCAAGAGAAGGGTTTCTCCCTTCTAATTCTTGTCTGCTTTATTTCTCATCCATTGATTACATAAATAGGCCGGTTGGCCGCCCCTATCTAGCTAGGCATCCTTATCTCCTTAAAACTCTCCTAAAAACTCTCAACAAACTACTAACTGATAACCTTCCTAAATAATCTCAACTAATCTCCTAAATAATCTCAACTAATATTCTAATCTTATCTCTAACTATCCTTATCTAATCACCCTTGGAGGGCACATGGCTGCTGCCGCAGCCCCTCCGTGGGCCTCCTTAGGCCCTGACACATAAAGAGAGAATATGGTAAATCATACAATAATAACTAGTTAAAGAATTCTAGGAAGAAGTAATAGCCTTCCATGAATAACATACACATGCTTTTTCTTACTAGAAATTACAAGTACCTGAATATGATGGCAGGCTTTGCGGGACAAACTTTTGAAGGATTAGTACAATCTCCATATACAAATTGGATGGATCCTGCGTCTGAAATATTCTGGCTTGCTGTGATATCAGGTTCCTTAACTGCTAGTGTCTGGTAACCCAAACTTTCCCATTTGGCCAATCTCTTTTCTTCTATTTTTTGCTTCTTAACATCATGTTTCAGGAGCTTTTCTTCAGGCGCTGCTCTTTGCCTTCCAAATTCAACTGTGGCATCTTCACTAGAAATGGAAGCCTCTTTGAACTTCTTGACCCAGGATAGGTATGCAGCTTCATTTAGCCCAGGATCAATGCGGATAGAATCAGAAGCCCTTCTAATCACAGTTCCACTGTCATCAGTCATATTTGGATTGATCTCAAATGCTCGTTCATCCTTTTCAGAAGACTCATGGCTACGCATCATGACAACCTTTTCAGACATTGTTTTTAACTTTGCCAGTTTCTCCACACTGAATGTCTCAGCAGTTATATCCTCATTGATTGTTTCTGTGGCTGTATCTGCTGGATCAAACAGGTGCAAGCCAAAGATAATTGATCTCATGTCACTAGCTTCAATTCCTGGATCTCCTCCCTTCCCATCAGTCCCATCTTCTTCTCCAATAATATTATGGCTAAGCTTAAGTTTTCTGTCGGCTCTTCGCATTATGACCTTATTCCAATTTAAAAAGGACAAGAAACTAAGTTTTTTTTAAAAAAAAAACTACTCCCTCCATTCCAAAATATAGTTCTTTCTAACCCTCTTTTTTCGTCCAAATTCGAATGAATGATAATGAATGTAGACATACATACAAACTACATTCATAGGTTATTGAATGAATGTATGTTTAGTCTAAAACGAATTCTATTTTGGGACGGAGGGAGTACTTATTCAAGAGAGCATTAGGGCTCCACCAGCAATCCATAGTCTTTACCTCTTCAATTGTGCGCTGTGACACCAAATTTATTGACAATACATGATTCAGCTGTCCAATGCGGTGAGCGCGCTGTAGAGCCTGTTTGTCAGCTTGAGGATTCCAATCTTGTTCATAAAATATAACCTAAACCAATCATCCCAATAAGCATGGATAACATATAAATAAGGTTCATTGCCATCATTAGCAGCTGTTTGCTTGGTACTAAAAACATATTTAATTAATATAGATAAAATATTACTAGATCTCGTAGGCAAAATCATAGTCATAAGAGTAGCAATGTTATCATGTTCAATGAAACTCACAGTATCGGCACCAATGAGATTAAGCCCCACACCACCTGCTCTAGTTGATATCATGAAAACAAATGCTTCACTTCGATCATCATCTCTGATAAGACCTTTTGTAGATTGAGAACTGAAATTTCTAATTGCTGCAAACCGTTCCTCAGCACGTACTGAACCATCCAGGCGCTCATAAGTGTAATTGCGTAGCTCTAGGAAATCCTATTGAAGTGATAACACAAAATAAGTGACAATGAAATGTATGCACAAGTATTAAGAGAAATAATTCGCTTATTGTGTTCGCATCACTGGGAAAAGGAAAACCTGAAGAATGTCCAGTGTCTGGGTCATCTGAGCAAATAGCAAAACACGATGTCCGCATTCATGGAGCTTCTTCAGGATAAGATCTAGGACAATGAGCTTTCCACTAGCCTGAACAAAAATGATCATAAAATATAATTTAATACCCATGCCAGGTTACCAGAAGTCCAACCTGCTAGTTCAAATGGCCCTAGTTGGCGGCTGAGCACACGAACGCGGGGGCACTTTATGAGCAACTTAGAATTTCCATGTTTTCGATAAGAAAACATGGCAGTATTATTTGATATGGTGGCACCACACCCATGTCTATTGTTTTACAAGGTTTGGCTAGCATCTGCCCATCTTCTCTCTTTTAAAGAAAGTAGAAACAAAAAAGGAAGAAAAGGGGGCTTCCAATTTACCCAGTTCTAATTGCATTTTCACTGCTAAACCACGAAGCCCGTAAGACACCTGATAGATAGACTGCATTTAATCCTCTAATGAAGCATACTAACCTGAATTAAATGTTCCCCTTCCACATAAGGCTCAGGTTCAATGCCACTGAACAGATATGGGTGACTGCAAGCTTTCCTCAGTTGTATAACCTTATGAGAATTTAGAAAAACAAGAAATGAACATTAAATTTATTTTTCCATGCATAAACTCTAAAAAGCAAGATAAGAGTCAAAACAATATAACTTTAGAATAAATTAACAAAAATAAAAAGGAAGTTTTTGGATGGGATGGTAGTTGGTTGCCCCCCCCTCCTTGGGAGAACAAAGATGGCCCACTAGAAGACTGACATGAAATGACAAGAGTACCAATACTTGCACTGGAAAAGGAAATAATTTAACTGTTTTGCAAAGTTAAGAACGTTTGCCATTCAAAAAAAGGTTAAGAAAGTTTCGAGAGGATTATGAACATGCCATATGATATGAATCATAACTCGATTAAATACTTTATTTCTGCTACATGCACATTAATAAATAATTAAGGGAATGATAAATCTACATATTATGAGTTACTGCAGCAGAACATACAAAATGCTTGTTCACAAGAAAACATAGGAAGAACAAAATTACAATGTTTTGCAAAGACTGGTGGCGAGATGATCCTCTAGCAAATGAAATAAGTGTTGGCAGCTCTTTCCGCAACACTGACATGTAAAGCTTCTTTTGTAACTGTGTCAACGGCACCATCCTGTAAAAATCATTCACAACAGATTAAGAAGATACAGAGGGCAATGACACAAAGAAATGGGAAAATATCCACCTGAAGCAAAGAACCATACACTGTTAGCTCAGTTAGTGGAGGCAGCGCCAGAATTCCACTCTCGATTAGTAAAAATTTTGTCCTACGTAGCATAAATGCCTTGAGTACATGTTTAATGATCTTGAATTGTCCTTTTGCTTTATTAGCTTCATCACCTGTTCAGAAACAAGATATTGACATTTCAGAGTGTAGAAGGGAATAGAATAGAGGGAATCACTGCACACTCATTGTGGGTGGGGGAGCCTTTCATATATATAGCCAATAGCCATGCATGGAAGTTACATACATGGGAAGCTATTCCCTGTACAGGGAAACAATCCTAGGCTATAGATAGAAACAATCCTAGGCTATACATGGCAGCTAGCCTATCTACGGGATTACAATCAATCGCTAATCAGTCTCTAATTGATCCTGATATATACATAACCTAATACAGAGATCCAAAAGAATTGCTTTCAATGTATAGCTCCCAAAAATAAACACAAAACCAACATGAAAGAAATGATGAGTGAATAAATGGTTGAGGTAACTGTTTGATGCAGGAACAATTGGTGAAAATAAATTCAAACATTTGTAAAGGTATTACAATTTTTGATTGCCATGGAAAGGCATGCTCTGGTTTTGTGCCCTATTAAGAGAATGAGTAGACCAAAGTATAACAGCATTAGCCATTCAGCATAATACACCTACACAAATATGATACAACACGAAGCATGAAGAAACTGTGCAAAAAATTGGCAATCAAATATACTGCATGATGCACTGAACAAGCGCAGATGCTACATCATGCATATTAGTGCTCTCAGCTAAAGTGCACAAATGTGATGTTGCTCAGAACAAAAGATACCTGGCAATTAACAAATGCTAAAAATACATCGCTCTACAATTTCAATATAATACCTGTCAGTGATTCCCCTGCTTCCTTAAATGTAGAAAGGAACTCATCCAGCTTTCCAAATATTGAAGGCAAACAAAAGTGCATCAAAGCCCATAATTCAGAAAGATTGTTCTGGATAGGTGTGCCTGTTAGTAGTAGACGTCTTGGCATGATGAAACGTTGCTCAAGGACATTATACAGTACCTGAAAAAGAACTTCCTGAGTCAAACATGGAAGTTTGTTCCACGATACCATATAAGGATAAAGACAATTTTCTATGATAAGTGAACCAAAAGGACAAAACGAAAAGGTACAGCATATAGCATTTGTCATAAGCACAATTATATGTATGCCTTGGCAGGTGCATATATTAACACCAACCGACAGGTGCCTCATCAACATTTTTTTCTCGAACACGCAGGAGAGCTGCGTATCATTAAATTAAGAAAGGAAGGAGGGTCCAAAAATAGACCAAATACAAACACAAAAAAGAAGAAAAATAATCATGGCCATCCGGCCACAACTAAACAAGATGACCACCTAAAAGGTCACCACAACCACAGACCCAACGCCCCAGCCCAGCCCCAGACATAAAAGATTTCCTCTATGGAGCTAGCAACTGATCCCTCTACCAGACCCCTGTAGGACACCTGGAATGGGAGCTGTGATAAGAGCAAGGTGTTTGGCCCCCGCGAACTTCCATAAATCAATTTCTTCTTCAGCTCTTCTAATAGCTCCCTCTAGACTGGGTTTAAATCTGTCAAAAACGCACCCATTTCTATGGTTCCAGAGAGTCCATAGCCCAAGGGTAATAAGGAATTAAGCCCTTTTTTAGCAATCCCCTGCAGCTGCTCACTGATTCTGCTCCACCACTCCATAGTTTTAACTTCTCCCAACTGAGGAGCAAAGCCGGACAGATTGACCTGTCCAAGCAGCTGGAAACAAAAGCTCCTAGCAAAGACACAACCCACCAAAATGTGGTCTATGGTTTCTTGATCTTGGTCACACAAAACACATTTGTCAAGATGGCTTAAACCTCTTTTCTGCAGACGGTCTGCTGTCCAACATCTTCCAAGATCAGCAAGCCATAGGAAGAATTTACATTTGGGAGGAGACCAAGTTTTCCAAATTAATTCCGAATACTGAGCCTGGGTCGACCCGATGAAAAGGCCCGCATAAGCTGCTTTAGCTGAATAAATTCCATCAGTAGCAAACCTGAAAATATGCTTGTCCTCCATGTCTGGATGAAGCTGGATAGTTTGAAGTACATCCCAGAGATCAAGAAGATCGGCAAAGACACCTACTGTCAAGGCCCCTTTAATATCAGTTAATCATTTTCTGTCTGTTAAGGCCTCAAGAACAGTTTTGTTGTTCCTAATCTTTTTTGGCACAGCTGCAAGCAGTCGAGGAGCAAGGTCTTCAATATTATTTCTGTGGACCCAACGGTCTTGCCAAAATAAGGTTGAAGACTCATTCCCAATTTCAGTGAGCATGGTAGTGTAAAAGAAGGCCTTCATTTTGTTGGAAAACTGCATAGGCAGTGAGGACCAAGGTTTATCCGGATCCGTTTTGCTCAGCCACAACCATCTCATTCTTAAGGCCCATCCCAATTCTTTGAGACTAGAAATCCCAAGTCCGTCGATTGCAAAAGGTCTACAAACTCTGTCCCAAGCAAGTTGGGGTAGGCTAGAATTGAAACCTAACAAGATGTCACCAAAAAGAGAGAGAGAAAGGGGAGGGGAAAACCTTTTGAGAGCACTAAAAGGAAAAAGGCCTAATCACGGTTCGGGCACGTAGATAGCTTCTCCAAACACAACTCCATTGGGATATTCCATTCCTTCAAGTCCCTTTTGATTGCCTCCTCCCATGTCAAGTTTGGTCGACCTCTACCTCTCTTCACATTATTGCCCCGTCTTATGATGCCTCTACGCACCGGTGCCTTTGGGGGTCTCCGGTGGACATGCCCAAACCATCTCAACCGGTGTTGAATAAGCTTTTCTTCAATTGACGCTACTCCTAGCCGATCGCGTATGTCACCGTTTCTCACTCAGTCCAATCTTGCGTGCCCAACCAATGCAACATACGCATCTCAGCGACACTTAGTTGTTGGATATGTCGTCTCTTAGTAGGCCAACACTCAGCCCCATATAACATAGCAGACCTAAGCGTTGTCCTGTATAACTTGCCTTTCAACTTCTGTGGCACTCTCTTGTCGCATAGGACTCCCGATGCTTGACGTCATTTCATGCACCCCGCTTTGATTCTATGCTTAACATCTTCATCAATATCACCATCTCTCTGTAGCATCGATCCCAAATAACGGAAGGTGTCCTTCTTTGGTACTACCTGGCCTCTCAAGCTTACATCTCCATCCTCACTAATTGTAGTACCAAAGTCACATCTCATATATTCGGTTTTGGTCCTGCTAATTCTAAATCCTTGACTCTAGGGTCTGATGCCATAACTCTAGCTTTCTGTTTGCTCCTTCCCGGCTTTCATCTACTAGAACAACATCATCAGCGAAAAGCATACACCAAGGGATATCTCCTTGTATATCCCTCGTGACCTCATCTATCACTAAGGCAAATAGATAAGGGCTCAAAGCTGAACCTTGATGTAGTCCTATATTAATCGGGAAAACATTTGTATCACCATCAGTTGTTCAGACGCTAGTCACAACCTTGTCATACATGTCCTTGATAAGTGTAACATACTTTGTTGGGACTTTATGCTTATCCAATGCCCACCACATGAAATTCATATATATTTTATCATAGGCCTTTTCCAAGTCAATAAAAACCATGTGCAAGTCCTTCTGCTCCTTATATCGCTCCATGACCTGCCTTATTAAGAAACTTGCTTCCATGGTTGACCTTCCAGGCATGGATCCAAATTGGTTCATGGTAATATGCGTCATTCCTCTCAGGTGATGCTCAATAACTCTCTCTCATAGCTCCATAGTGTGGCTCATGAGCTTAATCCCTCGATAGTTGATACAACTTTGAATATCTCCCTTGTTCTTGAAGATTGGTACTAATGTACTCCTCCACTCATTGGGCATCTTGTTTGATCGAAAAATATGGTTGACAACTTGGTTAGCCAAACAATAGCAATATCCCCAAGGCATTTACACACCTCTATTGGGATACCATCCGGGCCCATCCCATTGTCCCTTTCATCCTCTTTAAAGCTTCTTTGACCTCTGATTCTTGGATCCTGCGTACAAAGCATCTATTTAAATCATAAAAGGAGTCATCCAATTGGGTGTCCATAGCAGAGTGCCTTCATCAAAGGGCGGTTTATCCAAGATAACTTCATGCTGGTGCAGCAGACTTCCAGATTCCTTCATCGTCAGAAAAAGGCTAGTTTACTTCTCAAATTGGACATCACCAAGGCCTTCGATTCGGTCTCGTGGCCTTTTCTCATTGAGGTCTTGGCGCAGCTTGGTTTTGGTTTTGGACAGCTTTGGAGGGATATTATCTGTGGGCTGTTGGCCTCATCTTCTACTCAGGTCCTTCTTAATGGGTTTTCGGGGAGGAGGATAATTCACAGAAGAGGACTTCGGCAAGGCGACCCTCTTTCCCCGATGCTATTTATCTTGGTAATGGACATCTTGGCCCTGCTCTTTAATAGGGTTGAGGAATCAGGTTTATTGCAGCGCTTGTCGGACAGGGTTAAACTCCACCGGATCTCTATGTATGCTGATGATGTTGTCATATTTTTTAGGCCCTCGGCTGCAGACATTTCCATTACATTAAGTATCTTGGATTTGTTTGGGAAGGCGTCTGGGCTCCGTAACAATGAGCAGAAATCTAATGTTTTTCCCATCCAGTGCCCTGCGGATGACCTTATGTTGGTCCAGAATTTATTGCCTCTTGAGAGGTCTGAATTCCCTTGCAAATATCTTCGAATTCCTCTCTCCCTTAATAAGCTGACCAGGGAACAAATTCAATCTATCATAGACAGGGTGGTCGACCGTCTTCCGAGTTTGAAAGCTGATCTTATGACAAGAGCTGGTAGGAAGATTATGGTTCAGCATGTGCTCACCAGTATGATCATCTATTTAGCTATGGCCATTGATTTTCCTCATTGGGCTTTGGAGGCAGTTGATAAAATCAGAAAGGGTTTTCTATGGAAAGGCCGCAAGGAGGTCAGGGGAGGACATTGTCTGGTTGCCTGGGGAAGGGTGTGCAGACCCCTCCAACTAGGAGGTTTGGGTATTTCTAGTTTGAAGGAACTATGCTGGGCCCTTCGTATGAGATGGTTATGGCTTCATAAAACTGATCCAGAAAAACCTTGGGCAAACCTCCCTATCCAAGTTCCAAAAAAACGCAGGATCTTTCTTCTCCACTGTTTTGGTCTCTAAAGTTGGAAATGGAGCACACACTTTGTTTTGGACAGATAAATGGCTATTGGGACAGAATGTGTGTAGTCTGGCGCCTAGGTTATTTGCCACCATTCCTAAAAGGATTGCGAATAGAAGAACTGTTCTTGAGGCTCTTTCCAACAGAAAATGGATATCTGATATAAAGGGTGCTCTGTCTATGGGAGTTCTAGTGGATTATTTGAACCTTTGGGAGCTTCTTTCAGAAATAGTGTTGCAGCCTGAAGTGGAAGATAAGCATATATTTAGTATTGCGGCAGATGGTAAATACTCGGCTAAGTCGGCATATGAAGGCCTCTTTGTTGGATCAACGTCCTTTGGTCACTATCACCTGGTTTGGAAAACCTGGGCACCTCCAAAGTGTCGGTTTTTCCTTTGGCTGGTGGCTAACAAGAGATGCTGGACTGCTGATAGGCTTGCAAAGAGAGGCTTGGATCATCCAGCTAGGTGCCTTTTTTGTGACCAGGAAGCTGAAACTATTGACCATGTCCTTGTCTCCTGTGTGTTCACAAGAGTGTTCTGGTTTACTCTTCTTAAACCGTTTGGGTTTCAAAGTCTGGCTCCCCAGCCAGGACATTCTTCTTTTATGGCTTGGTGGGAGCAAATCTCAGGGTTGGCTACTGGTCTTCCTGGTAAAGGTCTTAACTCGCTTGTGGCCTTAGGAGCATGGACAGCGTGGAAGCTTCGAAATAGTTGTGTTTTTGATGGTTGTACTCCTAGTTTAGATCTGTCCATTAAGTTAGCTAGGGAGGAGAGGCAGTCTTGGGAAATGGCCGGGGCTAAAGGTCTTTCATACCTTGCTGCCCTAATTCCTGGAGACTAGGGAGTTGCAGGTTGAGTTTGATGGATTTTTTCAGTTTTCTGTGTTTCTGGCCTCCCTAAGGAGGCCTTGTAATCTGTCCAGGTCTCTTTGACCTGGACTTATTTCTTCTTCTTAATATATTGAGCCGCAGTTCTCCTGCGTTTTCAAAAAAAAAAATTGGGTGTCCATAGTCTCATTCTCACCATTGGAAAGATTGTCAAAATACCTCTGCCACCTCTGTTTGATGTCTTGACCTTTCACCAAGAGTTGATCCATCTCATCCTTAATGCATTTAACTTGGTTGAGGTCCCTCATCATCCTTTCCCGAATCCTAGCTATCTTATAGACATCCTTCTCCCCTTTCTTTGTACTTAGTCTTCGGTAAAGATCATCATAGGCTCGACCCTTTGCCTCACTCACAGCTCGCTTTGCAGTCTTCTTTGCCACCTTATACCTCTCTATGTTGACCACGCTCCTGTAATGGAACAAGCTCCTGTAACATTATTTCTTCTCCTTTATTGCCTTTTGAACATCCTCGGTCCACCACCAAGTATCCTTAGGTTCAATGTCGCTCCCTTTGGTCACTCCAAACACCCTGACGCCACCTTCCTAATACAAGTTGCCATCTCAACCCACATGTTGTTTGCATCTTCTTCTTCGGACCAAGCGCCCTCCACAAAAACTCTTTCCTTAAAAACTTCGGATGTCTCCCCTTTCAGTTTCCACCACTTCGTCCTCGCAATTTTGGCTTGTTTATCCCTATGGGTACTGATCCGAAAACGGAAGTCAGCCACCACAAGATTATGTTGGAGCACGACACTCTCTCCGGTTATCACCTTACAATCCAAACAAGCTTGTTTATCTTCTCTCCTTGTGAGCATGAAGTTGATCTGGCTCGAACAATGGCCACTACTAAAAGTCACCAAATGAGAATCTCTCTTTCTGAAGAAAGTGTTGGCTATCACTAGGTTGTAGGCTACAGCAAAGTCCAAAATATCCTCTCCTTATTGATTCCTACTACCATACCCGAAACCTCCATGAGCCAGCTCATAATCTGCATTTGTTGAACCTACATGACCATTGAGATTTCCTCCTATGAAAAGCTTCTCATTGGTGGGTACTGCTTTGACCATGTCATCTAAGTCTTCCCAGAACTTTCTCTTCTCGCTCTCACTGAGACCAACCTGAGGGGCATATGCACTTATAATGTTCAAGACTACATCCCCCAAAACTAGTTCAACTAGGATAATCCTATCTCCCTACCTTTTGACGTCCACCATTCCATCCTTGAGGGTCTTATCAATCAGGATATCTACTCCATTTTTGTTTGCCACTGTTCCTAAGTACCAAAGTTTAAAACCAATGTTCTCCACCTCCTTCGCTTTTTGCCCCTTCCATTGTCTCCTGGACACATAGGATACTAACACGCCTCCTGCTCGCTGCATCGACTAACTCTCTTAGATTACCTGTAAGGGACCCTACGTTCCAACTACCTACACGGATCCTAGTCGGCTCAACTAGTTTCCTTACCCCTCACACCCGTTGAGACAGATGTTAAGACCCTTGCACATTTGTCACTACACCAGGGCGCCGATGTAGCGCGCCACTAAGGAAGCGACGAACCGATCCTTGCTCACTTGACACCGCATCTAGATCACGACACGACACGGCACGCCACCAAGGGGGTGGCGTCCCGGCCTTTTCCCATTTAACACCATACCCGGGTTCCGATATGGCGCGTCGCTAAGAGGGTTAAGCCCCAACGGATTTCTATTGGGTTTCATCTCCATTTTAAGTGGCTAAGTTTTTATAGCTAGATCACCACGCCTAATGCAATCTTCCTCCTTATACCTGGACTTGGGACCAGGCTATGTTGCACCAACATATGCTGAGACAACACAGGTGCCTAATCAATATAAAGTTAACAGTTGGGTTACATGCTCAATTGAAATCTAATAGTGCAGACCAATGCTGATGAACAAACATAAAATTTGTAATTTGTTTGCTGCGGAAGTGGCAAATAATTGAATGCCAAGAAGATTATTTTTTAGCATTGTGATGGTTATAGCCCTCACAAATATAGGTTGTACCTGAACAGCTGAAACCTGAAGTCCAAAAATTACTCATCAAATATGAATATTTCTACTTGGTGCCAGGTCATAGCTATTCTTTAGTTATTTCTCAAAAGCAATCTGAATAAGGTCATAGTTATGGGGGTGGTAGTCACCACAGTTGTCTTCATACTCAACAGTTACCGACGAGGAGTGTTGAAGGGAAGATGTCGTATGAAGCCTAGTATGATATAGCTTCTGGTTCAAGTCATCACCCAATTGGCCTAAAGTGGATGTACAAAGTGAAGCATGGTGAGCAGGGCGTCACCGTCAGGCACAAGGCTCGGATTTTCCCAAGGGGTGCATCCAATCCAACAGCCAGGGGTGTTTGCTCCAGTCACAAGAATGGAATCTGTATGGATACTACTTGCTGTTGCGGCACAAAGGGGTTGGCTTGTGCATCACATAGATGTCAAGTCAGTGTTCCTAAATGGCGAGCTCAAGGAGGAGGTGTACATCCGGCAGCCGCTGGGCTTTGTCACTACTGGGAACAAAGCAAAGGTCCTATGGCTAAAGAAGGTGTTGTACGTGCTTCACCAAGCGCCACAAGCATGGAACCCGAAGCTGGACAGCAGCCTGCATGAACTCGGCTTCAACAGGTGCGTCAGCGAGCATGGGATGTACCCCAAGGGCGCCACAACGTCATGTGTGGTGGTCGAGGTCTATGTCGACGACCTAACCATCACTGGAGCAAGGCCAGCGAACATCAACACGTTCAAGGAGCAGATGCGCCATATGTTCTAGATGAGCGACCTTGGTCTCTTGTCCTTCTATCTTGGGTTGGAGGTCAAGCAAGGGCGCGACTCCAACATGTTGGGGCAAGCGACATATGCGCGCAAGCTGTTGGAGAAGGCGGGAACCCATGCCACATGCTAGTGGAGGTCCGACTGAAGCTCTCGATGAAGAGCTCAACACCGGAGTTCGATGTGACAATGTACAGAAGTTTGGTGGGGATTCAGCACTATATGGTCCATACCAGGTGAGACATTACGTTTATTTCTTGAACCCGCAAGAGGATTGTGTGTTATATTAATCAGAGAAGAAAAATATAGAAACAAGGTGGGGTGGGGGTAAACCCAGCAACCCCCGTAGGAACTAAACAACTATAACATGAGCCACAACAGACAACCTAAGGAGCCCTCTGGCTCCTGCAGCACCCCATTCATAGCACTCCATGGAGATAAGCTGCAATATACTACCTAGATCAAGGTGACACACATCAAACACACATTGATTCCTAAACTTCCACAGCTGCCAGGCAATGAGGATGATGATAGTATTCATCCCTTTTCCTTGGGGATCACCTTAATTATTCTGCCCCACCAGGATGCAAAACAACTGTCTGTGGCTTGGGGTGCTAAGACTACGAAGCTAAACTGTCGGAATAAACAATAAAGTGACCCATACCTGCCTGGCAAACACACAAGATAACAAGAGGTGATGGATTATTTCAGCTTCCTGATCACACAAGGGACAAACTGAAGGGTGAGGAAGTCCCCTTTTAGCAAGCCTGGCAGTTGTCCAACACCTATTATTGATCACTTGCCACATGAAAAATCTGCATTGGGGGGCAACTCTTCCAAATCAATTTTTATAGGGCAAAAATGATTCCCCCTTGAAAGAAGGCCTTATAGGCAGAGTGGCTAGAATAAATGCCAGATTGGTCAAGCCTCCATATGTGTTGATCCTCGACCCTAGCATTCAACTCAAAGGCATCTAAAATTTCCCACATCATAACGTTTGTGGTGGATTTTGTGAGCCACTTCATGGAGAGACCACAGCAAGAGCATCTAGTCGTCGTCAAGCACATCTTGCACTACATCGTCGACACAATCGACTACGTTGTCTACCCAAGCACTGCAACACCGACAATAGGTTGACGGGCTACATATTGAATGGTTACATTAATAGTGACTTGGGGGAGACATCGATGAGAGAAGCACCAGCGGTGTTATCTTCTTCCTAGGACATATGTCTCTGTCATAGCAATCTCAGAAGCAAAAGATAGTGGCCCTCTGAACTTGCGAAGCAGAGTATATGGCGGGGGCGGCTAGAGCATGTCAGGATGTGTGGCTCGTGCAGGATGTGTGGCTCGTGCGATTATTGGGGGACATCACTGGCATCAAGTCCAATCACCACTACTGCTGAAGATGGACAATCAGTCCACAATTGCACTCAGCAAGAACTCTAGTCTTCATGATCGAAGTAAGCACATCGACACTAAATTCTATTTCATTCGTGAATGTGTGGAGAGACATGGATCATGTGAGTACTAAAGAACAGCTTGTAGACATTCTGACGAAATCACTTGGCCGTGCCGTGCACGGTTTGCTAAAATTCGTGGCAAAATTGGCATCATCAAGGTCAAATAAACCGAGATATGCTTAGGGGTAGACTGTTGCATAATCCATCTCGGTTTATTTGTTTCCTTCTTAATTGATAGCTAATTTATAATTGATTGATTAATTCCCTTTCTTCGCTAATTGATATTGATTGGATAGTTTCCTTTCTTAGCTAATTGATTGTTGATTGGTGTCGTGATGGTTGTGAGCCTTTGTAATTATGTATATAAACAGATCAATACAATACACCTATTGCATCGGTGTAGTTTGGCAGCGCCAAAAAACTTAGTGTGTTCTTCCAGTGTTTGTGTTGAGTTTTGTGAGCGTTTGAGTGATTCAGAGATCATCTTCTTTGTCTTCGACAAGGCACGTTGGCAAGTAGAAGGCTACAGCAAAGATGTTTTTTCACTTACAGCACTGAAATTTGAGCTTCCATGCTATTTATAAACAAACAAATAACCCCACATGACGTACAAAAATGAAGGTAAGTACAAGCTTCTAGTACTATGGTACCAAGAGCTGCTCGGTGACAAAAGAGCAGTACCAGGAAAAAGCTTTGCACACGGCAGTCATAAGCATAGAACTAGTGATGAAATTGAATTTCTAAAATTCTCAGGTGAATTACAAAGATTAAGTGTCTGCTCACACTGGATGGATTTTTAAGACGTTGAGCTTCATCAATAACTGCATAGTGCCAGGGGATTTGTGAAAGGAAATCTTGATCCATCAAGGCTATGTCATACGTTGTCATGAGCACATCAAATGGTAATTCCTGTTCCGGGCAAAAAAAAATAACAAGGAAAGATGTCACATATATTGATGGGAATCATGGGATACACATACACCTAAGGAATATTGAACCAAAAAAAATTTCTGTAACAGAAGAGCATACAAAGGATCGAGATGATGTGGAAGCTTTCTGTACATCTTCATAGATGGTCCTCCGAAGGTCACGGCGGTGAAGCTTACCACCTACATACTGCATCACCCTGAAGGAAGGACAGAATTTACTGAATTCTGACAGCCACCCATCTGTGACGCTTAGAGGACATAAGACCACTGCACGGGTAAGCTTACGTGATCAAAATTCAAGTAGTAGCACGATAAAATCCAATGTAATTAAAAAAATAAAAGAAATCACTTGTAGGATACGCACGAAATGGTCCAGGTGCAATACGGTGGATCTTGAGATAGCTCAATAGAGAAATCGCTTGTAGGGTTTTGCCAAGCCCCATCTGCCCATGTGGTCAAAGGCCCATAAAATTGGATAGCGTGAGAAATATGGTATGGAAAATTAGTTATACATGGATGGAAGCTTCCTAGTCTCCTAGAGTGGTTTGATTTGATCGAATGCAGAAAGATAGTGTAGGATTTGGCGACTTAAACCAACGTTTAATTAACAATAAGCAAACATAGACTGACCACGCAGTAGAGATTTATTTGTAATAAAAATATCAGTTTTTAAGGCGGTGCCCTTAGTTTTGCTGCTGCTGTTCTTTTTTTCTCAATTTTGTTCTTCCAGTTATATATAGAGCAGAAGGTAAAAAAAAATACGGCTAAAATTAAAAATGAGGAAGATATATAAGAGAAAACAAGGGACGCGGTAGGCAAATGGAATGAAATGGCGAAAGGCCAGTATATTCGCGGGAGGGGGTTTCAGTTGCGGACATCCCGAGTTCCGGACCGGAAACCCCCTCGGCAGTGGTGTGGTAATAAGGGGGGGCGGCGGATGAAAGCTCACCTCATCACCTGCGAGCGAACGGAATAGACATAGAATGAGAAGCCAGCGCTGGAGGCCAGCAATGGGAAGGAGATGGGGGAATTTTGAGAACGTACCGAGTACGACGTTGACGCCGAGGCGATAGCGGCGGATGAGCCAGGCGACGCCATGGAGCTGGTGCGGCTTGAGGTCGGCCGTGACGCCGAGGTCCGGGAGGCGGGTTCCTTTGTCCTGGGCGTCAGCGGAGAGGACAAGGTCGGCGGCCGCGAGCAGGCGGCGCTCGTAGGAGGTTGCAGTCGCAGCCATGGGGGGACTGTGGCTGTGGGAGGGAGGGGGTCGAGCGGGAGCTGATTTCCTGCTGGGCATAGTCGCATAGACTTCCTGGGTCGCTGTCTCGCACAGACGGAAGCAGTTGGTGGGCCCTAGACGTCCACGTGGGTAGACATAAGAGGGTTGAAATCGTTTTTAATGTTCGAAAAATAACTTAAAATTTTCAAAAATTCTAGAAATATTTTTAGATATAAATTGGCATCTAATAAACTCAAAAACATATTTATAACTTTTAAAAATATTTTTTAAGTACCTCAAATAAATAGATTTTAAATCTCAGAAAATAGAAAGATATTTAGAAAAATATGAAAATTTATCGGAAACTTCTACAAGATATATTAACATGTTTCAAACACTTCTTACACTTAGAAACACTATGCAACAGCATGAATGCAACAAACAAGGCATTTCTAGGGCTCACGCCAATATAGAACAAATAACTATCTATTGTTTTAATAAAGGGAAAAGAAAAGCGAAGAAAGTAAAGAGTAACACCTGAATTTTGAGTATATAGTAAATAAAATTTTATACCCTGAAATTAAGGGTGTTACACGAGGAGGCGGACTGGAGCTGTCACAAGAAAGAGCGGTGTTGACCGCTACTCCCCTCACCAGGCGAAGCCCGACGCTGCCACGTATCCTGCGACACGTATCGTGGACCATCGAGGAAACCGACACCGACCTCTGGAGTACAATGCGCCTCGCCATTAACTACGGACAAGACATATATATGCCCACTCTAGCGGCGGGCGCTATGACCGAAGTACACGGACCACACAGTGTCTCGCGTGTTACTGAGGCGGGACCTTTGACTCTCTACACCGTGTGGGTTGTTGCCATCATGGCCCCCACTGTAGCGCGCGAGGTACCAAGGCGAAGGGTGACAGGTGAAGAAGACATGACGACGTCGCCTGAGCATCCCTAAACACGGTAGCACTTCAGCCTACGTCGCAACCTACTTCTACGCTCTTCCCCCGATTAGACGAGGCAAGAGCACGGTGGGCGGTAGCACTTCAGCCTACGCCGCAACTTATTCTTGTGCTCTGCCTCGATTAGACGAGGCAAGGGCACGGTGGGCCAAGAGATCTACACGAAGACCAGAAGAAGATTTGTTCCCCGCGCAAATCTGACCGATGTGATCACATGTGTCCGAGAGACTGATAGACTCACACTCGGTGCGTGACAAACCATCACAGGAAAGAGTCCGCCCCTTACACTGCAAAACCTTTTGAAGCGATCTATATGGATTACTCATGGGCTGAAGAACTACATCTAGCAGATGTGCACCCGAGAGGCAAATGGACTCACGCCCGGTGTGTGGCAAACCATCGCAGGAAAGGTCTGCCCCTTACACTGCATAAAACCCCGAGCAATCCACATGGATTACTCGGGGGATTGGTGGCTACATCTAACAAATGCACTTCCGCGCATCCAAAAAGGGGACCGCACAAGAAAAACCTCTATGTGACTCCAATGAGTTACACAAAGGCTCGGGGCTGCTGTCAGGTACTTGGGAACAAGATACCCAAAGAAGGCCCGAAGGCCTCTCAAAGACGGGCTGCGAACCGGGTGGCCCACTGAGAGCACCTAGAGGGGGTGAATAGGTGATCCTGAAAAATTAAACACTAAATAGCCACAAAACTCAGTTATAGAGGTGTTAGTGCGACTAAGTAGTTTTGAGGCAAGTTCTTGTGGACAACACAATCACAGAGTAAGCAATTACAAGAGACACGATTTTATCCCGTGGTTCGGACAAGTAACACTTGTCTACTTCCATGTTGTGGCGTCCCAATGGAAGAGGGTTGCACTCAACCCCTTTCAATCCAATGATCAACTTGAATACCACGGCTTTCTTCCTTATAGTCTTTTTCCTGTTTGCGAGGAATCTCCACAATTTGGAGTCTCTCGCCCTTACAATTGAGATCACAAAGAAGGCACATAGTAAGGTTGGGAAGAGCAACACACACAAGACTCAAATCCGCAGCACACACAGCACACAAGCCAAGACTTGAGCTCGAAACTTAGCACAGAGAGTTCACAACTCGAACGGAGCTCAAATCACTAATACAATCGATCAAATGCGCGGAGGCGGAGTGTGGGAGTCCCAGAATGCTTAGTGAATGCTTAGGTTCGCTCCTCCATGCGCATAGGGGTCCCTTTTATAGTCCCAAGGTAGCTAGAAGCCGTTGAAGACCAACTTGGAAGGCCAATCTTGCCTTCTGTCGAGTGGTGCACCGGACAGTCCGGTGCACCACTGGACAGCTACATTAGCCTATCTGGTGCACGATTTCCTTCCAAATCGGGTACAGTCGACCATTGCAGCTCCGGGCCCGTTGGTGCACCGGACATAACATTGTCTAGTGCACACCGAACAGTCCGGTGCCCCCCTGCCGACCGTTGGAGCTGCCACGCGTCGCCCGCAGATTTTGCGGCCAACCGTTGGCTCACCGGACAATCCGGTGCACCACCGGACAGTCCGGTGAATTTTAGCCGTACGCCGCTGATCCTTTTCCCGAGAGCGACGAGTTCGCCGCGGATGACTCACCGGACAGTCCGGTGCACCACCGGACAGTACGGTGATTTTTAGCCGTACGCCGCCGTCGAATCCCGAAAGCGGCGAGTTCACGCGGACCAGCCTGGAGCACCGGACACTATCCGGTGCACCACCGGACAGTCCGGTGTGCCAGGCCGAACTAGAATTTGGTTGCACACAGCCAAGTCTTTTGCAATTCGATTCTCTTCTTCTCAGCACCGTTTCTAGCACTTAGATAACCTCATTAGTATTCAAAAACAAATGTACTCAGTCTAGAAATATATCTCATGTCTTGATTTGCACTTTTCAACCTTTGGCACATTAGGACTTCAAGAATATGTGTTGGCATCTAATCACCAAAATACTTATAAAAATTGCCCAAGGGCATATTTCCCTTTCACCCACCTGCCAAGAAGCTCGGCATGAAGGTCCAAAAGGCCTCCCGGGGACGACCCGCCAAGCCGACCAGCCCGCCCACCGAACAAATACCCATCGAGCAACCCAACAAGGCGGAGCTGCTAAGCAACCTATCCGCCGAGCAACCCAGCAAGGCGGGACTGCCGACCAACCTGTCCGCCAAGCAACCCAACGAGGCGGGGCTACCGACCAACCAGCCCGCCGAGCAACCCAGCGAGGCAGGATTGCCGACCAACCTGCCCACCGAGCAACGCAGCAAGACGACAACGAGCTCTTAGGAGAACACCCCTACTAAAAGGAAGAGCCAACCTGGTACTATTGAACCACGTTGGCATGATGGGACATTATCGAGCCATGCCCAGACCGTGGAAGCAGTACCGAAGGTCTCTGTCAAGCACGATACCAAGTATGTATCCCCACTGACCAATGGATCGGACAACCCCAGCCGCAGAGACCTCAACATCAAGGTCTATATAGTGACTCATACGCCGAAAGGGACGAGGCAATACGTCATACTAGGCATACGCCTACGCATGATTAAAGGTGATACTAAGGGGATGACGAAAGATGAAGTTGTACCGAAGACATCCCTAAACCACGCCATGAGTTGAATCAACAGAACCCACCAAGCACCACCACGTCTAAAACGGAGCAGCTACAGGAATCCATCGAAAGGCGAACACGACGTGACGCCATACCAAAGGTACGGTGGCGCACGACCCAGTAGATGACTCCATAGGGGCTACGAGGCCTAGAAGCACGACCCAGCAGACGAGACCAAAAGGCCAAACTCCCCTAGTGGAATACAAGTTCTCATTCACTCATTGTAACGTCTACCCTTGAGATATAAAAGAGCAAGACAACCCCCATCCAAAGAGATCCCACAGCTTCACATAGAGCACCCAACTGTAACACTCTCCAAGCAATACTACTGTCAAGCACTGCACTGGACTAGGGCTCCGATCTGGACCACTATAACCCATTCGTCTTAGATCCACCTTCGAGCCCCTGTAGCTCACCATTCGGAGTGAGTCCATGCTAACACCCCTGTCGAACACAAATCTTGTTGTCCCTGGTTCTAGAAACCATGACACAAACATCTAAAGTCGTCTGTAGGAAAGAAGCGATCGGTGCAGGGACAAAGGCCAATTAAATTGATTTAAGAAGTGGCACGACAAATGTTGTCTACTCATCTTCCTTTAGGGATGTCGTTGTACTTTCCACCTATCTACTCATCGCTAATGTTTGGTCTTGCTCACGTGTGGGATAATGCGAAGATGAATTCATATTACGTGCATAGTCCATTTGCTTTTTAGGCTGGGCCGCTGGGGCACCATAATTTTTGTACCTTTTGATATACTGATCAGACAGTCATGGTCGAAGAAGATGCTATCCAAAATGGCATTTATGTGTTAGATTTATATTAAATGACTATATTGTTTGGTTGAAAGAGACGATGACTTGCATCGAGCTAGAGTTTTTATTTCGGGAACAAGGCGACTTGTGAAATCTGTTGTTTTGTAAAAGACGCTGGTAGCATAAGTGTTTTTGGTTCGTGGCCTCCACCAAAAGGCAGGAGGCATGCGTTGAACATCAAATCTAGTAGCACCGATACTGTCAGACGGTCCACAGTTAGGCCCAGATGGTCTCGCCCCTGGACAGTCTGGCTTGTTAGCCCAGATCATTCGATATTATATCGATTCGATCTAGAGTCTTGTTTTGTTGTGAGGTCTTCCCTGTTTCTTGTGATATCTTGTTGGACTTCACATAGGATAAGGTCTAGACTCCTTCCCTATAAATATGTAAGGGGTACTGAAAGAGAAATGTACCTTTGTGCCATTTCTAAGTGCTTTGGTGAGTAAATGCCCAATACACCACTTTGATCTAACCATCTTGGAATGAGCATGAGCATGGGTGTATAAAAAGCAAATTGAAGATGTCAAGTCCAAAAGAGCACAAACATGGACCCAAATATGCAACTTTGTGATAAATGGTATAAGTGTGTGGTTTGCACTTCTAAATATGTTGCATAGGTCCTTTACAATGTTTCTAGTGCTTGTGTTTTGGCTCTAACTTATTTTGTAGAGAAAAATACTTTTTGGGCTTGAGTTTGCACATAATGCAAATCTGAAAGGAAAATGTGCCCTTGGGCAATTTCTATTATGTTTTGGTGATTAAGTGCCCAACACATTTAATTGAGTTCTTATGTGCTAAATGAAGAGAGAAGTACAAATCAAAGAGAAGGTATGTTTCTAGACTTAGTAGTTGGTTTTTGTATACTAATATATTTGTCTAAGTGTTAGAAACAGAGAAAAGAAGAAAAGAGAAGAATTGCAAAAGACTTGGCTGGGTGCATCCGAAGTCCAGCTCGGCCTAGCACACCGGACAGTGTCTGGTGCGCCAGGCTGGTCTCCGGTAAACAGGCCGCTCTCGGGAAAAGTTCAGCGGCGTACGGCTATAATTCACCGGACTGTCCGGTGAGCCAACGGTCGCCAGCGCAACGGTCGGCCGCGCAATCCACGAGCGACGCATGGCTCGCAGCAACGGTCGGCAGGGTGCACCGGACTGTCCGGTGTGCACCAGACTGTCCCCAAGGACCAACGGTCGGATGCGCCAGAAAAGGAAGAAGATCGCGCACCGGACAGCTACAGTGACTGTCCGGTGCACCACCCGACAGAAGGCAAGTTTGGCCTTCCTTGATTGATCTCCAACGGCTCCTAGCTGCCTTGGGCTATAAAAGGGACCCCTAGGCGCATGGAGGAGCTACCCAAGCATTCACTAAGCATTCTAAGGCATCCAGACTCTGCTCCTGCGCATTCGCTTTGTTGTGTTAGAGATTTGAGCTCCATTCGAGTCAAGAACTCCCTGTGTGTCATTTGAGCTCAAGTCTTCACTTGTGTGCATTGGTGTGCTATGTTTTTGAGTCTTGTGTGCATTGCTCTTCCCAACCTTACTCTTGTGCGTTCTTTGTGATCAATCTTGTAAGGGCGAGAGGCTCCAACTTGTGGATATTCCTCGCAAACGGGAAAAGGATATAAGGAAGAAAAGTCGTGGTATTCAAGTTGATCATTGGATCACTTGAAAGGGGTTGAGTGCAACCATCGTCCATTGGGACGCCACAACGTGGAAGTAGGCAAGTGTTACTTGGCCGAACCACGGGATAAAATCGCGTGTCTCTTATGATTGCTCTCTCTTTGATTGTCTGTGTTCGCAAGAGCTCGTCTCATTGACTTGATTAACCCGCACTAATATCTTTATAATCAAGGTTGTTGGAATTTAGTGTTGAATTTTATAGGATCACCTATTCACCCCCCTCTAGGTGCTCTCAGTTGGTATCAGAGTCGTTCTCTTCATCTAAGGGACTAATCGCCCGAAGAGATGGATCCTAAGGGAAAGGGCATGGTGGTCAACGACAAGGAGAAGGAGTCCCTCTTCAATGAGCCAAGGGATGACAAGCCCACTGACTCAGGATCGAGTCACAAGAAGAGGGACGGGAAGAAGAAGAGGCGCATCAAGAAGATTATTTACTACGACAGCGACGCCTCCTCTTCTTCACCAAGAGACGACGACGACGATGACTCGTCTAAAAAGAAACCGATTAATCAAAACTATTCATTTGATTATTCTCGTATTCCATTCAATTCTAATGCTCATTTGCTATCAATTCCACTTGGTAAACCTCCACACTTTGATGGAGAAGACTACTCTTTTTGGAGTCACAAAATGCGTAGTCACTTATTTTCTCTCCATCCTAGTATTTGGGAGATAGTTGAAAATGGAATGCATTTCGATAGTATGGATAACCCTATGTTTATTAATGAGCAAATTCATAAGAATGCACAAGCTTCCACTGTTTTGCTCGCTTCTTTGTGCAGGGATGAATACAACAAGGTGAGCGGCTTGGACAACGCCAAGAAAATCTAAGACACCCTCAAGATATCTCATGAGGGAAACGACGCCACCATGATCACCAAAATGGAGTTGGTGGAAGGCGAGCTGGGGAGATTTGCGATGATCAGGGGAGAGGAGCCAACACAGACCTACAACAGGCTCAAGACCCTCATCAATAAGATTAGAAGCTTTGGAAGCACAAGATGGACGGACCATGACGTCGTCCGACTTATGCTAAGGTCATTCACGGTAATTGACCCCCATCTTGTTAACCTTATTCGTGAAAATCCCAGGTACACCAAAATGACGCCCGAGGAGATACTCGAAAAATTCGTAAGCGGGCGTATGATTGTAAAGGAAGCGTGATACGTGGATGATGCTCTTAATGGCCCTCTACCCATCTACGAGCCTCAACCCATTGCTCTCAAAGCAACAAGCAGCAGGGAGGCGCAACCAAGCAAGGTGGCACAAGTTGAGGTTGCCGAGCTAAACAAAGATGAAATGGTCCTAATCATCAAGCGCTTCAAGACTGCACTGAAAGGACGCAAGGAGTACCCCAACAAGAACAAAGCAAGGGGAAAGCACTCCTGTTTCAAATGCGGTAAGACTAGTCATTTCATAGCACAATGCCCCGATAATGATAATGACCAGGAACAAGAAAAGCATGGGAAGAGGGAGAATAATAAGGTTTACAAGAAGGCGAAGGGCGAGGCGCACCTTGGCAAAGAATGGGATTTGGACTGCTCTTCATCTGACTCCGACGATGAAGGACTGGCAGCCTCGGCCTTCAACAAATCTTCGCTCTTCCCCAACGAACGCCACACTTGCCTCATGGCCAAGGATAAGAAGGTAAGTGTTCGAGATTCCCCTAAGTACACTACTTCTAGCGATGATGATTCTTCCGATGATGAAGTAGATTACTCTAGCTTATTCAAAGGTTTAGATAGAGCTAAGGTAGAAAAGATCAATGAATTAATTGATGCTCTAAATGAAAGGGATAGATTGTTAGAAAAACAAGAGGATATTTTATATGAGGAGCATGATAAATTTGTTAGTGTGCAAAAATCTCTTGCTTTAGAGATTAAAAGGAATGAAATGATATCTTCTGAGTTATCTGCTTGCCATGAAACTGTATCTAGTTTAAAGAGTTTAAATGATGAATTAACTACTAAGCTAGAAGGAGTTAATAAATATAGTTCTTGTGAAGAGCATATTGTTATTTGTGATAGATGTAAGGAATTTGATGTTGATGCTTGTGATGAACACCTTATTTCTATTACCAAATTAAATGATGAGGTGGCAAGTCTTAATGCTCAACTTAAGACTTTTAAAATTAATTTTGATCAATTAAAATTTGCTAGGGATGCCTACACCGTTGGTAGACACCCCTCAATTAAGGATGGGCTTGGCTTTCGAAGGGAAGCCAAGAACTTAACAAGCCATAGGGCTCCCGTTCTCAACAAGGAGAAAGGAAAGGTCCCTATGACTAGTAGTCCTCAAAGGAACCATACCTTTATCTATAATGAAAAAGTTCCTAGTCGTTCTCATTATAATAGAAATTATGCTCATACTACTTATAATGATTCACATGCTATGTTTGCATCAAGTTATACTTTTTTGCATGGTAGAAGAAGGCCTAGGAGAAGTAATGTTGTACCTCATGTGGCTAGAAGAACCTTCCACTATTTACCATGTTGTCAATACTTCATTTGCACTTGTATGTAAGAATGAAAAGGTAGTTGCTAGAAAGTTGGGATACAAATGCAAGGGAGACAAGACTTGTATTTGGGTTCCAAAGGCTATTTTAACTAACCTTGTAGGACCCAACAAGAGTTGGGTACCTAAAACCCAAGCGTAAATTGTCTTGCAGGTTTATGCATCCGAGGGCTGAAGCTGGATTATCGACAACGGATGCACAAACCACATGACAGGGGAGAAGAAGATGTTCACCTCCTATGTCAAGAACAAGGATTCCTAGGATACAATCATCTTTGGAGATGGGAACCAAGGCAAGGTCAAAGGCTTGGGCAAGATAGCCATCACCAACGAGCACTCCATATCAAACGTATTTCTAGTAGAGTCGCTTGGTTACAACCTCCTGTCTGTAAGTCAGTTGTGCCACATGGGCTACAATTGTTTGTTTACAAATGTTGATGTTTCTGTCTTTAGAAGGAGTGATGGTTCATTAGCGTTTAGGGGTGTATTAGACGACAAACTCTACTTAGTTGATTTTTCGAAAAAGGATGCTGATCTAGATGCATGTTTAATAGCTAAGACTAGCATGGGCTGGCTGTGGCATCACCGTCTAGCACATGTTGGGATGAAGAACCTTCATAAGATTCTAAAGGGAGAACATGTGTTAGGACTAACCAATGTCTGCTTCGAGAAAGATAGACCTTGTGCAGCTTGTCAGGCAGGGAAACAGGTGGGAAGCACTCATCACAGCAAGAATGTGATGACAACATCAAGACCATTGGAGCTTCTTCACATGGATCTTTTTGGACCCGTCGCCTACCTCAGCATCGGGAGAAGTAAGTATGGTCTTGTAATTGTTGATGATTTTTCCCGCTTCACTTGGGTATTCTTTTTGCAGGATAAATCAGAAACCCAAGGGACCCTAAAGCGCTTTCTAAGGAGGGCTCAAAACGAATTTGAGCTCAAGGTGAAAAAGATAAGAAGCGATAACGGGTCCGAGTTCAAGAATCTGCAAGTGGAGGAGTATCTTGAGGAGGAAGGTGTCAAGCACGAGTTCTCCGCTCCCTACACACCACAGCAAAACAGTGTGGTAGAGAGGAAGAACAGGATGCTTATCGACATGGCGAGGACGATGCTTGGGGAATTCAAGACGACCGAGCGGTTTTGGTCGAAAGCTGTGAACACAGCTTGCCATGCCATAAACCGGCTCTATCTACATCGCCTTCTCAAGAAGACCTCCTACGAACTCCTTACTGGTAACAAACCCAATGTTTCTTACTTTCGTGTATTTGGGAGCAAATGCTACATTTTGGTGAAGAAAGGTAGAAATTCCAAATTTGCTCCCAAAGTTGTAGAAGGGTTTTTACTAGGGTATGACTCAAATACAAAGGCGTATAGGGTCTTCAACAAATCATCGGGTTTGGTTGAAGTCTCTAGCGACGTTGTATTTGATGAGACTAATGGCTCTCCAAGAGAGCAAGTTGATCTTGATGACATAAATGAAGATGATGTTCCGACGGCCGTAATGCGCACGATGGCGATAGGTGATGTGCGACCACAGGAACAACAAGAGCAAGATCAACCATCTTCCTATACAATGGTGCATCCCCCAACTCAAGATGATGGACAGGTTCCACAAGAAGAGGCGTGTGATCAAGGGGGAGCACAAGAAGAACAAGTTATGGAGGAAGAAGCACCACTGGCCCCTCCAACTCAAGTCCGAGCGACAATCCAAAGAAATCACCCTGTCGATCAGATACTGGGTGACATAAGCAAGGGAGTATCAACTCGCTCATGTTTAGCTAATTTTTATGAGCATTACTCGTTTGTCTCTTCTATTGAGCCTTTCAGGGTAGAAGAGGCCTTGCAAGATCCGGACTGGGTGTTGGCCATGCAGGAAGAGCTCAACAACTTCAAGAGGAATGAAGTTTGGAGCCTGGTGCCATGTCCCAAGCAAAATGTTGTGGGAACCAAGTGGGTGTTCCGCAACAAGCAAGACGAGCACGGGGTGGTGACAAGAAACAAGGCTCGACTTGTGGCAAAAGGTTATGCCCAAGTCGTAGGTTTGGATTTCGAGGAGACTTTTGCTCCTGTGGCTAGGCTAGAGTCTATTCGAATTTTATTAGCCTATGCCGCTCACCACTCCTTTAGGTTGTTTCAAATGGATGTGAAGAGCGCTTTCCGCAACGGGCCAATCAAGGAGGAGGTCTACGTGGAACAACCCCCTGGCTTTGAGGATGACAGGTACCCCGACCATGTGTTCAAGCTCTCTAAGACGCTCTATGGACTTAAGTAAGCCCCAAGAGCATGGTATGAATGCCTTAGAGATTTCTTAATTGCTAATGCTTTCAAGGATGGGAAAGCTGATCCCACTCTTTTCACTAAGACTTGTGATGGTGACCTTTTTGTGTGCCAAATTTATGTCGATGACATAATATTTGGTTCTACTAACCAAAAGTCTTGTGAGGAGTTTAGCAGGGTGATGACTCAAAAGTTTGAGATGTCGATGATGGGTGAGTTAAACTACTTCTTTGGGTTCCAAGTGAAGCAACTCAAGGACGGCACCTTCATCTCCCAAACTAAGTACGCTCAATATCTTCTCAAGCGGTTTGGGATGAAGGACGCCAAGCCCACAAAGACAACAATGGGAACTGACGAGTATGTCGACCTCAACAAAGGAGGTAAGTCCATTGATCAAAAGGCATACCGGTCTATGATAGGTTCCTTGCTTTATTTATGTGCTAGTAGACCGGACATTATGCTAAGTGTATGCATGTGTGCTAGATATCAATCCGACCCAAGGGAATGTCACCTTGTGGCCATTAAGCGGATTCTTAGATATTTAGTTTCTACGTCTTGCTTCAGGATCTGGTATCCAAAGGGGTCTACCTTTGACTTGATTGGATATTCAGACTCCGATTATGTTGGATGCAAGGTTGATAGGAAGAGTACATCAGGGATGTGCCAATTCCTAGGAAGGTCCCTGGTGTCTTGGAGTTCAAAGAAACAAACCTCCGTTGTCCTATCCACCGCTGAGACCGAGTATGTTGTCGCAGGACAGTGTTGCGCGCAACTACTTTGGATGAGGCAAACCCTTTGGGACTTTGGCTACAATCTGAGCAAAGTCCCACTCCTATGTGACAATGAGAGTGCAATCCGCATAGCGGATAATCCTGTTGAACACAGCCGCACTAAGCACATAGACATCCGGCATCACTTTCTGAGAGACCACCAGCAAAAGGGAGATATCGAGGTGTTCCATATTAGCACCGAGAACCATCTAGCCGATATCTTTACCAAGCCATTGGATGAGAAAACCTTTTGTAGGCTGCGTAGTGAACTAAATGTCTTAGATTCACGTAACTTGGATTGATCTATAGCATACATGTGTTCTATGCCTTTAATCATGTTATTTATGCATTTATGTAATTTGTTGCTTATTTATGGTGCTCAAGTTGTGCAAGGGATCCCCGGACCTCACAAGTCCATGTGTGAATGATGCACATATTTAGGGGGAGAAGTGCTACAACTTGACCCTTTGAGACTAACCCCTGTGTTTGAGTATACTTGATGTAGTCTCAAAGGTGAATTGAAAGGGAAAGGTGAACTTGGACCATGCAAAGACTTCCACTGCACTCCGGTATTAGTGTACTCATCTCCAAGTTCATTCTTATGCTCTAGTTGCCTTTTTGCTCTTAATTGACATTTTTGGTGACGCAATAGGGTTAAAGGGCCAAGAATGATCCTGTTTTGGTGCTTAATGCCAAAGGGGGAGAAATTAAGGCCAAAGCAAATGGATCAGCTACCACTTGAGAATTTTGAAAACAGTAGAGTTAGAATTTTCGATTTGTCCAAAATACTCTTATTGCAAAATTTGGCCTCTTGTGGGGGGAGAATTTTTTATTATGGCAAAAGGGGGAGTTTTTGGTACTTGATCAATTTTTCCATTGGAATATCTCTCCTTGTGCCTAAACAAGTGTGTTTGACTTAGAGATAGGAAAATGAATTTGATTTGCAAAAACAAACCAAGTGGTGGCAAAGAATGATCCAAATATGTCAAAACTTGTGCAAAGACAATTTTGTTCTCAATTGCATTGATGTTGCACTTCTTTTGGTTGCTTCTGGATGTGTTGGCATAAATCACCAAAAAGGGGGAGATTGAAAGGGAAATGTGCCCTTGGGCAATTTCTATTATGTTTTGGTGATTAAGTGCCCAACACATTTAATTGAGTTCTTATGTGCTAAATGAAGAGAGAAGTACAAATCAAAGAGAAGGTATGTTTCTAGACTTAGTAGTTGGTTTTTGTATACTAATATATTTGTCTAAGTGTTAGAAACAGAGAAAAGAAGAAAAGAGAAGAATTGCAAAAGACTTGGCTGGGTGCAGCCGAAGTCCAGCTCGGCTTGGCACACCGGACTGTCCGGTGGTGCACTGGACAGTGTCCGGTGCGCCAGGCTGGTCTCCGGTGAACAGGCCGCTCTCAGGAAAAGTTCAGCGGCGTATGGCTATAATTCACCGGACTGTCCGGTGGTGCACCGGACTGTCCGGTGAGCCAACGGTCGCCAGCGCAACGGTCGGCCGCACAATCCGTGGGCGACGCATGGCCCGCAGCAACGGTCGGCAGGGGGCACCGGACTGTCCGGTGTGCACCGGACAGTGTTCGGTGCGCCAACTGCCCCCGAGGACCAACGGCCGGATGCGCCAGAAAAGGAAGGAGATCCTGCACCGGACAGCTACAGTGACTGTCCGGTGGTGCACCGGACTGTCCGGTGCACCACCCGACAGAAGGCAAGTTTGGCCTTCCTTGATTGATCTCCAATGGCTCCTAGCTGTCTTGGGGCTATAAAAGGGACCCCTAAGCGCATGGAGGAGCTACCCAAGCATTCACTAAGCATTCTAAGGCATCCAGACTCTGCTCCCGCGCATTCGCTTTGTTGTGTTAGAGATTTGAGCTCCATTTGAGTCAAGAACTCCCTGTGTGTCATTTGAGCTCAAGTCTTCACTTATGTGCGTTGGTGTGCTGCGTTTTTGAGTCTTGTGTGCGTTGCTCTTCCCAACCTTACTCTTCTGTGTTCTTTGTGATCAATCTTGTAAGGGCGAGAGGCTCTAACTTGTGGAGATTCCTCACAAATGGGAAAAGGATATAAGGAAGAAAAGTCGTGGTATTCAAGTTGATCATTGGATCACTTGAAAGGGGTTGAGTGCAACCCTCGTCCATTGGGACGCCACAATGTGGAAGTAGGCAAGTGTTACTTGGCCGAACCACAGGATAAAATCGTGTGTCTCTTGTGATTGCTCTCTCTTTGATTATCTGTGTTCGCAAGAGTTCGTCTCATTGACTTGATTAACCCGCACTAATATCTTTATAATCAAGGTTGTTGGAATTTAGTGTTGAATTTTACAGGATCACCTATTCACCCCCCCTCTAGGTGCTCTCAAAATCCCATTGAGATGAAGTTGCAAAGGTATGATTCTAGCACTTAGTCAATTGTTTTACTTGCTAAAAATGTTCATCTAAGTGCCAGGGAACTTCTCAAACTGAGCCAAAAGAAGTCAAAGGAGTTTGGCTCAAAAGTGGACAGAGTTGGGCCATACGGGCCTCATCGGACAGTCCGATGTGCACCGGACATGTCCGGTGCCCGGCCTGGTCAGCTTGATGTGCACCAGACAGTCCAGTGTGCCAGGCAGCCAACGACTCCTAGGCGGTGCAACAATCGACACTGTGATCAACGCCAACCACGTCAGTAGGCAACAGGTGGGAAGGTGCACCGGACATGTCCGGTGTGCCACGTGACAGTCCGATGCACCCGCAGACAAAAGGCAATCAGCGCCTTCCAAATGAAGGAGCAATGACTCCTTGGCCCCTATGCACCTCTACTAGGACACCAAGCGTTCCTAGAGCACACTACAACTTCTAGACTCTGTGACCACACCTTAGAAGTGTTTGAGAGAGATTTAAGTGCATTTTATGTGTCGTTATTCCGTCGCTTTGTTATTGCGCTCTCTTCTTTGCATTTGTGCGTGTGTTGCTGCAATTGTGCTCTTGTGTGTGTACTCTACTCCCTCCCTTACTCTAATTTGGACTATGATCATCTTGTGTAAGTGTGAGAGGCTCCAACTTGTGTGGATTCCTCACAAAACAAGATTCATGATATAAGGAAGAATCGTGGTACTCAAGTTTGATCTTTGGATCACTTGAGAGGGGTCGAGTGCAACCCTCGCCCATTAGGACGCCATAACGTGGAGTAGGCAGCATATTACGCTTGACCGAACCACGGGATAAAAACACTGTGTCTCTTGTTCATTTACTTCACTGTGATTTTTGTCTTCCTTTGAGCATAAACTTTACTTACATATTGCTCCTAGCTTAATACACATCTCAAGTGAGCAAACAACTGAAGAGTCTTTCTTTCTCTCCTTTTCTCATCGAACTTGATTTTTATTCACTCTAACCCATAAATTGGACCAAGTTTGTGTTGTTTATAACAAGTTTTGCAGGATCACCTATTCACCTGCCTCTAGGTGCTCTCAGGTACGACCGATTGAGACACACACAATCTAATCGAACTAATCTATTTACATTACTTATCTTCATGCTTTAGATCTATATGTAGCATAGCTCAAATTGTAGTTCCCCAATCTCAGTTTTCATCTCTCTTTGGCTCTACGTCATCTATAGATGCTTTGGGTAGCATGCCGACCCAAAACAACCATACGATGTCTCCTCGATGGGGTCCCTCCCAAAAGGAAGTGAAAGGGAAATAGGGTCAAACCTTTTCCTAAATGATTTTGGTGGTTGAAATGCCCAACACAAATAATTGGACTAACTAGTTTGTTCGAGATTATATATTCTACAGGTGCTAAAGGTTCAACACAAACCAATAAAAAGATCCAAGTTAGGGTTCAAAAGAAAGGAGCAAAAGAAACCGAAGAGAACCCTGGTCTGGCGCACCGGACTGTCCGGTGTGCCACCGGAATGTGTCCGATGCACCAGGGGCCGTACAGTCTGAACTCTTCACCTTTGGGTTTCTCAGACGCCGCTCTGCTATAATTCACCGGACTGTCCGGTGTGCCAGCGAAGTAACGGCTAGCGAGCGCAACGGTTGACTCCAACGGTCGCCTGCAACGTGAACAGTTCGCGCAGAGTCAGAGCAGCGCCAGAAGGCGCACCGGACAGTGAACAGTTCTCGTCTGGTGCAGCACCGGACTGTTCGATGCTCCAAGATGTCAGAGCTCCAACGGTCGAAATTGTCAGAACCCTAACGGTTGGATGACGTGGCTGACGCACCGGACAGTGTCCGGTGGCGCACCGGACTATCCGGTGCGCCCATCGACAGACAGCCTCCCCAACGGTTGGTTTGGTGGTTGGGGCTATAAATACCCCCAACCACCACCACTTGAAGCATCCAAGTTTTTCAGACATCTCATTCAATACAAGAGCTAGTGCAATCAATACAAGACACAATTCAAAAGAATCAAAGCCTCTCCAAGTCCCAAATACACTCCAAACACTTAGTGACTAGAGAGAGAGTTTTGCTCGTGTTTTTTGAGCTCTTGTTCTTGGATCGCTTTCTTCTTCCCCATTCTTGTTCTCAAGACACTTGTAATCAAAGCAAGAGACGCCAAGTTGTGGTGGTCCTTGTGAGGGGTCTAAGTGACCTATTTGATTAAGAAGAAAGCTCACTCGGTCTAAGTGTCCGTTTGAGAGAGGGAAAGGGTTGAAAGAGACTCGGTCTTTGTGACCACCTCAACGGGGACTAGGTTTGCAAGAACCGAACTTCAATAAAACAAATCACCGTGTCACTCGCTTTATTTCTTGGTTGATTTGTTTTCGCCCTCTCTTCCGGACTTCGATTTTATTCTAACGCTAACCCCGGTTTGAAGTGTGCTTAAAGTGTGTTAATTTTAGTTTTCACTTATTCACCCCCCTCTAGGTGACTTTCAGGAAGGATCTAGGTTCTACACGAAGCCATCTGCGCATCATGGATGTTTCGCCGCATAATGCTTACGATCTGCGCGCTCGTAGAGAAGAGCGGAGCTCTCTGCGCTGCTGTGGATGATCTGAAGGCCAACCACGGACCATCCAGTGACCTACTGCAGACGGTTCGCCACCCTATCGTGGATGGTTCGCCAGCCCGTAGAGAAGTCCCCAAGGTTCTACACAATGCACGCATGTCCTAGGGATAGTAGTATTTGTCAAAAAGACGCAAACAACATAGTAAAGTTTGAAATATGGGTAAGAGAAAGAATGTTGGAGATGGTTGAGGCAGAGAATCAGGGGACTACCCTTTACGTGAAAAAGATCACACATCTTTTGCACTACACCATGTCCGCGTACAGTGCTCATCCCAGATACGGGTGACCGTGGTAGCCTCAAATGAAGCAAGGGACATATGAATGAATAAATAACTACTAGGTGTGTGCCCGTGCGTTGCGACGGAATCGTATAATAACACGATAATTTATGTATATATGTGTGTTATATTGTTATAAGAAAATGTTTCGAAATCCATTTGTGATCCTACTCATACATAAATTTTGTTATTTTAATCTAGCTATTTCACCATTACATTGCAACAATCAGTAGCATATAGACTTCTATATATGATTTTAATAATGACATTGAGTTATAATGACAACACGATTAGGGAAGTGTTACTTACAACTCAAATCTCAGAAAAAGGGTACTAAGAAAGCACGTAAATAAGGTAATTAACTCTGTCACATGAACCAAGTGAACAATGAAATATCTCCATTCCAGCAAACAACATGACAGCCTAAAACTCGGAAAAAGATCAATACAATATTGACCATATATCATGGCCATCACCATTGTCATCATTTATCAAGCATGGATAATATCGATCACATCGTGCACCTCCAGCGTGCATTGAAAGCTCTGTTTCCACCCCTAATGATGAAGAGGTCGAAGCAGAGGTCCTTGACGGAACGACGGTGCGTGCGTCCCGAACGAGCTTGCCGCACCAGGCGAGACGAAACTGCTCGAGCACGTGCGCGACATCGGTGCAGGTCCGGAGCATGGTGACCGCGGAAGCGAGGCCGGCGTCCATGTAGAGGCAGGGCTTAAAATACCACACGAGCATGAGCTGATGTTTTTGTGTTTGGTTCACCCCCTGTCATAGTACAGATAACAATGGTGGTCAATGATCACAATGTGGTCGGAGGAAGGCAATTGAATGGCGTCGAAAGGAATTTTGGAGATACAGTCGACGACAACACTCTGCAAATGCATGGACAATCAAATTTTATCAATGTGCCAAAGTCCAAACTACAGCAGAACAAGAGGACTGACTATGATCAACAAATTAATAGAATGAGAAGGCAAATTCAATGAGAAGGAGGACTCAAGTTGAAGTATTCAGTTTTAAAACACATGTATGTTATGCAGGGCAATAATCTACCTCCTCGGTAACCCCAAATAATGGAGACAGAACGGCTAGGCACATAGTGCTTATCCCCTCGGAAGATCACTGTTCCGTCTTCGCCCGTGTTATTGTTGGAAAGGAAAGAGAGGCATAGCTTTTCTTCAGGCAACTCAAAGATGTGTGCCTACAATATAGAAAAATAATCACATCACCAAAGAAGATTCATTTGAAGGTTGGAGAACGCTGTCAAATAATAATATAAGTTTCCAGAAACCAAAATGATTGAAGAAGTTGTTCCCAACCTCATACCAATGACCCAATATCTCAGACGAATGTTGCCCCAGAGGAATGCTTTTTGATATGACCTTATTACGTTGTGCCAAGTCCCTGAGATGCCCAAATTTGGGCTCCTTGTACATACCTATGAAAATTCATGGACTACATTAGGTGCTTCTTATGTCAATAGGAGCATACATGATTAAGATAAAAAACAGAAATATCATGGTCAACTGAGTCGATCTGACCATATTCATCCATGGGAGCTTCATCATAGTATCCAGTCAGCACATAAGAAGCGCCAGTCCTTCCAAAATTTGTTCCTCCGTGGTACTGTTGATAAGTTAGAGTGAAATTCCACAAATCTCCACATTTCCCATGTAAATGTTTGCTGACATATTCATTGCGGGAACAAAAAGTAAATCCATACCACCGCTTTTGCTTGTTTAGCTATTTTTTCACTCATTTCAAATAGATAACTGCCAAAGCCACCGCTGAAGGTGATGCCGTAGGCAGAGACAACGCAGGTCTGGATGACGGTGTTCTCCTGCCTGGTGAAGGGCTGGCGGAGGAAGCCCATCCTCTCGGCAGCGGCGGTCCACATGCGGACGAAGAAGAAGCCGAGCAGCCCAGCGGAGACATTGAGGGAGGGGATGATCCCCGTGGTAAGGTTGAGCTTCATGACTATGACGCTGAACATGACGGCCAGCAGCGCGCTGACGACGAATGCCCGCAGCGTGAGCTGCTCCCGCCACGACGGCACCGCCTTGTCCGCGAACACCCGCGAACACCCGCTCCACACCCGCTCCACAGACGCCACGACGGCAAATGAAAAGACCTTTTGTTGTCAAGCTTGTTGGCCAAGAACAGTATACGACCTGCCTCAATAAGGTTAACTCCACAGCCTTACACTGCTTGAGAAGGAGTTCCAGCAAGAGTTCGGTATGAGACCCACTATCTATCCACTCCTTCGCCATTCACAAAAATCATTCCCTTGCTCATTGAGCTCATGTCAAATACAACGGGATCATCTCCATATGGCTCATCAAAGTATCTCTGGCATGGCAGTGAACATAGTGACACCGAGGGTGAGGGTTGCAACCAAAACTGAACAAAATCTATAGTGCTTGTATTCGTGGTTCAACTTACCTTATACCAAGTGGCTGCCCGGTCGTTCTCAGCCGGTTTCCACTGAACTTTGCCCAAACCTTTTTCTGAGTAGATCTCCTTTAACTCACCTTCTAGTGCAGCCTATTTGTAAAGAAGCGTAGAGGTGATCAGGTCCCACACGATGGCATTCGTGCTTGCGAGGAAATGGCTTTACTTTTGGAGTTAAAGATAACAGCCTTACTTTATGGCCCCAGCCATTGACTTGTAAATCCAACGTCCCAGTGTTGAGACCTTGGATTAGGCACTCCTGAATGCCGCCCTTTACTTCAGCAAGTTCACCACCACTATCCTGCAGAAGATAGTGAAACATGCAAATTTAGAGCTGATGGGCAGGATTATTGCATTATCTGAGAACATGGGCCACCCTTCTATTTATGATACAAACTATATATGTCTGCCTTTCAAAAATGAAGTGTTTGTCTATTGCAATAATACAACCACAATTTTTTCACCTGGATATCGGACAGGATAGTATAATCAACCATCTTACATTCCAAACACATTCCACAATTCCGACAAAATTTTACCTTCATTCCCATAGTTGATGACAGCAATACGACATGGTTCACACCTACTTTCAGATCAACCGGTTTTTCAAACATGAAACCCTTCACCTGCTTGTTTCCGTGCGCGCATCCTACATGGAGAGGAATTTTGATTTGTACAATAGTTTTACTTGCATTCATGCAACAAGAATCTGCAAATCAGACTACGTACCTGATACATCTAGTGAGCTGCACACGGAATCCAGAAAAATTGTGTACGCACAAAACTGATGAGGCCATCAAAACTTTCAATTTAGTCTAGTGACATCATACCGAGCGCAGTTTATAGAAGTAGAAAAAGCAACAGCAAGAAATGTGAAATTTAATCTACTGCAGTATATGGATTCTAGCTGCTATTCCCAAATAAATTCTCAAACAACTTCGGAGCCATTGGAGGAAGAACCATGGGCTCCGGTGCCATGAAATTAGTGATCTTCTCATGGACATGGTACCTGAAAAAAATCACATAACAGAAATGAGCTTTAAAAAGAACTAATATTTGGAACTCAGCCTGGATATGTATATATGTATATAATATTTGGAAACGAATCAGGTATTACTGATCATACTAAAAAGGAGAAATGTTCTTAACTGGATATGCTATGTGCCAAATCGTAATGCTTATTTTGTAAGCTTCCAGCCCTATAAGCTGTTCAAGTAGCTCCAGTGTTGTAAATCGATGTGACAGTCATATAGTTCAATTTACACACTATCAGCATCGACAAAGGGGAGAAGATTCTTCGGTTCAACGCTTCAGCTTGGTATGAACCGAGGCTGCTTAAACAAATAAAACTTTGGTTGCATCCATGGACCCGCGGAGGGGGTGGTGGTGCTTCATGAACCAGGGCAACATGCTGACACTAAGTCCTTCACTACCTCCAGCTTTGTTTGGGCTCAAATCCGATGATGGCACTTGATCTGTTGCACTGTGATCTGCCTCATCGAACCATCAGTTTTCAGTTCACACCACCAATAGGATTGCTCAAAATTTGACCCTTAGTTAATGTTTTCTTGGTGATGAATGTAATGTAAACTTATGATATAGGACAAATGGCATGAGTTCACATGCTTAACTATATACTTTGGTGTTTTGTACAGTGCAACATCTTTAACTATTTTTTCAAAATGAACTAACCTGATGCCCCTCTATCACATGACTCAAGGAACTCCTTGAGAAGTTGTTGATAAAACTCAAAATCATCAATAAGTCCAGGATCACCTTCCATAATGTGCCCCTGAGTTATAGCAAAGGCGATGAAATAAGCCCAGGTAGTGTAGTCCACATTATATCTTCTATTTGTACAAATAGTAGCATTCTGATAGCAATGTTAGTGTGACAGATAAATAACCAAGGTTATGATAGAAAAGGGGAAATCATCTCAAGGGAAGAAATGAGCTTCAATTAACTACAGACCGTTACGCTTCAGTAGACTAAAGGAGACCAAATAGGGTTTGAAATATTTTTAAGGGAAAATGTAGTAAATGCTCGAACCTCCACAGCTGTTCCAGGTTCTCCCACGTCCTGAAATATGAATAGCAAGACTTAAGTTAGCCAGGTGCACAAATGACTGGTGGTCCTTAGTGATAGATGCATCGAAAATACCTTTCCAAATACTCTAACAGCAGAGTTGGTCAAGTATATCTTGTTAATCATCTGGCTTGGATCTCTCATGTAACCAACAACTTGATCACTAATGTTCTGTTCTCATACAATGGGAAGAGTTGAGCTTTACATATTGACTTGTTAAACAAAAACAAATTACACAAAGTAGTTAAATAAGTATTCAGGCAACCTGATTAAATGCACCTGGCTAACTTAAGTAAGTATGCTGCATATCCATTGGCATGTTCATGTTAAATACGTATGCTTTATAACATATACGTATGTCCATCTGACATGAACATGCCAATACATGTGTTTTGACTGTCAAAGAAAAATCACTTCAATCTAAACAAAGCTACTACCATGCTATAAAGATTGCCATGAAATACATTACTATCATGACACAGACAACAACACATATAAATAGGAGACACCATCAAGAATCAAGAACGTTAAGATTCACCACCTAATACAGGCGATAGAAAATCTTCTGCCGTCATGATGGTCTCCAAAGTAGTTCTCTGTGAGAAGCCATCGATGGACAATAGAAAATAAGCTGAGTTAGTGACTGCGATTAACTAAAGAGTAAAGACAAAATGCATAAACAATAAAGAGGACATGTGAAAAGAAATAGTAGAAGGATCTCATTAGCTAGCAGCATTACACGTTAATCACAAAGCATAAGGCATTAACATGGTATTGTGGTATTCTTTATAGCCATTTAAACTCACATTTTTTGAATAATAGAACTCACAAAGAAAAATTTGGAATCCATGGAATGTGTAATATTAGCCATGATCCACGAAAAAAAACTAAGAGCAATAACATTGCTGCCTCATCAGCAACTCGAATACTTTTGTAGTTAAATATGTGTAAATAATTAAGGGGTAGTAAGGACCCTCTCATATTTGATTCTTTTAGTTGATTACCTCTGAATTAAGATGCATAATCTTGGAAGAGATGGCAAATGAGAAGAGTGTTGCTTATATATATACAAACATCATGTGAGTCCTGATTAGCTTACCCTATTTATTTTGGTATTATTTTTTAAAGAAAAACAAGAAAGATATATGCATGTTAACTTTTTATAAAATATAGATTAATGGATTTGAAATAAATCAAGAAAACAAACAGTGTTTTGTCTATTTTTCTTAATATCAACTGTTAAATGTAAATTACATGGATATATTTTGTACCTTTTGTTGATGATCCAGCTACCCAGCCAGTGGAAACAGGAAAGACTTGCTCCCAGTTAGGAGGTCTTCCATACTTCCAGTTATTTACTTCGAGATTGATAGGAACAATGCTTTGGATCTAATTGACAGGCTTGACAACCTAAAAATACAATGAGCATGAAGCCATCCGTAGTCTTGAAACCCCGATAGCGATATAAACAGTTATCATGTATCAGTAGTAAGGCCATCCGTTAGACTCTGCGGTTACAAGCAACGGTATGAGAAGTTGGTGTCCCAAATCCTGTACTGAATAGAATAGGAAAAAATGCTGTAAAAATTACATGTCGTTTCTACCTGTACAAGTAATGGAAAGTGCAAGTTTTTGAGAGTCCCATAACATGCAGGACGAGCGAAGGTCCCACCGAGCCAAATGGCCAACTTGACCACTGGTTGCCATGGCATGGAGAACACCTGTAAATTAGTTGAATTATGTAATTATGGGATTACTCCTAATTATAAGTAATAACTACCTTCTGATAACCTGCCATTGGATGCAGACCATTTGCCTGGGTACTGTGAGAAGAACCACCACCATATCCATTCTGCTTGGTGAGATTCAATGAATTTTCCTGAACTGCATTCCTTTGCACTCTAAGTGATCTTTCCAAAGTGCCCTGTAAGATCTTATGTTAATAGTTTATCATAGTAGCATGTTGCATAATAGATGACACACAGTAACACTATAAAAGTGAATAAAACACATGATTACATTAGAATTGGCTGAAACTGCCTTACAGCTCTCCAAGCTTCTTTTAAGAGACCCATTTTCTTCATGAAGTTTTCCCAGTTGCTCCTACCCAAAAAAACAATACACCCCAAATATAAGCAAACTTGTAAGCCTGCCACGTAAAATCAGTAAAATTGTCTATGTTTTAATGAAATAAAAATTGTACATACAATACCTTATTATGATGTGAAAACCTAACTAAAATTGATTATGGCATTCAAAACAAGGTATCCAGTAAAAATGATCTGGCAAGCAGATAAGTGAGAAGGAAGAACAGAGCTGTACACTCTAATCCAGTAATCCTCATAGAAGACCATAGCCATCAAATCCATTTTGTCTGGTTAAAAAATATACCCACCATATTCATTACAAAAATGGCTTCAATTAACCCCCTCCTGAACCTATATCTAGAGATTCACCTCTGTCATTCTGACATATTATATCCAAAATAAGTCCTAAACTTCATATAAATTATCTATCATTGCAATAAAAAGCTAAAGTATGTGCATAAATTGTCCTCCTCTGTTTGTACTTAAAACACTAAATAACCCCTTAATCCACCCACAACATTTAAATATTAAACAGTCCAAATTAACCTCTAAATTTACATAGGTTAGAAAAGTATACAAAATAATTGATGAATAAAGTTTATCATAACTAAACAAAGGTAAGAAAGTATCTGTAGATTTATACATCGGGTATAAACTTAGAATATGGAAAAAACAAAGATAGAGGGCTAAATACATATTTTACTTGTGGAGGTACAGGTAAATAAATTTCTGGACAAATTGGGACAGCTATCTCTCAAACTTGCCCAATTGATGTATGAGAAATACATCTAGTTTACCTTCTGGATACTTGAGGAGTGATGTCCCATTACAAAACTGATAAATGCACTATTTCATTGTCAAGATGATTCACTTTATAAAAAGAAAATACCATAGACAAATGCATCAAGTATGTGCAAATGTGTTATCAGGTATAAACTTAGAATATGGAAAAAAACAAAGACAGAGGGCTAAATAAATATTTTACTTGTGGAGGTACAGTTTCTCGGCGGTCCGTATCTGCTTCACGGCACCGCGCCTGCGGCCCCGTTGAGCCGGTTGGTGAAGGTGACGCGGTATACGCGGCCGGACAGCTGCAAAATTCACCACAATGCAGGTCTTAGATCAGCTTTCTTGCTGTCATTACATAAAAGCAAGTTGGCATAACTTGGACAACTACTTTGAAATGTACAGTTTTTCTTCTCAGTACTTGAATTTGTGAATGTGTTTACTTTACCTTACTAACTTTTATCCAAACGTAAAGTTGAGCACATCACAGAAATGGAAATGGAACACAGTAAAAAGGAATATTGCCAGGATACACCAAAAACAGCAGGTAAAGTAGGTGTCACTGGGAGAGTGAAGTCCTAAACAGTAAGGCTTAACTTCAAGCGAACTGAAATATTGCTTATAACATCTTCATCCATCATGTCTCCAAATCCATTATTCTCTTGACAGTCCTGGAGTGCTGGATTATCCAACACCCTCCTTAGTACAGTAGAAGCTGCTGTTAGTCTTTGTACCTAAATGTAATAGCACAATTAGAAAAAAAGAAAATAACATGGTTAATCCTTAAGAATATATTATCAGAGCATAATACCATTTCCTCTGGTGATGAGTAGTCTCTGGGTCCAGTGAGGTCAAGACAACTTCTTAATTCTCTGTATGGCCTACACTTTTCAGATTTTGGTATAGATCCAGCAATTCTGATGCACAAACAAACAGTAGAAAAAGAGGGACGGCGGCTCGACAAAAGAATTTGAATGGGCTCATCAGATCCAGATCATCATACCATAAAACAAATGGAGCAAATAAAACTTGCCATAAATTGGCAAGGGATTATGTAAAGAATGCGAGAACATTCAGATTATTCGGACTCCACAAATTCGCCATCTACACAGAGGAGAGAGGACACAGGAAGGGGATACCTTGACCAACCGAGAAGGAAGTAGAGACGCTTCCCCCCATAATTAATTGATCAGCAATTTCCAGAGTTGAAACCGAAATCGCAGGCGGTCCAGAAGGTCCCAGGGGCAGGAGCGGTGAGCGCCTCGTAGGCCTTGGTGGCGCGGCCGAGTGCCTCCTCGGCGGCGGCGGCAACGGAGGGGTAGGCGGCTGCGGTGGTGGCGTCGAGGCCGATGCGGAGGGACTTGATGAGCGACTTGAAGTGGCGGCAGAGCTCGGAGACGGAGAGCGGCGAGGCGTGGGGGTCGTCGGGCTCGGGCAGCAGCAGCGCGGCGTGGTGGGAGGAGGCGTCGGCGAGGAGCACGTTGGCGGCGGTGGCCACCACTGGGGCGCGCGGGGAGGTCGGGTACAGGCGGGCGGCGCGGAGGGTGTACCTGCGCGCGAAGGGCGTGCCTGCCCGTGGAGAGCTCCGACTCGGCCAGCGCCAGGAGGCGGTCGGCCTCGGCCACGGATTCAGGCCCCGATGGCACGGTGGCGATGGGTTCGCCGGCCATCTGTGGGGAAGGGGGACTGGGAAGGCGGGACTCTTCGATGGATAGTGGACGCCGATGATGGGGCGAGGAGAGTGGATCGCACCTTCCATGTTGAGCTGGGGCTCGGTCGCACCTTACACGGCCTTCCATGGGGAGCCAGGGCAAGGTCGTCGCGGTGGGGCAAGAGACCGTTGATTGCGGGAGGCCACCGCGCCTTCCCTGGAGAGTTGGGTGCAGAGGTCACACCTTCCATGGAGAGCCGGGGCTAGATCGGCATGGTAAGGCGAGGATGTGCGGGAGAAGACTACGGAAGGACGCAGCGAGAGAGACGCGGCGCGATGGGCGGATCGGCGTAGGGAGGCGGGGATCTCGGGAACCTTTCAAGCTGGGATAGATGGCAGAACCGTGCACCGTTTGTTGTGGACGTCTACACTAAGAACTTATGTAGTAGTAGAGATTTATGCATCTGCTGGAGTAGTTCCGAGATCTAGGAGTGATTGGATCCACAATACTAAATTTTAATTGTTCTGAGATCTAGGAGTGTTTGGATTCATAATACTAAATTTTAATCGTCACATCTAATACCAGTTAAAAATACTAAATATAGTATAAATATAGTATAGTTATAAAACTAATTATACATATAAGAACTAAACAACAAGACGGGCCTATTAAGACTAATTAATCTATGGTTCACTCATTAGATGCTACACATTTGCTAATCATAAATTAATCATGTTTAATAAATTTGTCTGGCTGTTTAATCTTGATCTATTGTGATTTGTTTTACGATTAGACTAACCAAACACCTAAATGTAGATGGAGAATTGTGGCGGCTTGTTCATGTCATCCAGACTGAAAGAGGAGAAAAAGACATCAGATTTGAGTTTAGTTAAATTTAAAGAAGTTGACTTGTGATAAAATTAGAGCGAAGTGTAATTTGAATGGCAGGCACAAGACAGAGAAGCAGGTGGGGAAGTCGACGCAGTTGTTTGTTGTGGATGAGTTGCGTGTGTTGCTGCTGCCGCGCGTGCGTGTCCCCCGACGGCCCCGGACCACGACTCCCTCCTCCCGCCGCCGCCTTCTCCTTCGTCGGGGACCGAATGCAGCGGGTCGTCGTCATGCGCCACGGCGATCGCCTCGACCATTCCGAGCCCATGTGGCCCGCCAACAAGCCGCGCCCCTGGGATCCGCCGCTCGACGACGCCGGCCTCCTCCGCGCCTGGACCGTCGGCAAGTGCATCAGGGCCGCCGCCGCCAAGCAGGGATGGGCCCTCCACCGGGTCCTCGTCTCCCCGTTCCTGCGATGCCGACAGACCGCCGCGCGCGCCGTCGCCGCGCTATGTGCCGTCCCCGACGACGACGCGCTGCTCGCGGTCGGCGACCCGGCCAATGTGCCCCTCGACACGTCACGCGTCAAGGCTTGTTTTCTTGAGTCTTTTAGTCTTGATTGCTGATAAATTTATTTGCTTTCTTTCCCACAAAACAGTCAAACCAAATACAGTAGGCTTCGTTACTGATTGCTATTCACAGAAATATGTTATTGCTATCCCTGCCTAGGAGTATCGTCCGGCTATTGATTCCTTGTTACTGAAATTGGTTACTGCATTCTGAATCTTCCATTTCCATGTACCAGGTGTCTATCGAGTATGGATTGTCTGAGATGATGAACACCCAAGCAATGGGCATTACTGTTAGCAAGCTGGCTCCCAACGTCAGCAAGTGGTTTCCTGACTTGCCAGAGCTTGAAGCCGACTTCCCGGCTGGAACCATCGACCATTCTGCAGAACCAATCTACCCGGAGGTCTCTGCTTTCCAACTGAGTTTGCAGTGTTCAATTCACCTCTTAAACCATATCTTGGTCTGCAGCTACCAAAGTGGGAGGAATCCATCATGGATGCAAGAAGCAGATACGCAAGCATAATCAAAGCTCTTGCTGACAAATATCCTCATGAAAACCTGCTATTAGTAACACACGGTATATTTCCATGCAGTCTGCGCTAGAAACATAATCTCTTGTTGTGGCCACATTACATTACACTGGATGGAACGTATGTAATCTCATCTGTTGCAGGTGAGGGCGTTGGTGCATCCATTTCCTACTTTGAGATGGGACTAGAGATCTACGACGTGGAGTACTGTGCGTACTCTGTTCTGGAGAGGCAGGTGACTGCAGAGCCTGGTGATGAGCATGGGGGCTTTACCTTTACCGCGGATAGCTTCAAGGTCATGACCAAGAGTGGTAGCACAGGCATACGATACGCCCCGGTGTGAGAGGGCTGGTTTCTTGGTTGAGCAATATTTTTTTAAAAGCATGAATAACTAATCTGTCTTTTTAATACTTTCAACTTTTAGGGCTCATATCAATCTGGTTTGCTTTATGGGCATGTTTGGTTCAACTTTTTTATGATGATCTTTTCAAAAAATCTACGGCTTGTTCGCTGCGGCTTGCTGCGGCTTTAATCCGGCTGCGGCTGCGGCTTCTACAGTATTTTTCTCTCTATGGATTGCAGCTGCAGCAGTCCAAACAGCTGCAACAGTGTCGGCTTGCAGCCAGCCGAACACGCCCCTAGTTGTGGGAAGAATCTGAGTAACGTGAGGATTACAATTTACATACAGAGGAAGATGAAGGGGTACATAGGGTTTATGATCTATAAAGTGATGGATTCCATCTATCATGACGACTCGGCCAACTGTGTGTTTACGTTGGTATTAGACGATTTTCACCAAAACGATTCTCACAGAAACGTGCTGAAAGGCTAGGCATTTGGCAGTCCGAAACAATAGAAACGTGCTGAAATAAGCGAAGGCTGCCACGGGGGCTAAGCCCCCGCGTCGCTTTGAGAGGTCAAAGACTACTCCCTCTGCGGCATCAAATGACGAAGATTGTCGCACAGCGAAGGGCTGGCCCACCCTCGTGCTGGCCATGCAAGGGCTACGAAGAGATCATCCAGTGAAGGGTCCCCCAATCGAAGACATAACATAGGTCTTCGTACGGAGGGTGCGTCGACCTCGCTCCCCTTCATCAGCGGGAGCGGGGACTTAGGAGCGATGTCTATGGACCGGACGAAACGAGCCCCACTCGCAGGCGTTCCACGGCAGGCCCGTCTGTCAACCTCCTATAGGGTACAAATTCCAGTTTAACTAGGGTAGAAGGTGTGGGCCCTATAATCATCCCGTTGTACATCATATTCAGGGAATATAGTAGTTAATGGGGAGGCATAGACGTACATTAGGCTACCAACCCCCCGGTTATCTTATAAATACCCATCATCCTGTAGCTGGACGAACACGCTTGACAAGACATTTGTGCTCCTAGCCATCTATTTTGTCGTGCTACTCGCTTGCCACCTATCACGTTCTTGAGTGCTTGAGTCCACTGTTTCTAGCCCCAACATTTGGCGCCCATTGTGCTCCCTTCGAAGAACATCCCACGATGGCTCCCAAGAAAGTAAACACCAGGGCCAACTCCTTCCCAAATGAAGCCGCGAAGGCAGCCCTCGACGCCAAGAAAGGGAAAGTCACCTTCGCGGACAACATCCCACCCCCCGTAGTCGAGAACACCACCAACGGGTCTGAGGCAGGAAACAACAAGCTACCTCGAACCAAAGATCCACCCACCCCAAAAGGAAGCATTCACACCTGCAGCTCCGAGAGCACACCTGAAGACACCCAAACCCAAAAAGTCACTTCTACCATGCCAAAGTGTGGTCTGATTTGACAGGAAACATGATACCCCCGCCCCACTCGGGTGTGTGTCCCTTGGGCACCACCAACAGCTCCCAGCATCACGAAGACAACATCCTGCTAGACGGCGAAGACATTGACATTAACATAGAGGACCAACTGCTGTTACGTAGCCTTAGCATGAAGAACATCCATTTCCAGAGACAAAGGGAAATCCTCACGACCAAGAGGTAGAGAACTAGCATGTAGGCCAAAATTAGTCAGCTGATCCAGGAAGAGGAGGAAAAAATCAAGGGCACCGCAGCAGGAAATTGTAGATTTGTAGGACGAAGACCCTACTATCAGCAGGCACCTAGAACAGTTTACCATCAGAATGCTGATCAGTTTTTGAGGACAATCCAAATGATAGGCGCTTTCCAAGGTCTCAACTTTCTTGATGTGTGAAGTCCCCTCTCTATGCAACTTCAAGCCACGCCATGGCCACACAATTACAGGGCGGGCGCATATCCCAAGTATAATAGCAATATAGATCCATCACAATAAATAATGAATTATCAGGTTGCCATTGCATCCTCAGAGGGGATGATCACACCATGGCCAAGTCATTCATCATCAAAGGTCAGCCTCTTACATGGTACTCAAGACTGCCTTCACTCTCAATTGACTCCTGGAAGACCCTTCGCTATAAAATTTTGCTCAACTTCCAAGGCTAGAGGCTCGAAACGGTTGCACTCGCTGAGTTGTCCCTCTACAGGCAGTTAGAGAGAGAGAGCCTTTGCAACTAATATAAAAGATTTTTCTCCGATCAAAATCCCAGCTACCAGCGGTCAAAGAATAGATCGCGATCTACTATGTAATCAGCGACCTTCGCACCGGTTAGCTCTACTGTCATTGCATAAGAGACCCCACATCAACCCTCCAAGAGTTGTACCAATTGTTCGAGAAGTATGCACGATTGGAGGAACTTCATTTTAGGAAACTAGAGACCTAGATCACACCTAAAGAGACTTTGCAATCCAGTAAGCCAAGGGCTAGAGGTCAACACAACGACCACCGAAATCAAGAACCATCTTAGCAGCTACAAGTACACAACATTGCCAACCAGCAGCAGGCAAGTGAAGCACCCCTCATGGTTAGTATAGCCCTCACAGCATGGACTGGGAGGCTGTGTAGGAAGAGGTCGTGGCCAAGGCAGAGGCCCCCAGTAATAGAGAAAACTCTATTGTGTTTTCCATGGCGAAGACATCAATCATTCCACAAAGGATTGTCGAGTAACCAAGGAGGCCAAGGATCGCATGGCCATGGTGGTCCCCTGACAACAACCAAAGGGTCATAGCCCATACTTACCAACAACACCCCTCGTTACGAAGACCTCCATCCACCTGTCCCCCGGTACCACCAAAACTTCAACGCACATCATGATAGATCCCCCAACTCCCTCAACTCCCACACCAGGAAAGACCGCCACCCCACCAAAATAAATCAGCAAGGCCACCAACTACCCCACCACCACCAAAACAAGAGGAAGACTCCACTCAGCCACCCTTCCGGGGGTGATCCATAAGATTGTCGGAGGGTCCTGCTCAGAATTTGAATTTTTTTAGAAAAACGATCATTATCGATGGGCAAACCACGTTGGCGTCACTGGCCTGGTGGTCAATACTAAGTGTTCCCATGTCTCGATAGCCTTCCATGCAAGGGACGTGGACCTCCGTAGTGCTCCACACTCGGATGTAATGTCATAACTGCAATGTGGTAGGATGGGACTTGCACAAGGTGCTTATCGATAATGGGAGTCAGGCTGACATCATTTTTCTTCATGCCTTCAATCGCATGGGGATAAACCAAAACCTGTTACAACCAGTTGACAACACCTTGTATTGTTTTGGAGGGAAGGACACTTTTCCTCTAGGCAAAATTGAGTTGCCCTTATCGTTTGGCACAACCCTCAATGCAAGGACAGAACAGATAACCTTCAACATAGTAGACATGATCTACCCTTACAAGGTCATCATGGGCAGGGCTTCGATCAACAATCTTGATGCATCTATTCACATATTATACATTTGCATGAAAATCCCAGGTCTTCAAGAAGTAATAACAGTCTATGGAGATTAACAAACATCCCAAAACATTGAAAGGGACTTTGTCCCTGGCCGGTGTAAATCGTAATGTACATTGCCTCTCCGCGGAGGGTGAAGGCCCCAGCCACCCTCGCCCGGCAAAATAGAAGCAATAAAGGCTCCAATCTACAACAATGATGAGGCTAAAAAAGTCACCTTGGACCCATCAGTACCAAATCAAATGGTACTAATTCATGAGGACCTCAGCTAGACAGAGGAAGATAAGATGTTGTCCTGTCTAAACCTGAATAAAGACATCTTTGCATGGTCGACTTTAGACCTCGTAGGCACCAGCCATGACGCCATCAAGTATAGTTTGAGAATAGACCCTTCGATTCGGCTGAAAAAGCAGAAACCTTGCAAAATGTCAAATTAAAAGACAGAGGTCGAGGTCGCAAAGGATGAAGTCCATCGGCCCCTCGAGGCAAAATTCATCGAGCCAGTCAACTATCTGACTTGGCTTGCTAATGTTGTCATGGTAAAAAGAAGAATGACAAGTGGAGGATGTGCATAGACTTCACAAGACTAAATAAAGCTTGTCCCAAGGACGACTCCCCTTGCCAAGGATAGATAAGATTGTTGACTCCACCGTAGGTTGCAAAGTCATGTCACTCCTCGACTTTTTTACGATATCACCAGATATATATGAGGGAAGAGGACAAGGCCAAGACTAGCTTTATAATCCCCTTCGACACATATTGTTTTGTACATATGTTCGAAGGCCTCAAAAATACAGGTTCCACCTTGTCCAGACCCACAAAAGCAATACTAGAAAAGCAAATTGGCCGCAACTTGTTCACCTTTGTCGACAATATTGTCGTCGCCAACAAGAATAAAGAAGACCACCTGCAGACCTCGCAAAAACTTTTGCAAGCATGCGTGAAGCCAGACTTCGCCTCAATCCAGAAAAATGTATATATTTTGGGTCGGCAAGGCAAGATCTTAGGCTACCACGTGTCACACAGAGGAATTGAAGCCAACTCTGTGACAGCCCTCCCAAGTTATCAGGCCCACATGCACCAATCCTTGCCTTACTGGCCTCAGATGGCTGTGCACGTGTACCGGGTAACTTAACAAGGCTATCGAGTTCGCCAACTGGAACTCATCATCCCAAGGATCTCCCACATAACAGGTATATTACAGTAATCACATTTGATACACACACATTGGAGATAGAGCGGAAGACTTTTACAAAGTACACTTTACATTCCAGAACTCAAGTTTTACATGGTAGAATGAGATGTATTTATTACGAGTCCTGATAGTACTCGAAGTGCATAACTTATTACAATAATTGGAAGGGTGAAGCCCTTTCATAAGAGATATATAAAAACATTCTAGGCTTCAAGTCCTCCACATGAAGTAACTAACCCAAAGATAAGGGAATAAAACTTCTCCTACAAAAACAACAAGAGATAAAACCCTGAGTATGAAATTACTCAGCAAGACTTACCTGACTAAGGAAAAGACTCTCAAGGGTATGCTGGCTTTTGGGAATCAAGGTAAAGCTCATCAAAGTTCAAGGACTCATTTTTGCAGAAAAGCTTACTAGAATTGGGTCCTTAAGCTAAGTTTTATTTCACAAGTTAGTTTATTACCTGAATCTTCTAGCCTGAATCTAGCATTTTCTTAATCTAGATCATTCACTTGACCTACACTAGGTTGCTTTTAATCAAAACTTTGTTATACTTGTTAACTACGCTGCAGGTCGAAGATCTAGTCTTCATAATCGAGAAGTAACGGCGATCCGAATCGATTAATACCCAGCTGGGGATCTCCAACCACACGACATATGCTTCCCTTAACTCTTTTGCACATGTTTACCATTCCCACATATCCTCCATCACATGAACAGGTCCGCGCCACCCGAGAGCACACCACCCCTTTTAGGCGGTCCTTTGCCAGGAGGGTACGTGCCACTCTCGCCATCTCTCCACTCCTAGTGTGCGATTGTCTTTTCATGTATGGAATAGCTGGGTTCAGGCTTACCCATGACGAGGTATGTGGCCAGATAAAAGGTCCTAGATCAGCAGGCCAACAATCGGTACGGTCCTTAATCGACACAGACAGGCGACTTTTCCTGCTCAGCGTCTGGTCTCATTTTAAACTATTTCAAAACTTTGGCGCCTGACAGAGGGGCCATGCCTGGATAATGAACTCATCAACGTCTTGATGCCTTCATTATCCTAGACTCATTTTTTCTTTTGTAAAAACATGAGTCACAGATCAAAAACATTTTTCTTAATCTATCAGCGTGACTAAGCATCACTAGCTTTTATTAAACAGGTAACAAGGTATGGTAATCAAGCTTTCAAGGATGGTAATGCATCAAGAGTTTAATCAATCAACTCCTATCACCTAATGCAACATATAAGTGATAAAATTTTGTAAACACAAGACAGGTGGCAAATGCACTGGGGCTTGCCTTGTTGCAGAGAAGATCCAAAACTTCTCTACAGTTAGATGAGACTCCACCACTAGATCAACAGTACTTGGGGCAGGCTTCTTCTTCAAACACCACTTCTTCTAGGTGTTCTATAAGTCAATTACCAATACAGGAATGCTTATGTAATGATATGATATGCAAACTCTCACAAAGGAGAGGTGGGGAACATAAACATCTCTAAGTAAGCACATGACAAGCTTACCTATACCTATACTTAACATTTGATCTAAAAGCCTAAACTGAATTTAGTCGGACAAACCAGCTCCAAATACATTAAAACTTTTACCCAGCACTATTTTAGACATATTACACCTACCCACAAAGTTTCAACATTTTTGGAGCTATATTTCTATTTCTATAACTAAAATAAGCGTTAGCAAGTTAACTTTAATTAAGGCCTAAACACAAAAGTTGTTGTTCAAGCCTAATGAATATTTCTATCAGAGAGTATTCACCTTGGTGAACTCAACAAAATTGGTTTCACATTTTTAGCATTTTTTTGTAATTTTCTAGGTCTCAGCTATAATCTGAAATTGGAAAAGAAAATACAAAAACCCTTTTTCTACGCAGCCCCCAAGACTTTCATTTCTTCACCACCAAACCCCCTTTCTCTCCAATCACATACGCACACACATCACTAGCCAAGACTTGGTGTTTCACTGGAACAGCGATGGTTCAGTGGGTCGACGTGGGAACTGTCCAGGGTGATGTTCACCAGAAACACTACAACGCTCTAAGCACTGGGCTATAGGAAACTTCAAACGACCAAGCCAACGAGTTTCACGGATATCAGATGGCTATAGAACAGAAACAACCCAAACGAGTTTTTACCTTTGAAATGGCTGACTGCGGCGAATGGGTGGAAAGAAAACGGCGTGGTCACCACCTTCAGTGCAACTGACGAGAGAAAACTTGGGCACCTCTGTGATGGTTAGTGGAGGTTTTGAATGGTTATGGGAACACAAGTCATTCAGTTATGGGAATTGGGAACACACCTCACTACTCCAAGCCTTTTAACACCAGTGAGCAGGGTATAAGTTTTTTTCCCTGGACGCAATGGGATTTTAGTGGGGGAAAGGAAACGAAACTCCAAGGATTATTAGCTACATGCAGAGGAGCACGTGGACACACCCCACCAGCCCACACTATCCCAACACAGGAAAATGGAGGGGGAGTCACAAACCAGTTGCTGCATGTTGGCCAGGAAGACATCCGATAGGTAGCAGAGTCACCAATTGAGATAAGGCTAAACTGAAAAAAAATTCAGCTTCTATGTAGTAAAATGCCTCCCACGTCACCCCCCATTTCTTTGAGTACAAATTGTTCTTATCTTCAACCGGTCTAGAATCACCTGGAGGGAGTAGTGGTCAGGGATTTTTTTTACAGATATTTTTTCTGTTTACTGGACTCAGTCACATTAGCTCGACTTCCTTATCTGAACCAGCCAACAGCCATTAAAGCCTAACAGAGTCATTTCGCGACCCCTTTTCTCCTAAGTTTATATAGTACCAGGCCCAGATGACTTAAAAGAATTTATTCACCTATACATGATCTTCCATCTTGCTATAGAACTTTTAGCCCAAAACCTCATGAATTTGTCACAAAACTGCTCTAAACCGGGCATCATGCACTGCAAATTCAGTTTTCAGTGACTGAACATAATTCAGTTACAGCCAACCTGACAGCTGATTTTGGAACCAATTTTTCTCCAGGTTTTGTATAGGATCAAGTCCCTCACCCTTAAAGATATTTGTTCATTTATAGATAACCTCCATTTTTGTTATAAAGATCTCAGTTCAAAATTGCATAGAAAAGGCACCACACAGCCCCAAAGTAGAGCCAAATGCTAAAACTCAACTTGTTCACTATTCCTAATCTGAAAATTCCAAGAACCTGACAGCCCATCTTTAGGCATCCTTTTCTGTGATTTTTGTGTAGAACCAAGCCAGCCTCCCTTAAGCAAACTTGCACACAAATATATGTTCTTCAACTTTGCTATAAAAGGTATGGTTTAATACTCCAAGGATCAAGCACTAGAGAGCTCCAAAGTTGAGCCAAACACACAATATCTGTGTGCTGAAATAAAACTGTCTGAATTCAGATTTAGCACATTGGATCTTTGAACTACTGTTACTGTCAGTTCCAACTGGTTTTAGTGGCATTACCCTTAATCAAACTTGCACACCAAAGTATGGGCTTCCACTTTGGTACAGCACTCATAGCCCAGAACTACATGGATCAGCCCTTAAGGAGTATCCCAAATCTGCTTCATACTGAAAAATCAGCAGGACTGAATTTTTATCTTGAGTCTGATTTTTTCCAAACTGAACGCTGCATCTTTAGGTTCCTTTTCCTACCAGTTCCATATAAATTTAGGGGCATAACCTTTAACCAAACTTATACACCAACATGTGGAATTCCACTTTTGTACATAAACGTTAACCCATAGCTGTATGTATCAGCCACTAACAGGCCTCCAAAGTTGCTTCAGAATATCAAATCATCAGTTTCAGGGATTACACACAGTCTGAAACTCCACAAGTATTACAACCCCATTTTGGACCAGTTTTACACCCAGTTGCATACGGTTTTAGGGACATGTTGCCTAAGCAAATTTGTACCCCTAGTGTAGCTCTACAACTTTGTTACATTGCCAACCTTCAAACTGTTTATAGATCAAAAGTTGTAAAGCCCCAAAAACAGCTAGTTGATATTATTTTCAGCAAACTTCAAATCTGAATCAAAACTGAATTTAGCATTTTACTCCAACTTTTTCTATAAAACTTGGAATTCTCCAAATAAGAAAGTTGTTCACTTTTCCAAGCTTTACAACTTTGGTATATGGACTTTTAGCAAATCCACACTAGATTTTAAATTCCACTTTTGGGGCTAGTTTAGGGTTTCAATTGAAATTTTGGACCTAGTAAAATGTATTCTAGGTGTATCAAGCAAGATGATGCTAATGCATATGATGACATGCCAAAGTTTTAGTTCTCGTAACACCATGGGTGTTACAAACTCGGACCAAATAAAAGCAATCAATGCAACCGCCACAATTTACAAGAGATGTGCACAGACTAACAGGCAGATTAGGAGCATTGGACATATTCATTTTGCTTTCTACAGAGCAAATCCCTCCCTTCCTCCGAACTCAAAGAGGAGCAAAGGTCTTCGTCTGGGGACTTGAATAGGCAGCTGCCTTCGAATCACTCAAAGCATATCTATCAGAGCTCACCATGCTAGTTAGCCTAGACTCATCCTCAACACTCTTGTTGTACGTTTCAACATCACACGGAGCACTCAGGGCAGCCCTCGTTTAGCAGAAAATCAAACATGAGAAACTACATCAATACCTAGTCTTCTTCGTCTCTGAGGTCCTCACTGAATCCAAGTCCAACATGACAGAAATAGAGAAAATATCATACACAGTCATTATGGCATCCCACAAGCCAAAGCCACGTCACTACATCAAAGCCCACAAAATAAGAGTGCTAACTTATCAAAGTCTGAGAGACCTGCTTAACAACTCAGAAGCCTCCGTAAGAATAGGCAAGTGGTCGATAGAATTATCATAATATAACATCACCTTAGAATCTAGAAGCGTAGTAACATCTCAATTCCTCATAGACTTCATCATAGATTGGACAGTACCCTCGACATATTTACAATAACCAACAGAGCCGGTATGGACAATCCATTGCGATGCTGCATGATGCCATGCGGGGGCTAGGGCGACAACAATAATCATAGCCCCATCCAGCGCTAAGTACAAGTATGTCGCCTATATGAGTTTGCTCTAGAAATAGACAAATGTATGAACAAGATAGCAGAGAACGAAGCTGTTATTCTAGGTGAAAGGGAATTAGGCTTACACCTAGTCCCTAATTAATTTTGGTGGTTGAATTGCCCAACACAAATAATTGGACTAACTAGTTTGCTCTAGTGTATAAGTTATACAGGTGCCAAAGGTTCACACTTAGCCAATAAAAAGACCAAGTATTGGGTTCAACAAAAGAGCAAAGGGACAACCGAAGGCACCTCTGGTCTGGCGCACCAGACTGTCCGGTGCACCACCGGACATCTCCGGTGCACCAGAGGACTCCAACTCAAACTTGTCGTCTTCGGGAAATTCCAGAGGCGACTCCGCTATAATTCACCGGACTGTCCGGTGTACACCGGACAGTGTCCGGTGCTCCAAGAAAGAGCGGCCTTAGGAACTCGCCAGCCTCGGGAATTCGCTTCGGCTGCTCCGCTATAATTCACCGGACATGTCCGGTGTACACCGGACTGTCCAGTGTACACCGGACTGTCCGGTGTAACTGCGGGGCAACGGCTACTTCTGGCGCCAACGGCTACCTGCTGTGCATTTAATGCGCGCCAGCGCGCGCAGAGGGTAGGCACGCCCATGCTGGCGCACCGGACACCCTACAGTACATGTCCGGTGCGCCACCGGACATCCAGGCGGGCCCAGAAGACAGAGCTCCAACGGTCGGAACCCAACGGCTTTGGTGACGTGGCTGGCGCACCGGACTGTCCGGTGTGCACCGGACTGTCCGGTGCACCATTCGACAGACAGCCTCCACCAAACGGCTAGTTTGGTGGTTGGGGCTATAAATACCCCCAACCACCCCACATTCAAGTCATCCAAGTTTTCCACTTCTCAACTACTTACAAGAGCTCTAGCATTCAATTCTAGACACACCAAAGTGATCAAACCCTCTCCAAACTCCACACAACGCCCTAGTGATTAGTGAGAGAGATTTGCTTGTGTTCTTTCGAGCTCTTGCGCTTGGATTGCTTTCTTCCTTCTTTTGATTCTTCATTGCAATCAAACTCACTTGTAATTGAGGCAAGAGACACCAATCTTGTGGTGGTCCTTGTGGGAACTTTATGTTCCAAGTGATTGAGAAGAAAACCTCACTCGGTCCGAGGGACCGTTTGAGAGAGGGTAAGGGTTGAAAGAGATCCGGCCTTTGTGGCCTCCTCAACGGGGAGTAGGTTTGAGAGAACCGAACCTCGGTAAAACAAATCCGCGTGTCTCACTTCATTATTCGCTTGCGATTTGTTTTGCACCCTCTCTCGCGGACTCTATTATATTTCTAACGCTAACCCGGCTTGTAGTTGTGATTATTTTTGAGAATTTCAGTTTCGCCCTATTCACCCCCCCTCTAGGCGACTTTCAATTGGTATCAGAGCCCGGTGCTTCATTAGAGCCTAACCGCTCGAAGTGATGTCGGGAGATCACACCAAGAGGGAGATGGAGACCGGCGACAAGCCCACTACGAGCCACGGGAGCACTTCATCGGAAGAGTCCCGCACCAAGAGGAAGGAAAAGAAGAAGGACTCCTCCAAACGGAAGGAGAAAAGATCTTCTTCTTCACACCACAAAGAGAAGAAGGAAAAATCTTCTTCCCACAAGTCGCATCGGAGAGGCGACAAGCACAAGAGGATGAGGAAAGTGGTCTACTACGAGACCGACACTTCATCAACATTGACCTCCGACTCCGATGCGCCCTCCGTAACTTCTAAGCGCCAAGAGCGTAAGAAGTATATGTAACACCCTAAAATTCAACTTTGTGAAGACAAGGAAAATTTCTCAAAAATTTTAAATCAAAACACCTTTCCTTAAAGATAATCATGATTTAGAAGTTTCTAGTCCCGAAAGGAATATGTTAAAAATATATAGTTAAAGATACTTAGATAATCTAAATTGCCTTTGGGTTAAGTTATACAGGAGAATTATGATTAAACTATTTCTTAATATATATAGTCTACAATATAAATTTGATTTCCCTAGAACTAATAAGGTATGGATTATTCTCTACTATATGATTAAAAGCTTGTCTAAAAGAACTAAAATAAATAAAGAAATAAAATATATTTTTGCATAGATATGGTTTGCAAATGAACTAGTCACAAGCTTGGATTTAAATTTGAATTCAAAATTTAAATTTGGAAATAGGAAAGAAAGGGATATAAAACAAAAAAATATAAATATATATAAATAAATATATTCAGAAGTAATATCCCTAACTTCACAAAAATAAGTTGAAATGATGAGCCATAGAAGTTTGAATTTAAGTTTGAATTCAAATTTAACTTGGAAATGAAGAAAAGAAATAGAAAATAAAAAGGAAAAAGAGAAAAACCCTAACTGGGCCAACCCCCCTCAATTCGGCCCACTATTACCTTCATCAGCGCGCGCAGCCCAATTCGCCTCCCGCGCCCAGCCCCCCTTGTTTCGCTGCAAACTGGGCCCCCCACGTCAGCCCCTCCCTCGCGCGCCTGCTCTCGCTTGGTGTCACTTACGTGTGGGCTCCCTCTGTCAGTCCGTTCCTCAACAGAAACGCGCGCATGGCGGAGCTTGCCGTCGACCGTGGAATCCGTCGCCGACCAACCGACTGCGTATAAAATCGGGTCGCGTCTCACCCCCCCTATCCTTCAATCCAACCAGCGTCCACCAGAGGGGTCGATAAAGTGAGAGGAGGGAGGGAGCTTGAATCCGTGGTGACCGTGCGGGTGGATTGGCGACCGCGCCGTCGTCGCACGTGCTCGACGCCAAATCGAGACCTCGGGTGCGGGCAGAAGGCTTCGCCCAAGCCCCGGGACCGCGTGGGTGGCGTTCGTGAGCTCGGAAGGTGACCGTGGGGGCGCTCAATTCATCGCCGCCGTCGCAAGGCCGCGGGTCGTCGCGGACAGACCAGGTGAAGGCCGGAATCCCTTTGAAAGCGCACCTCCCATGTTTGTTACATTCTCAATTTCGTTTTGCACTCGAGATTCGGGGGAAATTGGGTACCGTGGTGCGTAATCGGCGTTCCGTCCATGGCGCTCCGCCGTGCGGGCGCTTCGCCGCCGTTGGAGACCGCGTGAGAGAGACGATACCCGAACACCGTCCGATCCTCAGCGGGCGGCTCAGATTAGATCGAGGATACCGTTTCGGCCGGGCACGCTGCGGCCGTAGATCCGTGATCCTACGACTCTGATTCAACCTAGGTCTCATTAAATCGTAGGCGTCGATGTTAGATCTTGTGGCTTTGATCGCGTACCGATTCGGCCTGGGATACATCTAATCCTAGCGGTCGATAGTCGATCGTGCGGCTGAGATTGCAAGATACCTCTTCGTCCGTGCTTTTTGCTAAAGAGACCTTCTGTTTTATTAAAATCAACCCGCCATCCATATTCACTATGCACTGTGCCTTAGGAATCTTACTCCGAGCCCCCTGCGCTTCACAGAAATTGAGGCCCAGTCCAGTGCAGTAATAAAATGATTAAAAGAATTAGAAATTAGATTTTTAATACAAAAATAATTGCTAGAACTTAGATAATTCATAGAAAATTCATTTTAGCTCCAAATTGAGTCATTCCAATTCCTAAAATTTTGTAATAATATTCTCTACCATTTAGAATCACTGTTTTGACATGAACTCTGTCAGAAAATTTATTTATCATTTAATCATATTATAATCACCTTAAATCTTTGAAAATTCATAACTTAAAATCTATAACTCCAAAATTAATGAATCCTGTTCCTATGATCTTATTTTAATATGTATATTAATAATGTGTATTTTGTTCTTATGTTTGGTGTAATGTTAATCTTGCCTATACACTGTTTGTTTGTATTGCTACGACTAGTGCGAGGTCACGAGTCATCTGAAGATCATCCTGGTACCTGGAATCTCAAGGCCCAGGCAAGTTGTGCCCTTGATCACTTCTTTTTTACCCAGCCATGTTCTAATTAATCATAATGATCTGCATAGGTTAATTTTGATGGGACCCAATAGGTTACCCTAGTTTGTCTATCTTTATACCTTGTTTACCACTGAACTTTCTGGGTAGTACTTGCTAGTGCTATATGTGGTTTTGGGTATAGAGATACACTTTACTATTCATGATTATACTTTTGTTATCAGTTGTTATTTATGGTTCATGTTAAGATCATTATGTTAATTGGAACATGGAGAACCACCCGGGAAAACAGTGCTACCATGAGGGTGGAATGGGACGCCCTTGGCTGATTAATTAGGAAAGCTAGTGGAAGACTACCTTACCCGAAAGGGGCAAGGGCAGTAGGGGAGAGGTCAGTGTAGGAAGGCCCTCGGGAGGATTTTGCTGCGATGGCGGTCCTGCAAGGGATTCCTGCACTGGATCTTCCTATAAACTGTAGCGGGTTTTCGGAAGCTAGTGGAACTTTGTAAAGGCCTCGTAGTGGATCCCTAGCCATTCACCTCGGAAGTGTCTAAGGGCCTTGCAAACCCTGGCGACATGGGATACACGACTTGTGGGTAAAGATGCGCAACCTCTGCAGAGTGTAAAACTGGTATACTAGCCGTGCTCACGGTCATGAGCAGCTCGGACACTCACATGATTAACTTATGGAACTAAATTCAATTTGTCATATGCATTGCATCGCAGGTGATGTTGTTACTTTTGTTCTATTACTTAAATGGGTTTGGTATTTACTTATACTTAGTAACTGCTAATAAAATTTTGACCAACTTTAAAAGCAATGCTCAGCTCTAACCATCTTATTTGGTAAGCCTTACACTTCACGTGAGCTCCCACCTTTGGCGAGTTCATGCACATTATTCCCCACAACTTGTTGAGCGATGAACGTATGTGAGCTCACTCTTGCTGTCTCACATACACCACAGGTCAAGATCAGGTACTGCAGGATGATGCTCATGGAGGATGCTGCGATGAGTTCGTGAGAGGTCTAGGCCGTCGTCTCCCAGTCAACTTTGGGTTGCTGGACCGTTGTCTCCTTATAATGTAATTATTTATTTTGTATGGAACTCCTGTTATGTATAAAGATGTGACATTCGATCCTGTGCCACTATACATCATATGTATGAGACTTGGTCCCAGCATACCTGGTGTTTATGTTAACCCCGGGTTTTGGACCCCTAAAATCCGGGTGTTACAGAAGTGGTATCAGAGCAATGTTGACTGTAGGACGAAACCTAGATAGAACTGGACAACCCTTACCTACTTACCTTTGCTACTCTGGTTCTTTTCTAAACTTGTCTTAATCTTTTCTCATCTATTTCCGCTTCACTCTGATCATTCTTACCTTATCCTTCTAAAGACAAATGTGGATTTCACACTTTGAAATCCTATGCCTAAAGTGACCTTTAGGACTTGAGACCTAATCTTAGGAACAAAAACAAAACTATTTTTTTTATAAGTGTCTATATATTTGAATGTTTGTTCTTATGATACATGTCTGATTTGGATCTTTGTTTGAGTGTGATGAGTTGTGGAGTAATGTCCACAATTGCATCTGCATATACACATAGGTATAAAAAAAATATAATTATAAAATAATTAGACAACCTAGATTGTCCCCATTGGAACATATCTAGCTTAAGAGATTTATCCTATCCTAAACAAGCTCTCATTCTAACCAATTCATCTTATCTTAAAAAGATTCTCCCTTATCTTAATAGATCCATCTTATCTTAAAAGATACTCATCCTATCTTGAAAAGATTGTATCTCATCCTAATAGGTCTAACTGGTCTCAAAAGATTCTATCTTATCTTTATGGATCCATCTTGTCCTAATAAGCATACTTATCCACCCTAGTTTAACAACCATGATCTAATGCAAATTAATTAGATCTTATCTAGTCAAACTAATCACACCAATCTAACCTAGATCTGATCAAATCTAAAGTGACTTATCAAACATGTTAGATAATACTGATGAAATAGTTTAGACTCTACCCCTATAAAACAGGTCTTAACTTAGTTCACCCTGCACTAAATTAAGAATGACAGATCGACTTGGCCATATGCAATTACCTTAACCATCTGATAGTTGCATAACCTCTCAATTATAAACTAGCAAAAGACTCTACCTTATCATAACATATCTAACTAATCTCAAAACATCCTAACATATCCTACCCTGTTGGACCTATCTAACCTAAACTAGTTTAATCTAGTCATATCCAATTTAATCTAGATCTTATCTTACCTAATGCGACCTGACCCAGTGTGGTCTAATGTTATCTAACTTAATGTGGTTCACTTAAACAGATTAATGACACTAGTAGAAGAAATTAGACCCCACTAGCTATGTATTAACTTATCTTAGCACATTGGATCAATTCAACCATGAGCTAACCCAACCCATAGTGCCATAATGAATGGTATGACCTTTCTATTCCCACCTAATAACAAACAAACTTTTAACCTACATCTTGTAGTCTATCTCACCCATATATATCTCTCATCTTGACAAAATTCTATCTTACCCTTGGATATTCACCTTATATGATTGGTTACCCCAATCTGGACATAAAACAAAGATTAAGCCCTACTAAAGAATCTTCAGATTATAACCAGCTACTAGCTTATTCCGCTTATTAAATAATTTCCCTTGCAAAACTATTGCCACATGCTTTTAACTTTCATGGTCAATACCAGGAAAGGAAAGATTATCACGCAACAACAAACAGAAAATGAATCCTCCAAATCCCCCACCTGTTGAGATCGATCAAGTGGTTGCTACCCAAAGACGGGTAATACAACAATTAACAGACCTGGTGACCGAGATGCAGAATCAGCTAAGACAACAACGCGAGGAAATACGTCAGGCCCGCCAAGAAATAAGGCAAGCACGGTTGGAGAGACAACAACAACAACAACCTCCACTACCACCACCAGCTCCACCAAGCTACATAGATTTAGATTATGATGATTTGTAAGATCTAGATGTTACTTTAGTTAGTAGATGATAGGATATTATTCTAGAAGGAATAATAAGGTCTATTGACCCTATGTTTTGTTAAAGAATTATACCTCATGCTGAGATTTCTTTGCTTGTGCATATGTTCTGAGAACAATATGAGTATACATCCCTTTTTCTTACAAATCTCGAGGACGAGATTATTTTTAAGGGGGGTAGGATTTGTAACACCCTAAAATTCAACTTTGTGAAGACAAGGAAAATTTCTCAAAAATTTTAAATCAAAACACCTTTCCTTAAAGATAATCATGATTTAGAAGTTTCTAGTCCCGAAAGGAATATGTTAAAAATATATAGTTAAAGATACTTAGATAATCTAAATTGCCTTTGGGTTAAGTTATACAGGAGAATTATGATTAAACTATTTCTTAATATATATAGTCTACAATATAAATTTGATTTCCCTAGAACTAATAAGGTATGGATTATTCTCTACTATATGATTAAAAGCTTGTCTAAAAGAACTAAAATAAATAAAGAAATAAAATATATTTTTGCATAGATATGGTTTGCAAATGAACTAGTCACAAGCTTGGATTTAAATTTGAATTCAAAATTTAAATTTGGAAATAGGAAAGAAAGGGATATAAAACAAAAAAATATAAATATATATAAATAAATATATTCAGAAGTAATATCCCTAACTTCACAAAAATAAGTTGAAATGATGAGCCATAGAAGTTTGAATTTAAGTTTGAATTCAAATTTAACTTGGAAATGAAGAAAAGAAATAGAAAATAAAAAGGAAAAAGAGAAAAACCCTAACTGGGCCAACCCCCCTCAATTCGGCCCACTATTACCTTCATCAGCGCGCGCAGCCCAATTCGCCTCCCGCGCCCAGCCCCCCTTGTTTCGCTGCAAACTGGGCCCCCCACGTCAGCCCCTCCCTCGCGCGCCTGCTCTCGCTTGGTGTCACTTACGTGTGGGCTCCCTCTGTCAGTCCGTTCCTCAACAGAAACGCGCGCATGGCGGAGCTTGCCGTCGACCGCGGAATCCGTCGCCGACCAACCGACTGCGTATAAAATCGGGTCGCGTCTCACCCCCCCTATCCTTCAATCCAACCAGCGTCCACCAGAGGGGTCGATAGAGTGAGAGGAGGGAGGGAGCTTGAATCCGTGGTGACCGTGCGGGTGGATTGGCGACCGCGCCGTCGTCGCACGTGCTCGACGCCAAATCGAGACCTCGGGTGCGGGCAGAAGGCTTCGCCCAAGCCCCGGGACCGCGTGGGTGGCGTTCGTGAGCTCGGAAGGTGACCGTGGGGGCGCTCAATTCATCGCCGCCGTCGCAAGGCCGCGGGTCGTCGCGGACAGACCAGGTGAAGGCCGGAATCCCTTTGAAAGCGCACCTCCCATGTTTGTTACATTCTCAATTTCGTTTTGCACTCGAGATTCGGGGGAAATTGGGTACCGTGGTGCGTAATCGGCGTTCCGTCCATGGCGCTCCGTCGTGCGGGCGCTTCGCCGCCGTTGGAGACCGCGTGAGAGAGACGATACCCGAACACCGTCCGATCCTCAGCGGGCGGCTCAGATTAGATCGAGGATACCGTTTCGGCCGGGCACGCTGCGGCCGTAGATCCGTGATCCTACGACTCTGATTCAACCTAGGTCTCATTAAATCGTAGGCGTCGATGTTAGATCCTGTGGCTTTGATCGCGTACCGATTCGGCCTGGGATACATCTAATCCTAGCGGTCGATAGTCGATCGTGCGGCTGAGATTGCAAGATACCTCTTCGGCCGTGCTTTTTGCTAAAGAGACCTTCTGTTTTATTAAAATCAACCCGCCATCCATATTCACTATGCACTGTGCCTTAGGAATCTTACTCCGAGCCCCCTGCGCTTCACAGAAATTGAGGCCCAGTCCAGTGCAGTAATAAAATGTTTAAAAGAATTAGAAATTAGATTTTTAATACAAAAATAATTGCTAGAACTTAGATAATTCATAGAAAATTCATTTTAGCTCCAAATTGAGTCATTCCAATTCCTAAAATTTTGTAATAATATTCTCTACCATTTAGAATCACTGTTTTGACATGAACTCTGTCAGAAAATTTATTTATCATTTAATCATATTATAATCACCTTAAATCTTTGAAAATTCATAACTTAAAATCTATAACTCCAAAATTAATGAATCCTGTTCCTATGATCTTATTTTAATATGTATATTAATAATGTGTATTTTGTTCTTATGTTTGGTGTAATGTTAATCTTGCCTATACACTGTTTGTTTGTATTGCTACGACTAGTGCGAGGTCACGAGTCATCTGAAGATCATCCTGGTACCTGGAATCTCAAGGCCCAGGCAAGTTGTGCCCTTGATCACTTCTTTTTTACCCAGCCATGTTCTAATTAATCATAATGATCTGCATAGGTTAATTTTGATGGGACCCAATAGGTTACCCTAGTTTGTCTATCTTTATACCTTGTTTACCACTGAACTTTCTGGGTAGTACTTGCTAGTGCTATATGTGGTTTTGGGTATAGAGATACACTTTACTATTCATGATTATACTTTTGTTATCAGTTGTTATTTATGGTTCATGTTAAGATCATTATGTTAATTGGAACATGGAGAACCACCCGGGAAAACAGTGCTACCATGAGGGTGGAATGGGACGCCCTTGGCTGATTAATTAGGAAAGCTAGTGGAAGACTACCTTACCCGAAAGGGGCAAGGGCAGTAGGGGAGAGGTCAGTGTAGGAAGGCCCTCGGGAGGATTTTGCTGCGATGGCGGTCCTGCAAGGGATTCCTGCACTGGATCTTCCTATAAACTGTAGCGGGTTTTCGGAAGCTAGTGGAACTTTGTAAAGGCCTCGTAGTGGATCCCTAGCCATTCACCTCGGAAGTGTCTAAGGGCCTTGCAAACCCTGGCGACATGGGATACACGACTTGTGGGTAAAGATGCGCAACCTCTGCAGAGTGTAAAACTGGTATACTAGCCGTGCTCACGGTCATGAGCAGCTCGGACACTCACATGATTAACTTATGGAACTAAATTCAATTTGTCATATGCATTGCATCGCAGGTGATGTTGTTACTTTTGTTCTATTACTTAAATGGGTTTGGTATTTACTTATACTTAGTAACTGCTAATAAAATTTTGACCAACTTTAAAAGCAATGCTCAGCTCTAACCATCTTCTTTGGTAAGCCTTACACTTCACGTGAGCTCCCACCTTTGGCGAGTTCATGCACATTATTCCCCACAACTTGTTGAGCGATGAACATATGTGAGCTCACTCTTGCTGTCTCACATACACCACAGGTCAAGATCAGGTACTGCAGGATGATGCTCATGGAGGATGCTGCGATGAGTTCGTGAGAGGTCTAGGCCGTCGTCTCCCAGTCAACTTTGGGTTGCTGGACCGTTGTCTCCTTATAATGTAATTATTTATTTTGTATGGAACTCCTGTTATGTATAAAGATGTGACATTCGATCCTGTGCCACTATACATCATATGTATGAGACTTGGTCCCAGCATACCTGGTGTTTATGTTAACCCCGGGTTTTGGACCCCTAAAATCCGGGTGTTACAGTATAGTAAGATCCCCTTACGCTACCCTCGCATTCCTAAACATACACCTTTGCTTTCCGTCCCATTAGGCAAACCACCAATGTTTGATGGTGAAGACTATGCTAGGTGGAGTGATTTAATGCGATTTCATCTAACCTCACTCCACAAAAGTATATGGGATGTTGTTGAGTTTGGTGTACAGGTACCATCCGTAGGGGTGAAGATTATGATACGGACGAAGTGGCCCAAATCGAGCACTTCAACTCCCAAGCCACAACCATACTCCTCGCCTCTCTAAGTAGAGAGGAATATAACAAAGTGCAAGGGTTGAAGAGTGCGAAGGAGATTTGGGACCTACTCAAGACCGCGCACGAGGGTGATGAACTCACCAAGATCACCAAGCGGGAAACGATCGAGGGGGAGCTCGGTCGTTTTCGTCTTCGCCAAGGGGAGGAGCCACAAGATATGTACAACTGGCTCAAAACCTTGGTGAACCAAGTGCGCAACCTCGGGAGCAAGAAGTGGGACGACCACGAGGTGGTTAAGGTTATTCTAAGATCTCTCATTTTCCTTAACCCCACTCAAGTTCAATTAATTCGTGGTAATCCTAGATACACACTAATGACTCCCGAGGAAGTAATCGGGAATTTTGTGAGCTTTGACTGTATGATTAAAGGCTCAAAGAAGATCAACGAGCTTGATGAACCCTCCACGTCCGAAGCACAACCGGTGGCATTCAAGGCGACCGAGGAGAAGAAGGACTCTACACCGAGTAGACAACCAATTGACGCCTCCAAGCTCGACAATGAGGAGATGGCTTTAATCATCAAAAGCTTTCGCCAAATCCTCAAGCAATGGAAGGGGAAGGATTACAAATCCCGTTCCAAGAAGGTTTGCTACAAGTGTGGTAAGCCCGGTCACTTTATTGTTAAATGTCCATTATCAAGTGATAGTGACAGGGATAACGACAAGAAGGGCAAGAGGAGAGAAAAGAAGAGGTACCACAAGAAGAAGGGCGGCGATGCCCACGTGTGCCGCGAGTGGGACTCCGACGAGAGCTCCACCGACTCCTCCTCCGACGACGAGGATGCCGCCAACATCGCCGTCACCAAGGGACTCCTCTTCCCAAACGTCGGCCACAAGTGCCTCATGGCAAAGGACGGCAAAAGGAAGAAAGTTAAATCTAAATCCTCCACTAAATATGAATCCTCTAGTGATGATAATGCTAGTGATGAGGAGAATAACTTGCGTACCCTTTTTGCCAACCTTAACATGGAACAAAAGGAAAAATTAAATGAATTAATTAGTGCTATTCATGAAAAGGATGACCTTTTGGATTCCCAAGAGGACTTCCTAATTAAGGAAAACAAGAAGCATGTTAAGGTTAAAAATGCTTATGCTCTAGAAATAGAAAAATGTCAAAAATTGTCTAGTGAGCTAAGCACTTGCCATGAGACCATTGACAACCTTAGAAATAAAAATGCTAAATTAATTGCTAAGGTTGATTCTCATGTTTGTATTGATTCAATTTCCAACCCTAGAGATGATAGTGTTGATTTACTTGCTAGGATTGATGAATTGAATATTTCTCTTGCTAGCCTTAGAAATGAAAATGAAAAATTGATTGCTAAGGCTAAAGATTTAGATGTTTGCAATGTTACAATTTCCAACCTTAGAGATAACAATGACATTTTGCGTGCTAAGATTGTTGAACTTAATTCTTGCAAACCCTCTACTATTGAGCATGTGTCTATTTGTACTAGATGTAGAGATATTGATGTTGATGCTATTCATGATCACATGGTCTTAATTAAACAACAAAATGATCATATAGCAAAATTAGATGCTAAAATTGCCGAGCATAACTTAGAAAATGAAAAGTTTAAATTTGCTAGAAGTATGCTCTATAATGGGAGACGCCCTGGCATCAAGGATGGCATTGGCTTCCAAAGGGGAGACAATGTCAAACTTAATGTCCCTCCTAAAAATTTGTCTAACTTTGTTAAGGGCAAGACTCCCATGCCTCAGGATAACGAGGGTTACATTTTGTACCCTGCCGGTTATCCCGAGAGCAAAATTAGGAGAATTCATTCTAGGAAGTCTCACTCTGGCCCTAACCATGCTTTTATGTATAAGGGTGAGACATCTAGCTCTAGGCAACCAACCCGTGCTAAGTTGCCTAGAAAGAAAACTCCTAGTGCATCAAATGATCATGGCATTTCATTTAAGACTTTTGATGCATCTTATGTTTTGACTAACAAATCCGGCAAGGTGGTTGCCAAGTTTGTTGGGGGCAAACACAAGGGTTCCAAGACTTGTGTTTGGGTACCCAAAGTTCTTGTTTCTAATGCCAAAGGACCCAAAACCGTTTGGGTACCTAAAGTCAAGAACTAAACTTGTTTTGTAGGTTTATGTATCCGGGGGCTCAAGTTGGATCATCGATAGCGGGTGCACAAACCACATGACGGGGGAGAAGAAGATGTTCTCCTCCTACGAGAAAAACCGAGATCCCTAAAGAGCTATCACATTCAGAGATGGAAACCAAGGTTTGGTCAAAGGTTTGGGTAAAATAGCTATATCTCCTGACCATTCCATTTCCAATGTTTTTCTTGTAGATTCTTTAGATTACAATTTGCTTTCCGTTTCGCAATTATGTCAAATGGGTTACAACTGTCTCTTTACTGATGTAGGTGTCACTGTCTTTAGAAGAAGTGATGATTCAATAGCATTTAAGGGAGTGTTGGAGGGTCAGCTATACTTGGTAGATTTTGATAGAGCTGAACTCGATACTTGCTTAATTGCTAAGACTAACATGGGTTGGCTCTGGCACCGCCGACTAGCCCATGTTGGAATGAAGAATCTTCATAAGCTTCTAAAGGGAGAGCACATTTTAGGACTAACAAATGTTCATTTTGAGAAAGACAGGATTTGTAGCACATGCCAAGCCGGGAAGCAAGTTGGCACTCATCATCCACACAAGAACATCATGACTAGTGATGGGCCACTGGAGCTCCTACACATGGACCTATTTGGCCCGATCGCTTACATAAGCATCGGCGGGAGTAAGTACTGTCTAGTTATTGTGGATGATTATTCTCGCTTCACTTGGGTGTTCTTTTTGCAGGAAAAATCCCATACCCAAGAGACCTTAAAGGGATTCTTGAGACGGGCTCAAAATGAGTTCGGCTTAAGGATCAAGAAAATTAGAAGCGACAACGGGACAGAGTTCAAGAACTCTCGAATTGAAGGCTTTCTTGAGGAGGAGGGCATCAAGCATGAGTTCTCTTCTCCCTACACTCCACAACAAAATGGTGTAGTGGAGAGGAAGAATCGAACTCTATTGGACATGGCAAGAACCATGCTTGATGAGTACAAGACACCAGATCGGTTTTGGGCCGAGGCGGTCAACACCGCCTGCTACGCCATCAACCGGTTATATCTACACCGAATCCTCAAGAAGACATCCTATGAACTCCTAACCGGTAAAAAGCCCAATATTTCATATTTTAGAGTTTTTGGTAGCAAATGCTTTATTCTTGTTAAAAGAGGTAGAAAATCTAAATTTGCTCCTAAAACTGTAGAAGGCTTTTTACTAGGATATGATTCAAACACAAGGGCATATAGAGTCTTTAACAAGTCCTCAGGACTAGTTGAAGTTTCTTGTGACGTTATGTTTGATGAGACTAATAGCTCTCAAGTAGAGCAAGTTGATCTTGATGAGATAGGTGAAGAACAGGCTCCGTGCATCGCGCTAAGGAACATGTCCATTGGGGATGTGTGTCCTAAGGAATCCGAAGAGCCTCTACATGCACAAGATCAACCATCCTCCTCTACGCAAGCATCTCCACCAACCCAAAATGAGGACGAGGCTCAAAATGATGAAGGAGAAGATCAAAGAGATGAGCCACCTCAAGATGACGGCAATGATCAAGGGGGAGATGCAAACGATCAAGATAAGGAGGATGAAGAACAAAGGCCGCCACACCCAAGAGTCCACCAAGCAATCCAACGAGATCACCCCGTCGACACCATCCTCGGCGACATTTATAAGGGGGTAACCACTCGATCTCGTGTTGCACATTTCTGTGAGCATTACTCTTTTGTTTCCTCTATTGAGCCACACAGGGTAGAGGAAGCACTCCAAGATTCGGATTGGGTGATGGCGATGCAAGAGGAGCTCAACAACTTCACTAGGAACGAGGTATGACATTTAGTTCCACGTCCTAACCAAAATGTTATAGGAACCAAATGGGTCTTCCGCAACAAGCAAGACGAGCATGGTGTGGTGACAAGGAATAAAGCTCGACTCGTGGCCAAGGGGTATTCACAAGTCGAAGGTTTGGATTTTGGTGAAACATATGCACCCGTAGCTAGGCTTGAGTCAATTCGTATATTATTAGCCTATGCTACTTACCATGGCTTCAAGCTCTACCAAATGGACGTGAAGAGTGCCTTCCTCAATGGACCAATCAAGGAGGAGGTCTATGTTGAGCAATCTCCCGGCTTTGAAGATAGTGAGTACCCTAACCATGTCTATAGGCTCTCTAAGGCGCTATATGGACTCAAGCAAGCCCTAAGAGCATGGTATGAATGCCTAAGAGATTTCCTTATTGCTAATGGCTTCAAAGTCGGAAAAGCCGATCCTACTTTATTCACTAAAACTCTTGACAATGATTTGTTTGTATGCCAAATTTATGTTGATGATATTATATTTGGGTCTACTAACGAATCTACATATGAAGAATTTAGTAGGATCATGACACCGAAATTCGAGATGTCTATGATGGGGGAGTTAAAGTATTTTCTAGGATTCCAAGTCAAGCAACTCCAAGAGGGCACCTTCATT